>NQII01001079.1:436066-575243 GCA_002778355.1 Clitarchus hookeri | reverse complement strand
TCCCTGGGGTTTATTATATTTGCCATATACTAGTATGAATAATTCTGCAACAGCTGATTGGACAATAGGATTTTTAACCTCGCGTTAAGTGACCTTGAAATACGAAATCCTTCTCTCAGTGCCACTGGTGACAGAATTTCGAAATTAAAATTTCTGACGAAATAGCAAGATACTTATAAACAACAGCTCGTTTTTATTAAAATAGGATGTACACTACAACTAATGTCTGTTTGTTTTGACCCTTTCAGACCCACTTCAATTTACGGTTTCAGGTGTTGCAAACAAAAAAATTATGATGCTTGCCGTACTTACGTCGACATAGCACTTGTTTCGTTGTCACTGCCAACGAGCCGTGTTCGACTAAAGTTATATGAAGTAATTATGGCCTAGACCAGTAGGACGGTTTGCGAATCATTTACCCTCAAGTAAGATCATTGGTCACTGAGCTTCGCAGTGTACAGTACAGACCACAAATTGCCTCCACGTGCGGAATGTACACAACTGTGTACACTCGGTTGTAATGGGCTAATTAAAATCATTTGCTCACCAAACAAGCTTCATTAAAATGAAGCACGACAAACTGCAATTCCGGCAATCATTTCCGAATGACGAGCTCACAGAATTGTAAAAGGCGCCGGACAAAGGTCAGTTGCGATGAAGCACTGATGAAGAGCTGTACATTTAGCGGAAGAGCACGTTCACGCGATTAGATTTCACAAGCGCGCAGCAGATAGGTTTTTTTATTTGCCCGGAGTGCTTGCGCAAGCGCGTGATGTCATGGCCGTTAACAAGTGGAGAACTGGGCTCTCGCTTATTTACAGTGCGGAGCCAGCCGCCCCTGGAGAACTGCCCACATATTCCTCGCTAACGTGCTGTTTGTATTGCTTCCCAAATTAAAATTCATAGCACGTAACAAGCTTGCCGCCTGTTTTCGGTCGCGCCTGAGTCGATAATGCCCCTCTTTTCGACTTCTCTTCCAACGCCACACAGTCTCACGTACACAGCGTATGTTTTACGTTTATCGGGAACTTGGACAACTCTAATTGAACAACGCGAGATTTGATCATGAGAACTACTCGTTCGTTGGTGTTTAATACATTTTCGGACTCTGTTGTCTCAAATCGGGATGCTGATATCGAAAATAAATCGATATTATTTATAATAGTTATTTATAATANTCGGACTCTGTTGTCTCAAATCGGGATGCTGATATCGAAAATAAATCGATATTATTTATAATAGTTATTTATAATAGTATCGTTTTACGTTAAATATGTATCGAATGAAAAATATCGATTTTCGGTACATCGAAATATTTTATGTATTAAAGGACTAGACAAATGTAAAATTGCTTGGAATATTACATATTGAGGACACAAGGCATTATAGGATCATGTGGCGTCAGCTTATGGTGCACGTTGCCAAAGTAAACAGAGTAATGTTTAAATTCAGTNAAGGCATTATAGGATCATGTGGCGTCAGCTTATGGTGCACGTTGCCAAAGTAAACAGAGTAATGTTTAAATTCAGTTCTTGTATTCATAAAAGAGCATATTAAAAGAACATTTTAAAAATATCTACTTCCGATACCCGGAAAAATATATTGATTTCGATAAAATATCGTTGAAATATATCGACAATTTATATCGATGTGTCATTGGTATAACATCGTAATTTCGATATATTGATACTTTTTCAACAAATTTAGTCTTGACCTGGAGAATTTGTAGTTTAAAAAACACATTTATCTGCTGGAGAAATATTTGTTTTCTCTATTTTCAGCATATTTTGTTATTTCGTGACATAATATCGATAACTTTATAAAAATAACAAATTATCTTAAAAATTACACTCGTAACGTTTTTTGGGCTAAATACGAGAATTTAAGTTAAAACTCTAGATTTGTANAAATTATCTTAAAAATTACACTCGTAACGTTTTTTGGGCTAAATACGAGAATTTAAGTTAAAACTCTAGATTTGTAGAAATAAAATTTTTTTTTTTACACAAAAGTTGTTTTCAAGTGAAGTGTTTATTGATGTCACACAAGTGACATGTTGCAGTTTCATTGAAGTCAGACACTTACTTGTTCGCATACAGTAAGGATTGAACTTCCAATATTTTTAATGAAAAATTTCTGTCAAAAGTCAAAATCAAGATATGAGTGAACCACACAACAAAATCACAAAATGTTTTCTGCATGGCATTCTGATAACGTGGATAATTATTNAAATTATCTTAAAAATTACACTCGTAACGTTTTTTGGGCTAAATACGAGAATTTAAGTTAAAACTCTAGATTTGTACAAATAAAAATTTTTTTTTTACACAAAAGTTGTTTTCAAGTGAAGTGTTTATTGATGTCACACAAGTGACATGTTGCAGTTTCATTGAAGTCAGACACTTACTTGTTCGCATACAGTAAGGATTGAACTTCCAATATTTTTAATGAAAAATTTCTGTCAAAAGTCAAAACNTTTAATGAAAAATTTCTGTCAAAAGTCAAAACCAAGATATGAGTGAACCACACAACAAAATCACAAAATGTTTTCTGCATGGCATTCTGATAACGTGGATAATTATTTTGAGTCTGTAGTCTAACATACTAATTTTGTTCCGTTTTGATATTTGTACAAAAATATATAAATTGAATATCCATTTATATTTTTTTATTGTTATGTTTTGAAAAGTAATTTTACGCTTTTGTCATACATTCTTAAGAATACTGCTTCATATAATAACGAAAAAATTCTACATATTTAGAAAATAATTGTACCCACTTGAACGTTCTAAATCTTCTATCGCGGCCACACTTCTCTCCTGCGTCAGTGAGATTACTCGGCGAAACATCAAAAAGTGAATGTCAGCCAATAAATTACTACAGAGTGGCGAATATCTCGTTATCCGTAGAAAATATTTCTTGTAGGAATGTCATCCCGCCAAATACTTTGTAGCGAGCACAAAATCGTATCTTGGTAAGCATTTCAGTATGGTGGTAGAAATAAATTATTTTGTGTTCACCACAATATGTTGATTGGCAGGATGAATTCTCACAAAGAATTTTCTCTCTGCCATTATATGTATGTATATAAATAAATAAATCAATAAATATAAGGTGAAACAAATAAATAAACAAAAGGTATTTATTAATAACATGCCGAAATTCAAAACACAGCATCTATGGACATATAAACCAAAATTATAATTGCATAATGTTCGGGAAAGTCTTCTACATTAAAAAAAAATATAAATTAGTGTTAGGTGTAACGAGTACGGGAGTCCGCCTCTACACATAACTGTGTGCTCAACAAGTTGCATATTACGCAGGCGAATGGAACTGGCGCGATCGTCTACATGCGAGAATACGTTTCCATCGTAACTCATATGATTCCGTTCGCCTTCATGATATGCAACTTGTCGTACACGTTGGTACATGTAGTTGCGGACTCCTGGCATTGTTATGCCAAACTTCTAATTAAATTTAAAAAAATACTAGATTAATTTTACCGAACTTTTGTTACTGGGATTTATTGTTTATATTAGCACATATAAATAGTGGTTTCAATTCCGACATTAAGTATATATGTATATGCAGTTTATCATTATTGAGCCAGTGCCTTGGAATGGAGGAATACACTGGAATGTACTAGAATGCATCGCTACGCTAGTGTCACACTAAGCTGCTCTGATTGTAGCTCGTTCGCAATCGAGGGCTTTTCAAATCAATGTCTTATAAAACATCCTCTGCGCATATCAGCGTTCAGTTTAAACTGACTCACCGGTATTCTTCCACTGAAGCTGATGGCGACTTGGAAAAGTAGTAGTTCCATGTATTAATAACGTTTAAGAGACAAATTAATTTTTTATATTTTGACTATATTTAATAGTTTCGTGACACATTATCAATGAAAACTTAATATAAATATTAAAAAAATCTGATAAATGACATCGAATATATATTTCACTTAAAATTCATGAGTGTTAATGTAAAATGTAAATTCGTACATATTTCAAAATAAGTTATTTTTACACGAAGTTTGGTTTTAGCTAAAGAGTTAATTGACGGCAGAGAGGCGGCATGTTACTATTATGTACTTCGAAATTGCACACTTGGTTCATCTAACGTCAGGGTTTAACTTGTAACTAGTTTCGAGTTTACATTTCATCACAAAATTTAACATTTAAAATAACGTCGAACTACAAAATTATATTGAAATAATTCTCGACGTTGTTATGGCATTGAAATTATTCTGAACTGTGGTATAACGTATTAATTTTGTTGAATATTCAGATATGTATGAAAAATTATGTTTATTTGAAAGGCGTACAAATAATTTAATTATTTTCTAAAATGTCATTTTTATCCGTTGTCATAAATTTCTCAGACATTTTTTTTCAAATCACATCGAAAAATTTTTTAATATTCTATAAATGTGGAAAACAATTTATTTATTCCTAAACGCCTTAACGTATTGTGTAAAAAGTAAATTATGAATATAAAGTATTAATTTGGTTGCTGAATATATCAGATTTAGCCTTCTGAATGTTTCTTACACATCAGAGTTATATTTACAACAATAATAATTACTTCCCCAATCACGTCGCTTTTACACTTGATCGACGTTTGGATAAACTATTCGCGTCCTTGGTATTGCTAACGTAACGTATTGCGGAAAGATACGAAAGGAATTGAAAATGATATACTAAGCGCTGGAAGTTTAAAATTACTCAATTAACTGTGAACTATCTATATCAGTAAACTGCCAAGGCTGTCCTTTGGAGTTGTTTTCACTCGTTCACTGATTTCTAAATATTTGTACTATTAAAACAGTTCCTTTCGAATCGTCAAATGGGTAAGGAGTAAGAATTTTATCGGAGCTCAATATGTTTATATGTTGTGCAGTAAATTTGCATTTCGTTTATATATATATATATAATTTTAATAATGCCCTTACTAATATATACAAGTAGGTGAAAAATAAGCAAATTTAGTTTTCAGGCCTAACTGATTAAATTAATAAATACTGAAGTTAAAAAACCGTCAATATTTTGCAAAGGGCAAATTTTGTAGCGGGCATAAAACTGCTAGTTATTTCAACTTAAAACCCCTTCTTTATTCTGTAGTGCAACTTTAAAACAATTTTGTGTTCAGCACAAACAAATGAGGGTGGGAGATAATTTTTACCAATCAGAAATGTTTTTCTTTGGTGGAAGTTTCAGTCCACAATTCGCTTTAATTTAATAAAAAATAGTAAAAAGAAAAAAACCCAAATTTATTTTTGTCCTGAAACATCTACACTCCTCCTGGAATAGAACTGGAAGAAGTTCCTTAAAATAAAATGTGTGGCCTGGTTCCCCTCACGTTTTAACTCCTCGTTAATATTCCAGCGATAGGTTGGCGAATTGGATGCAGGCCAGACAGTTATTGCATTTCAAATATTGGTTAATATGCGCAGTTTAAAAATACGAAAACAATTTGCACGCAAACACTTGTGATTTAGTCGTGATGGAAGACGAATTCTCCAAACTGTCTTAATTTGATCAGAAATACATTTTATTTTGTACAAGAAATTGTTCTACTTGTGTGCCAAATTTGGTAGGAATCGGTTCATTGTTTCCAGAGATATGACACATAAAACTTTATTTATTCTTGTAGCGCTGTCTTACAAAATGAGGGACAAAAGTGGCTCAGTGTTGCCATATATGATAATTCTAATACATATTTACAGCATACAAAATTTGGTCGATATAGGTCAAACGGTATGGTAGAGATACCAAATAATCCTAAATTATTTGTATTGCCACAATTTTATAAAAAACACCTAATCAATATAAATGGCTTATGTTTACATGGCCTACCCTAGTATTACTGTCTTGCAAAATTTGGCGATAATTGGTTGAGAAGTTTTCGAGATATAATGTAAACACATTATATTTTCTTGCAGTGTCCTACTCCACAACGGCGGACCAAGAACCGCATATGTTTCTAAATTTAATATTTACATGATGCACTACCAACATACAAAATTTGGTTTAAAAGGGTTAAATGGTCTCCGAGATATGGCATATCTCCCTAATTAAAAAAAACTGCTATTTCGAAAGTAAGTGTTTGGAGTGGTCGAAGACTGAAAACTTTGATGCACTTTCTAAGTACTATATGTTTACCGTGTTTGGTGAAAATCGGTTTACGCGTTTAAAAGTTTTTAGGGGGACACACACGAGAATAGAAACACACACACAGCAACACACATATACACATACACAGGAAAGTGATCTCATAAGCATTTCTTTTCTTCGGAATGTTGCCTTAAAATTGGTTTTTAAAGCTATGTATATCAAAATAGATGTCAGATGGAAACATATCTACTGAAAGGTGCTACTNCGAAAGTAAGTGTTTGGAGTGGTCGAAGACTGAAAACTTTGATGCACTTTCTAAGTACTATATGTTTACCGTGTTTAGTGAAAATCGGTTTACGCGTTTAAAAGTTTTTAGGGGGACACACACGAGAATAGAAACACACACACAGCAACACACATATACACATACACAGGAAAGTGATCTCATAAGCATTTCTTTTCTTCGGAATGTTGGCTTAAAATTGGTTTTTAAAGCTATGTATATCAAAATAGATGTCAGATGGAAACATATCTACTGAAAGGTGCTACTNGCTTAAAATTGGTTTTTAAAGCTATGTATATCAAAATAGATGTCAGATGGAAACATATCTACTGAAAGGTGCTACTTTGAAACTTGTCACAAATTAACCACCAATAAAATAATATGGTCACCGTAGGAAGCCCAATAAATACACGCATAACGACGAGAGAAGTGTACTCCAGCTTAGGGCCTTGCTCTTAATGGTGATGATGCACTTGATGCGCTTATCAGATTCGGCCTTATCGCTTTCACGCTTCTTGACCTTAAACGTCGAAGTTATTTCCTGGTAAGCGAGAGCCTTAACACTGGTTAAACTGGCCCTCAAAAACTTTACGTCATTCAAAGTGACTCCTTTTTTCTCTCAAGCCTAAAATTACTATTGTTCATGGCTCCTACGACGTAAGCAAACTAGAGAACGACATTTATCCACACGTCCACATACAGAAGCCACGTGATGCAGAGCTACAGTGATATATTCTGGAATTATGTGCTTTCTGGTTACGTTGCTAGATACTCGGCGAACATCTGCAATCTCTTCCGTTATTGGTTGTCCCAGAAAATCGGTTTAATCATGTGATGTGGGCAATCAGACTTATACTAATGAGTACGCGATTTGACTGCGGATAGCTAAGGCGTTTTACACATGAATTATTTAACCACGGAAATTAACACAGCTACAGTATTTGAAACATATTTTCGCAATAACTCATTCCCTATACGTATGTAGGAAACGTACATAAACACAAACGCTTTAAGGCAGATTTATATTAAATATTCAATAGTTTAAAAGACCGCAAAACGCTTCTTTCATTCAAAATCTTAAAGTGCTTGCTGCAGTGAAAAACATTGAAAATCTACGGAGTAATAAAGAACGTATTTTCAACGAAAGGAATGACGCAGCATAGACTGCAGAGGGGACAAATAAACTCTCTATTTACTGGAAAGACTCCAAGAAGATATAACTGATGCAACACAAATAGGAAAACCAAGAATAAAAACTGTTCAAATACGATTCTGAAGGAATTATGTTTCAGTACAAGTCAGAGCGGGAAATGAGACTCATTTACAAACAGGGGAGTCGAAATATTTTTCAGTTATGTTTAGGATAGCAGAAAAGGGGAATGGGAGTTTGCAGGCTATGTTGAAAATTTGGCACCTCTGGTGCTGATTAAAGCCTCCCTTCCCAAATCTTTTCTTTAAAACAATAATGTCAGTGTTCACACACCTATGTTTATGTTGCTTCTTATCAACCTGATTTTTACAAAACAATTATACCAGTACAAAAATACGGTGTAACAACATTTAATGACATCCAAATTTATTAAATAAATGTGAAGTAAGAAAACCTACAGTGGTACTACATAATGACTTTGGACTCCCTTATTGAGGTTGAGAGAGGTGCAACTGCCTCTCTGGCCAATCCTTTACAGCGCACTCTATGAGAAGGTTCGTAGCTAAGGCTTGACCCTTTCAGTCCCGCATTAATTTACGCTTTAGAAAGTTGCAGTCTATTAATATTTCTATTCGTGCTGTACCGATCCTGATCCAACACTTCCATCATTCACACAAAAGAATGAAATACGTGATTGGTGCTTGAGATGCAGGGGGAAACCACTCACAAACCAGAGCAGTAGAAATGTCGATAAATATGATCACCCACTGGGAAGACATTGACTGCATTGGGCAATGATCCCACAGTTGTGTATAGTTCTTGTCATATGCTTCCTTCGTCTGCAACATGTTCAATGTAGTGGACACACGGACTGAAACGGTTATAGTCGACAACGAGGTCATTAGAGATAAAGCAAGTTGCTCAGAGAAGGAGCGGGGTAGTTATACACTATGGCTTGTATGAATAGGACGTGTCAAATTTTTTGACTTCCTTTTTCAAAAAATGAGGGGGGTCAAAAAGTTGTATTTTGGTTAGCGATTCACAAATATATTTACATGAACTGGCAATTACATTGGTTTGCTTGGTAAATAGGTACTTCAATTTCGTGATATTTTCACATTTCATGTAAAATTCGCAGCAAACTGTCTTCTCTCAAGAAGTGCCTTCTTATCATTATTTCTGTTTCTACTTCTGCTCTAACGTTAAGAATATACTTATGTTACACTACGACATCTGTAAAACTATTTTATGCCACTCGTAAAAGTGTTTAAAATAGCAATACTCATTTGCAACTGAGTGTCTTTTTATTAATTTTTATTAATATAATACAAATAGTGACATTTTCTTTTTTTCTTTTTCCAGGCACTAATAGTTTCTTCCAATTTCAAAATGTGAAAATTCGGAACCATGGATAGTAAAAGGTAGACAAGATTGGCAACTTCCACTCACATGAGTAACTTCATTGTAACTGGTCGAAAAATGCTGCCTTCCGAACTCACAACTCTGCGTGATTTTCTAAGATATAGGCTTCTGCTAAGTGAACAGAGTGTAGAGAATGCCACAAATTACCCAGCAGCCACTCTTGCAAATTATATTTATCCAAAAGTGCTTGAACAGTGGGAGCGAGCAAACAGTGGTTTTGTGGTGCCAATTTTAAATTCAAGAGTCACAGTCCTGAAGAAGATAGAAGAAAACTGGGAAAAGGCCAAAAACATATCACTTGGCAGCGGAAAACTAGAAGTGAAAGATGCTTTCATAGCAACGTTAGATAAGCTCTTTGACATGCTCAATTGCAAGTGTGACATTAAGCTACGTCCAGAATTTGAGGGCCCATGTTCAGGTGGTGCCGACTGTAAACATGAAGTGCACATCTCCTGCTCTTGTTCTAAGGATATGAATATCCCTGTCAAAGAAATAGTGTTTATTAATAGTCAAAGAGGAGAAGGTTGGATCTGATGGACAGCGTCAAATTGGATTACCAGATCTACCTGAACACAGAAGACAAATTAAAAAGCAGAAGAGGTAAGAAGATGAATTACGAAGAATTTATGTATATAAGCTGAGAAGGAAGGAAGAATTAACATTACAACCAGATGAAGTTCTTTTCTCCGATGAAGATGAAGAACCAACTGATGCTACAGATGAAGAATCTGAAGATCCTTTGCAGATTCCATGTGGTGATTCTGGTGTACCTTATACTTTAAGTACACGTCAATATAATACATTACAATTGTGCAATGTTGCATTGCAAAGTATTAGGTATGGTGTCTGTCTATGTGCTACAGCTGCCATTACAACAGCTGCATTTTTGGATGCTGGATTAATTACTAAAGGAGACATGAGACTTGTGGTTGATCACAATAAAATAAAAAGGGCACAAGAAAAAGTCATGAAAGCACTTGATGAAGAATTTCATGCTCGATGCAGGACAGGCAATATTGAATGTATCTTCTTTGATGGATGCCAAGATTTCACTAAAGTTCTGTTACAGACAGATAACTCAAGTCATCAGTTTCCAAGTATTGTGAAATAAGAGCATTACACTGTTTGCAGTGAGCCAGGTGGAAGGTATCTTTGCCATTTTACTCCAGAGAAAGACTTAACGAAAAGGAAACCTGCTGAAGTTATTGCTAACCATCTTGTGGATTTTTTTAAAAAAAAACAGCATTGATAAAAGTTTGCAGGCCATTGGTGGTGACTCAACGAATGTTAACACTGGTTGGGAAGGAGGGGTCATGCATTGGGTTGAGGCAAAGCTGAATCGTAAACTCATCTGGTTGGTTTGTGCTCTTCATACTAGTGAGCTACCTTTGCGGCACTTGATCACCGACTTGGATGGAAAAACTTTGTCTAACAACAAGTGGAGTGGTAAGATTGGCAACATGCTTGATGCTGCAACAGAACTTGAAATCAATCCCTCATTTGTCAGAATATCCTTTCCAGAGCCTTTGGTTCCATTGAGTGACACTGTTGTCAAAGATCTCTCTACAGATCAGGCTTATGGTTACAGGATAACTCAGGCCATAAGGACAGGTTTACTTCCAATTGATCTGGAATTACTAGAAATTGGTTCTGTAAGCCACTCTTGGTGGTTAACAACTGCAAATAGGATTTGTCGCATATGGGTTTCAAAACATGGCCTTAAAGATAACAACTTGAAGATGTTACAACTGCTTGTGGAATACATTGTTGGCGTTTACTATACCTGCTGGTTTACAACTAAATTGAAATTCTTTTGGGTGGAAGGACCTCGCCACATTCTTTATCAATTGAAGCTCCTAAAATCTCAGAAGGAGGCAGTAGCAGATATTGTTTTGCCAACAATCCAACGTTCATCGTGGTTCACATTTAGTGAAATGGTGCTTCAGACACTTTTATGCTCGGAAGACCAAGAAGAAAGGAAAGCAGGGGTCCAGAAGATAATTGAATTAAGGAATGAAGATTATGATACACCAGGAGACCTATCTGTTTGGCCTAGGAAAACACCTGCAGTAAATCCAAATGCAACTTCCCTTTTGGAACTGATAGACTGGTCAGAAAAAGTACATGAACCTCTACTTACTTGTAAACTCAAAATATCAGAAATAAGAAAGTTTGTTTAAGAGCCAATGCAAGTTCCAAAGTGGCCATGTCATGGACAGACCATAGAGAGGTGTGAAACAAGTAACACAGGCTTCTGGCAAAGTGTATACTCATGAGAAACGAGAAGGATTCATTACAGGCCAGGAAGCAATCAGAAGAAAGATGTCTAGGAATGAATCGAAGCAAGATTTGATGAATATTGTTGGTTGAAGCTTTTCATATTTTTTACAATGTGTTTTCAGTGTTTCATAATAAAGACAAAGTATAAATACAATTGTTTGAGCTCATTAAACCACTTTTTGAGCTAATATTGTTGGAGTTAATATTAAGTTATCCCCTTTTTTTTTCGGAAATTTAAATATAGATTATAATCAAACGCAAATTTACCAAGGAAAATCATTATGGATAAGGAAAAATCTTTTAAATTAGGATATTACACATCAAAAGGCAGATTTTTGGACCCCCTCANAAAATCATTATGGATAAGGAAAAATCTTTTAAATTAGGATATTACACATCAAAAGGCAGATTTTTGGACCCCCTCATTCACAAAAATCACAAATTTTTATTTTTGCCCTCCAAATTGACACGCTCTATTGTATGAAGGAACTATTACAGTATTGGCATGGAACAATCTCGGAAATCCACGGAGAACTAAAATCAGAATGGCCGGGCTGGGATTCGAACCCGGATCCTCCCACATGAAAGCACAGTGTGATACTACTTCGTTGCCTTACTCGGTTCGTAGAATAAGCAAACATGATTATGTAGAATTAATTTCGAGAATAAGAAGGCAGAAGACGAAAAACGAAAGAAGAGACATCGACAAGAGAGATGAGGAATATGAAATGCTACGCCGCCTTCCAACATTCACAGACTTCACTGGAGAGTTATTTCAGCAGATCCAGTTATTGCTCCGATATTGCTAACGAGTACTGATGATCACTAGTGCTCATTTTCGCGTGCCGTTGGATGACACCATGTGCAGGCAACGTTGGCTACTGAGAGCACTGAGTTTACTGGGGCTAGCAGAGGCCAATGAAGCAAGATATTGACGGGCGGTTCGAGTCACAGGTTTTCCCAGATATTTACAGATGTGCAAATGATAACATTATTATATACATTAAAGTCCTGATTTGAAATTTCCGCACAACACCACTACAGAATTTATGTTGTCGTGAAAATGTATATTCTTCAGTGAAACAAGCACCAGTAGGTTTTATGCGCAATCATCTATTAAATCAAGAAAAATTAACTTCTATACTTAAGTTAATAATTTAATCCCATATCTCTAATTGTAATGAAAATCACTGCTGAGCGTTCCGAAACAATGCACAAACTGATGCAGGCCGTTGTTGCTAGGAACAGTGATGTGTAAGGGAAGGCAGGCCTAGATGTAGAGAAGCTGAGAGTGTAGTGAGTGGACTCACCTGCTGGGACAGCTTGGTCATGTCGACAGGCTTGATCCTCTTGAGCGCAGACAGTCTCTCGAGACGCTGTGCTTAAGTAAGGGAAGGCAGGCCTAGATGTAGAGAAGCTGAGAGTGTAGTGAGTGGACTCACCTGCTGGGACAGCTTGGTCATGTCGACAGGCTTGATCCTCTTGAGCGCAGACAGTCTCTCGAGACGCTGTGCTTAAGTAAGGGAAGGCAGGCCTAGATGTAGAGAAGCTGAGAGTGTAGTAAGTGGACTCACCTGCTGGGACAGCTTGGTCATGTCGACAGGCTTGATCCTCTTGAGCGCAGACAGTCTCTCGAGACGCTGTGCTTAAGTAAGGGAAGGCAGGCCTAGATGTAGAGAAGCTGAGAGTGTAGTAAGTGGACTCACCTGCTGGGACAGCTTGGTCATGTCGACAGGCTTGATCCTCTTGAGCGCAGACAGTCTCTCGAGACGCTCGCGTGCTTGTTGCTCCACGGCGATGACAAAGGCATCTTGCACGTTGCTGTTCTGCGCCAAGTCCACAGCTGCAACACACACCAACACTGGAGTTCAGCGACAGACACATCACACTCTACACTCTACACATTACACATAACTGCTTACCAACTACTCCATTTCTCTATCTGTATCCCTTCTGCCACATGTATCATCACCACTGCCATGGATCTCATCACTTTATTCATACGTAATTTAAGCAAAACCGTGGAATTGTTAGGAATGGACACTGATTTCAGAGGTCATAAACCTAAACATTGCATTACCAGTACAATATCAAGTATTATCAACTATTTTTTAACAATTCTCCTCAAACTTACCATAGGAGCTTGTATGTCAATGTGTACGGTAACATGTAGTTATGAGCAATGGGTTTTCTTACACATTAAAAATACGTCTACGCTAGTCATCTACTTAATACTTAACTTATCTACCAAACTCACATTAATATCTAGTCGAGTGTGAATAGTTAATCATAAGACGAGTACTTCCACTATAAAGCAAACTTTTCATATAGGCCTACACTTTCTATAAAGACATCCTTACCTACACGAAGATGATCGTTAACAAGCCGAAGACGATTTTATAAGAGTAGTTTTCCATCGTATAAGATAGTGAAAATTACATGAGAAATCGAGTGATCNCAAGCCGAAGACGATTTTATAAGAGTAGTTTTCCATCGTATAAGATAGTGAAAATTACATGAGAAATCGAGTGATCCGTTTTCACCAGGTGACAATCATATTTTACTCTATGATGACCAATTGTGAGAGTGTTGATAATGATCATGGTAACCACGAGCGATGTTATCTAGGCTATGGGCAAGGCTCGAAATATTGATTACATTGTGCTGATCAGAAAATCTGGCTATTATCAGATGCCCTGATCAGGGATTATTATGTTCGTGTTCAGATCTTTAAATTCGTGTTTCNCAAGCCGAAGACGATTTTATAAGAGTAGTTTTCCATCGTATAAGATAGTGAAAATTACATGAGAAATCGAGTGATCAGTTTTCACCAGGTGACAATCATATTTTACTCTATGATGACCAATTGTGAGAGTGTTGATAATGATCATGGTAACCACGAGCGATGTTATCTAGGCTATGGGCAAGGCTCGAAATATTGATTACATTGTGCTGATAAGAAAATCTGGCTATTATCAGATGCCCTGATCAGGGATTATTATGTTCGTGTTCAGATCTTTAAATTCGTGTTTCNCAGAAAATCTGGCTATTATCAGATGCCCTGATCAGGGATTATTATGTTCGTGTTCAGATCTTTAAATTCGTGTTTCCCTTGTCTTGGATTGTTTAGCTAGAATTATATCCGTAAAACAAAACAGATTAAATCTTAAATTGTATGTTTTATCGTTACAAAATTCACTGACAACATTTAATGACAGCTCTATACGAACAATTGATGCAGAAGTGAAGGAAGAAAGCTTTAAAATAAAAGTGTCAGTACAATAAATTTTAGGCAAACATTTAAAAATTACGTAATTATATTTATATTATTTATAACACTGGCCAACAGCCATTTTGGTGCAAATGATTTTTCAACTGTTTCTGGGTAAGTTTTGGGTGCAGAATCCAAAATAGCCATTAGATTTCGTCTATCAGATCTAGTTTTTGAGATAGGCTATGTTTTCTATTTTTGAAGTAGCTATACACACATTCATTACGTATCACTTAAAACTTTTCTTTTATACGACTTTCTAGCATGGAGTTTTTTTGGACAGTCACTGAAGACTCCAACAGTAGTCAACCACCATGTGGCTATTCCATCGCCCTTGATATCGATCTTCCATAGTTTTATGTCCTGATGGAATCTTTCTCTCTGTTCTTCACTACAATCACCTAGGTTTTCTGGAAAACGATCTAGATGGTTGCGGAGGCAGTGAACTTTTATGCTCATATTACAACCGAGAACATTAAAGTGTGAAAGCATAGTTTCCACTAACTCTATGTAATTCTCTGCCTTATGATTTCCAAGAAAATTTTGAACCACTTGAACANAGAACATTAAAGTGTGAAAGCATAGTTTCCACTAACTCTATGTAATTCTCTGCCTTATGATTTCCAAGAAAATTTTGAACGACTTGAACAAACGAACACCAGGCGTTAGATTCAATCTCGTTCATTGATGCGGCAAATTGGGGATCTTTGATAAGCTGCCTTAATTGAGGACCATCAAATATGCCGGCTTTTAGTTTGTCCTTACTAATCCTAGGAAATGTACTTGTCAAGTAACCAAAACAAAGTCCATCTCGATTTAAAGCTTTCACAAATTGCTTCATAAGCCCCAGTTTAATATGCAAGGGTGGATGTAAGATTTTTTTCTCTCGAAACCAAAGGTTCGTTGATTACGTTTTGTTTTTCTTGAATCATGACATTTCTTAAAGACCAATTTCTCTTAACCCAGTGCTGATTCTTAGCTCTGTTGTCCCAAAGACATAGAAAACAAGGATATTTTGTATATAAACAGGTATAAGCATGTCGGTCGAATCATGGGCAATTCCAGATATATCTGACTGATTTGAGTTTAATTTGAGGTATGAAATTTCTATTTTGACCCCAAGAGATAGTTGTATTTATTTACTTATGCCTTTCATCAGAACTAAAATAAATTAGCCCGTATCTCAAAAACAAGAGACGATAGACGAAATCTGATGGCATTTTTGAAATCAGCATTTTAAAAATATCCCAAATCAGTCCTTCGTTTTCCGGCACCAAAAAAAAAAAAATTAGTTTTGTTGGCCAGTGTAATAGGTCTTCCTCTTTTCATGAACTTAGCAGGCTAAGATTTTGATTATTATCGGTTTTTGCCTATCGTTCAGAAAATAAATCATATTCAGACAGAAAACCAAGTTAGGTCACACAGTCCATTACGTTGGTCTCCTAACTTTTATAGCAAAATGCATTACTGTGAAGAACTCGGCCAGGCACGACAACGCTATCAGGCTTTCTCGCAGAAATGCGGAAGATGCCCGTTATTGGTCTCTATGGTATAAAAATATGCGATTATATTAATCGAAAAATACAAACACGAGGACTAGTTGGAAACAAATTTCCACACTTTATTTGCGGAGAACGTTTAAAACTTGCTGGCTGTCAATGTGTTGTGTTTAGACAGACGTCATTCCTCGTTTGTTGTAGAACGTACAACCTTCATGACACAGGCGTAGTACTGAGTTGAGACAGGACAACTTACCAGTGCGAGCTCGGCAAGCAGGGAGAAGGGGTGTGTGTTGCAGTCCTGGACAAAGAAGGGAGTGCAGTCTGCTGTTCGCTACGATCTGGCACGTGGGACCTGCGGGCGTAAAGGCAGCAGCTACGAGAGAGGAGACCAACAAGCTTCTCCTACTACGGAAACTCAAGCATATAACTCGAGTCGCTTATTTTTAACTTCCGACTCTGTGAGAACGATGGCGGCGACTAACTTTACGTGGCGAGAATTGGAAATACAAACCTGCGCATGCGCACAGCATCCCTCCTCAAACCCCTCCCACAATTATTTTGTTTCTATTTCGTAGAATTGGTTTTGTTTGTGTTTTACGGGTAGGCGTGTTCGGCGTGTTTAACATACTTTGGATTTTAAATAAATCATGTTATATTACGTGTACGCTTATTTATAGATTTAAAGCATTGCAAATTATTGCAGTTAATATTTATTTCATTAACACAATAAAAAATACAGTATGTGTTACTAAACAAACACGAATGACAGTCCATGAGCTTATTACATTAGAACAACATAAGAAATGACAGTTAAATATATTTTAACGCAATGCTTTCCTTGTGCTTTGAATGCAATTTTAATGTATATACATTAAATGATAATTTTGATCACTTACAAAATTGTTGGGCATTATTTGTTTAAATTCGGAGTAAGTAATTGGATTAACACCGAAAACATGACCCATAAAGTATTTCGTTCAAACTTTAAGCGGAAGAAAATCAGGGAGGGGGATAAAGATCCTGTACTAGAACAGACGTTTATATACTACTTACTGTAGACTTATTCTAATTAACACTCGCATTACAATTGTTAATGCAATGCCGACCTATCATGGGGCAACTGTGGGTGGGTTTTCCATTTTGTTCTCAGCCTGCCAAACACTAATCAGCAAGTAACAATACAGTTGCCGGCGTAGACAAGAATAAACTGTTTTGTGATATGGTGTATGAGTTTGAAACACATATAAAATTTTACAAATGCTTTCAGATATCAAAGGACAAAGACGTTTAAAAGTCAATTCATATCTTTAGTATAGATTAACTGCAGCTTCAACACAAGATTTATTCCAACTTCACTATAGAGTATCACCAAGTAGCTGCAGTTTCAACACTAGATTTATCTGAACTGAACGGTAGTATTGCGCGACTTATCAGCATCAAGATTTTATGCGTAGTAGTTTTCTCAAATCTCAATCTGTACGCAGGGTGAAGAAGGTGGTATGAAGCGGGCGCTATTCTGAATTCCCTCAGTATCGTCTCCCCGACTTGCTGAGGCAACAAGTAATGTCCTCACAACGGGCGACTCAGTACTCGCTACTTGCCTACGGCCTCTGCATGGCAAAGCAGACGGCGGAACTGTGTGTCACGTGCCCGCACTCTCTCAGTCTGGCTACAGTCGCCCACAAGGACGGCGTAGTGGGTGCGCACCTCACTCACCACATTACTTACATTAGGAAGAAACTTATGGCTCCCGCCTACCTGGAGCCATTTCCACAGTTTGAGACTGAGAGCGAGGGAGCGATAAGGAAGACGCTGCCACGCGCACCAAGTGCGCCATCGCCGCTAAGCGCAAGGCTCTGCACTGGCGTGCAGTGTTCTCGTCGCACTGCGTGTACCTATGGCACTTTCAGCGATGACCATANTCCCGCCTACCTGGAGCCATTTCCACAGTTTGAGACTGAGAGCGAGGGAGCGATAAGGAAGACGCTGCCACGCGCAAGGCTCTGCACTGGCGTGCAGTGTTCTCGTCGCACTGCGTGTACCTATGGCACTTTCAGCGATGACCATANCGCGCAAGGCTCTGCACTGGCGTGCAGTGTTCTCGTCGCACTGCGTGTACCTATGGCACTTTCAGCGATGACCATATTGTTATATAAGTGGGAAGTCTGCAGGAACGTTTAATGCAGGGCTATTGAGTAGTTTCGTAATTCTCTGATGCACATATTCTGAGATACAAGGCTTTGAAAAATCAGTTTTTTTTAGCAGTTTTCGAGTATTCTAAAATGGTATTTCTAATGTGCATGACATTTTGAAAGTGCTCTAAAGCCCTCGTATGAAGTGGATGTTCGCAGAACAGCACATTATCCACACGTTCAATTGTTTTGTGATAAAACGTGTGTTTCAAACACACTGCCACGAAGTTTAAGCGCCAGTTAGCGCGAGACTCAACTTTGCATAACGCTAGAATAGCGCCTTCACGTGGCTCCAACTCGCAGGCAACGCCAGCGTTCTACAGAGAATGAGAGTGCATTTGGTGGCGCCTACAAGTTGAGGCGATCACTTACCTTGAACGCGAATTGGCTTGCAGTGCGCTTGTTATACACGTTTTCAACCCATTCAGACCAAGTGCACATAACTATATACATTAAAGCACATTAAGATTATTTCTGGCCAGTATTCTGCAGTGCTCGGCGCAATGTACAAATCAACTTCCTGGTGGGATACAGTTTTGTAAACCGCGTTACTGTTCTGCATTATCAATGTTTTTTTTATTTCTATAGGCGAGCACAAAGCCTACAGCTCATTGCTTGTGATAACTAAACAAGTGTGTGTCGGCCTAAAGTACAGCACGCACCATAACACTTCCTGTCACTATTTTATGTGTACATAGTCTGTTTCAACACGAGGAGAAATAACACTTAAGATTAGGGCGGAACATAACTTCCAACTTAATACGCTTGTTGCAAACGTGGCCAAAAACGAGATTCACAAACTGTCATAGCCGAATGTTCCGAGTGAATACCTGCAACACTGACATATGGTCCAGCTCTAATNAACGAGATTCACAAACTGTCATAGCCGAATGTTCCGAGTGAATACCTGCAACACTGACATATGGTCCAGCTCTAATTTTTGCTATCAACTTCTCACCAATAAAACTAGATGACCAGCACTTCAAGTGCTGTAGGGACACCGGGTTTTCGCCATAACATTTCCTGTCTAGGAGTATTTTGAAACACTTCAGCGCAGATCCACTTTCGTTATTTGACGGTGTTAACCACTGCACGTCTTAGTTGTCTGCCCGCGAATCACGGACTTTCATTATCGCAGTATCTTGATTCTGATTGGCCTAGTCGAATGCAACANTTAGTTGTCTGCCCGCGAATCACGGACTTTCATTATCGCAGTATCTTGATTCTGATTGGCCTAGTCGAATGCAACATGTCTGCTCACAAAAACACACGGCAATAATCAAATGAAATATGCAGATATAACCTGGGCGTCCCTGTCCATAGTAGATTTCGTACGACTACACGCCAGTTCGGAGCCTTGCGCGTAGATGTGACGGAGCACTTGATACGCGTGTCAGTGTCGCCCTTATCGCATCCTTGCTGCGGTGCGTCAGGAATGTAATCTATCTCCAGGTAGACGAGCACCTTAAGGTCTCAACGCCGACGAGAGTGAAGTGAGGTGCGGAATGCAACGGCGAGTGAAAACCCACCGGCCATTGGCAACGCCCACACGCAGGTTTTCTTCTCGCGATTGCGCCAGTGAACGGGCTCGAACTGCAGTGGTAGGTCGGCAGTCAGTCGGACCACAACAGAGGTCATCTAACTTTAAACGACACGACCAACCGTATTTTGGTTGCCCTGCGTTAGCAACTGCTCTTATTCGGCACGGGATCAAACACCATTAAGTCGCTTTAAATACACGGCCGTCGGCGAGCTTCAGAATTAGAACTGACCTTCAACTCTCCGTCTCTCTCCCTCGCGAACGTCAATATTCCATTTCGCAGCCGCCGAGTCCTGATTGGCTGGCGCCGCGCTATCTCAGCACCAGTTCTCGTGGGACTTGCTCCGAGAGGCGTCCTATTTGCACTCACATTCAGTTGTCACTGCGGGCATACCTACGTAGAGCAGCCAACCACAACTTGGTCCACCGGTTAACACCACTGACGCACGTTGTAGCGAGCTCCTAGGCATTGTATGTTCTCTACTACAGCTTCAACCCACTAAGCAACGGCTGCTACATTACACAAATACATCGTAAACACGTACAGCGTTTTAAGGGCGAGCGCGGGAAGTTATCTTCAACGTGATATAACAAAAACAGTTAAGATTNCGTAAACACGTACAGCGTTTTAAGGGCGAGCGCGGGAAGTTATCTTCAACGTGATATAACAAAAACAGTTAAGATTGCAGGTGAACACAGTCGTAAGGCCATTTGTGCGAAACTCACTGTACACATTAGCTGTGAATGTGGTAGCCCTGAAACTGAAGNAAACTCACTGTACACATTAGCTGTGAATGTGGTAGCCCTGAAACTGAAGTACAAACTGAATGAGAACTAACCGCAAAGTAACTAGTCTTGCTGCGCACCATATGTTTTGAAATGTTCGCGTATAGCAAACAAAAGAAAACAGAATCTTCTGAAATACCTACGAGATACCACTACTGGCTGACTGCAACTTGTTAACGAGAGGCTTCCTTCATAATGTAGAGAACAAAAAAAAATCATGTTATTTAATTTTACTTTTTAATAATGTTATTGTATTTAAAAAAAACGGGAGAAATATTGGTCTGGTCAGTTGGGTGAAAGGCCGCTGCAGCTACAAATTCAACACCACGAGGAATGCTGGGATCCGGGTTTTGAAACTATAACAACCAACACAACACGTACGAAATTGAAGTAGGATAGATATGTCGAGCATGTCATGTATAAAAACTAATACATGTCAAACAAAATTAGGTTTTTTAATTTGCAAAGAATACTTATCAAATACCGGGACATTGGCAGTTAACATTAATGCTAAATTTTGTAGTATCTCACTTATTACATGGGAAAATAATATAATCTATGCCATAAGATGAAATAATGTAAATGTTGAATCCAAACACTTGCCATAATACATAATAATTCACTACCTATAGCAAATAAAAACGTGTTAAATAGAGATAAAGTTGTGTGGTAACTTCTCCGGTAAATAGGTTCTTCCTAAGAACGTTTGTCTGAAATATTCTTAAACGTTATAGGATGATTTCCGTATTGATTTTAAGTAAGAATCCTGATAGAGCAGTTAAAAACTAGAAAAAAAAAACATTGGTTGTCTGTAAAGTCGGTTTACTGACGATAGTTGAACGTGACAACGTCTTAAGAAAATACTGATGGAATGGTAGCATTGTTTGAGTCATTACAGAATTTTACTGCATTATCAGTAATTGTTCGAAGTGTGTGTCCACGAAGTCGAATGTATTCGTTACGGATATCTCTTGTTGTCTGTGAATCGTTTCCCTCCCGTCCGTGTTTAAACCGAAATGGAGCATCTTTTTCGGTGATAATATGCAAGCCTTCTAAACTTGTTACCCGACTCAGCGCCACGTACACCAACTGTTGCGGTTGCTTGGATGAGTATTTATAAACAATGACAGCAAACGTCCCACCTTGTGACTTGTGAATAGTGATGGCACAAGCAGGAACGCAAGGAAACTGTTTTCGTTTGCATTTTATAGTTTTTGTTAGTGTAATGTTTACTATTTTCTTATAAACTGGTACCCAGTTTGTAGACAAAGTATTTGGCTTGCTTTGCACGTGAGGTCGACATTTAACTTTGGCTGTGGTTCCTGTTGTTTCTTCTGAAACTTCAAGCCTTACATGGAACGCCTCAGAGCGAGGTAACGCCGCATGAGTCATGTTTTTTCGTGCGTGCAGCCGGCTCTATCGAATTATAAGACGTTGTCACGTCAAAAACATTTTTAGGTGCCTTTTTTTAAATGATATATAACATAAATATAAAGTTATCACTTAGAATGCGACTGTATATGACGGTTACACTTCCATTACAAGATTTGTGGGAGGGGAGAAAGTGGGGAAGTTATTTGCTATGGATCACGAGGCAACGTCGTGTCGAGGTCAACTTCGGCTTGACTCAAAAATCAATAATTCCTGAACAATGAGTCAATGATCGGGTTTTTCGGATTCCAAAAAATCTAAGAGGCCCTGTAATTATTTACGTTATGCAAGTCCATCAACGTAACTACTATACTTCTGACTTTTCAGACGTGAGTTATGTTTGGTTCAATGGAGTGTGCGTACATTACCCTCGCTGCCTTGTAGTAAAAGCTCTTCCCAACGGACGTGATCTCCTCTGCGCCTAGCGAGCAGGCCACTTGCCCAGCACTACAGTGTGCAGGTTGCGTGCCATCCAGGGCAACCGCTGCATTCAGGGGAATGAACACACATGAAGATTAACCACAGCGCAACCACTGCGCATCTTTATGTTTGTGAAGCTGTTTACTTGCGCCGACACGAGTGGCGCTGTGATCGCTTCTGCACGCTCGTGGCACCGTTGTGCGTGAAGACTAGACTCTATAACAGTGCTTCACTATGTCTTTCTGAGCTGACCTCTTATGCTATGATAAGGAAATGTACGAGATGGCGAGCTGTCGGGTTTCTTGGGGCCGGTGTCTTGTGACAGTTGGAGTCGTGTGATCCATCTAAGACACTCGCTGTCATGGCGAGGGCGGCTGGTCGTACTGACACCCTGCTGACACGTGATGCCAGTAGTCACTGACCACTCCCGCAGCTCACATCGGAGCGACGTACAAGTACAAGATAAAGGAACAGAGCAGTTGAGAATACAGAGGTAAAGCAAGTGGTTATACGACGAGCTCCAGCCTCGCGCACCAGAAAAATGGCTTCACTGGCCAGTAATACGTCAGAACGCTGTTGGCCAATCAGCGCCTGGTTGCCTGCTTGCCAGCTGGCTGTTTAGCCAATAGGGAACCTTTATCAGCACGCTGTAGCCTTTCAGACACCCCTGCAGCAGGTCAAGACTTGAAATAATATTATGGATGAAATAATGTAAATACAAACCTACACAATTTTCTTTGTGAGTAAAAGCACATGTGCCTGAAAACTTCGGTACGGAATTTCTAAAAAATTATTCATCGTACATTATTTATAGGTGTAAAGAACTAAAACACACATAAGCTGTAGTTCGTGAACAAATTCGAAGCTATAAAAGGCAACTCGTGTAATAATGAGCTAAATAGCGCTAAAAACAAAACATAATGTGAAAATGGAAGTGTTAACGAAATTAGGGATTCTTGTTAAATTAGTAACTGCGGTAAAGGGAAAAATTCTTACAGGTAGAAACTGAAATTTTCAAAAGCCCAAGATGATCCTTTGTTTGAATGAGGAATAATGAGAAAGCAGTGAAAAGTCATCATCATCATCAACTGTCCGCTATTTGCCTTATGCCNGGGGGGGGGAACTACGTATTTTGTTTAACTGACTGTGTGCAAGCAATCTTCCAAGTGAAATATCGCCTTCACAACTCTCGTAGTTTGTATGGAGCAACAGGCGAGCCAAGCCGTAGTCTCTCTCCCATTCACACTTGTGTGCTCCCCCCCCCCTGTTCAACACATTCTTTCATCTCTCAGAGCACCGGATGCTGTTGCATCTTGTTAATGCTCTTGGACCACAGCCAGAAAGTCTCCGACGAAAATAATTAAAACCAATGAGATACTCTTCGCCTGAAATACAAAACGCTTTTCGTCATCCACGTCTGATCACACAGAGGAACTCGGGAAAATAAAACTGACCCCACAAAAACTGCCGAGATGAAAATATTTACTTGTTTTTACCCGACAGTTCGGCGTTTCACGACACTGAAAATGTAAGCGACATTAACTTCAAGTTGATGTGTAGAAGATTTATTTTGTTGATAGACAATCGTTGTTTGGTTAGCATTGCAGTTAGGTACTTACTACACTTGCCTTGTTTTGTGAAGCAGAGAATTCTTTGGATATATTGTAATGCATTTTACGCTTGCCCTAATAATATTTAACAGACTTATAAAGTAAATATTGAGACATAAAATTTAAATATTTTTCAAATTGCTTGAGAATTATAAAGAAATAGAGAAAGGCATTTTTACTTTATTGTGTCGAAACAATATTAGTCATCTTACCTACGTTGAATTGGCGAAAATTTCAAGTGTTTTACTAAGCAGGAGTTATTATATCACATGCAATATTTTCCAAGACTGTCTTGCATTATTTGCCTAAACACTAACTGAATACTGTAACTTTGCTTCCACGCTAGAGCAGTGTCCTGCGTTCTGTTTCACTAACATATGTTTCGCCGCACCTCACAGCAGACTTCTTCTATTAGGCTGGAACACAGAGTACATGAGGATACAGACTTGAAGTAGCTTTTATAATGCGTGAACTTCAGCCGCACATGCTAGAAAAATGGCGTCAGTGGACGGCAAAATGTTGGAACGTCGTTTGCCAGTCAGCACCTAGTAACCTACGGGCCAGCCGACAGCCAATCAGATACGAGGCTCATTCCCGGAGCCTCGAATAACTAACAGGAGAGAGGGTTTGCAAATGCCTCATCTCTAGGGCCAGTGACTTTTTGAGTAAAAATCGGAGCACACAATAGACTTCACTACTATATACACGCCTCAGCTGTCGTTATACCTCCATTGGCTGCTGGTGCTGTGTCCGTCTTTGACCAAGCCACTCAGGACTAAGTAACTCCGACACTGAACCTTCGTGATTCGTGCGCAAACGGTTAACACGGGCCAGAACATTTTTTAGCCAATCAAAGAATCTGGACGACCCTACAGTGCTTTGGACTGTATCTTGTCTCGAAATCTTTCAGCGAAATATCACTGCCCCTACTCATCTGTGACCTTGGCTGTCCACGTGGCCTATAAGAGTAGATTAATTTTCTAATTAGCTCCTGTGGCAGCCAATCACTGTCCACCTCTTCTAATTGGCCGCAGTCATTGTCTGTCGTGATTTGGCTCCAACCAAAACGAACTGATGCAGCAGTCAGGCTAACGCCCGACACCTTACAAGTTGAGAATGAAGCCAAATTTTCCGGAAGGTCATCAGAACAGCCCTAAATTCCATGCCACTATGTGTAACATATTTTAAATTCGGCTATTAGACAGGTTTAAAAAATACCGTTTGAATTTAAGAATATTGACACGCTGGAATTTTACACATTGTTTTGGGGAAACTCATTGTTAAGATTTTTTTGGTAAATTAATGCAAATTTTTACGGAAATGTGCAGCGAACACACGAAATCTCTCAATAACGTCAAAAAACTTATAAACAACATACTTTTTCCGTATGTCTCCCGTGTATTCGAATACTGGAGACAAACACATTCAGGCAACACAAGCTTCTGTGCGCTAGTTTCTTCAGTAGTTTGNCCCGTGTATTCGAATACTGGAGACAAACACATTCAGGCAACACAAGCTTCTGTGCGCTAGTTTCTTCAGTAGTTTGGATTTTCACGCTGTTTGTATCTTTCGACAAATTTAAAACACCAAAAGGCGGTAAAACGTGTAGAAAATATTGTAACACCCCACTGTAATTAAAGTATGTTATGTTTATGTTACACTGAGAAAAAGGTTTTGTTTAGTGAAAGCTTGTTTGGTGTAACGAAATTAATTTATTGTTTAGGGGCAGCGAAATATTTGTTGCTGATGCAAAATTATGTTGTTGGATTATTGTTGGGTTGCCACAAACGAAGATTTGGCTGTTGCGACGTAACATTTGCTTGGCTCTACGTAAGTAAATTAAATAGTTTCTGTCAGTAAAAAAGAAGTGGATGTCTGTCCGAGACTCGAATGTAGATAATATGCGATCGAGCGCTACGCCTTAGCAAACTCACCGAAATTGCCTACTGGTGAAAATAAAATGTTTTTTAATAGATACATCTGAAAAACTGGAAAACCGGTGCAAATATTTCAAGTTTTACAGCGTTAGGTTTAGGTATACTGTTGAACTTGTTGTCTTACGATGTTTATACCATTATTAGGCATCAATAAAGGCACTAACAAACACCGTTACTGTCCTAATTGTCGCAAAAAATCAAACCAACTCTGGAGCTGTATTTTCGAACGAAGGTAATCAAATGAGTGGCTAAACAAATAAATACAGTTGATTTAACTAAATATTTTGTTGAAAGTTTATTCGAATGTGTATTTTTTTGCATTAACAACATTAATTTTGTAGCTTTTCAAGTTTTATGTACTCAACAAAATATGTGTTTGAAGCAACTAATTTTATTTTTGACTCTATATAAACAAATATTTTGGGCGCTGTTCTCTCAGAGTGCATTTGCAAACCCAAAACATGTGTGGACTTACCCTAATATTTCGCTCGAAAAATTTGTAGTTTCTTTTCCTTCCAGTTTACAGAAAGTTGTGTGAAATTCAAGCAAATTTCATAGTTGGAGAAAAGTTTGAATAATTGACAAGCAATTGGCGTAATTTATTAAGAAATTTCCCTTAATTTCTCTAAATTATTTACTAACGGCATACAATAAACCATTTTTTTTTTTTTTTTTTTTTTTTTTTTTTAGCAAAATACAGTAAACAATGAACACTGGCGTCAAGTTATGAACTATATTGTATCTTAGCATGTAGGTACATCCACGGTTTTGTCACATTGAATCCGTTCACGGTAAAATTAAAACATTTTTTAAAGCTCTGCTCATGATATACTTGTGTGCACATATTGTATTCTTCCATCATACGTAAAATTAACATTGCCATTATTCTGGTCACTTTATTTATGTGTCGGGTAAGTGAAACAGTAAAATTTATAGAAGAGCAAATATATTACAAATTTTCTGTCTTACACTTAAATGCATTAAAAAANTAAGTGAAACAGTAAAATTTATAGAAGAGCAAATATATTACAAATTTTCTGTCTTACACTTAAATGCATTAAAAAACAGAAAGTAAAATAAATCCCTTCAGTATCCACGAATGTTCACTTATCACTTTTAATTCAATGTTAAGACATAAAACTACATTGTTCCCAACTTTGCCGGGCACATGCCAGTCACATTATCCGTTGAAATATATGCATTTAGAAGCATTAATTTTTTTCAAAGGTTGATTTCAGAATGGTTTAATTAACGGGTAACAGACTATAATTGTATGTAATAAGTGGCTAGCCAGTCAGCCGACAACTGTGAGAGAGTACGNAGTGGCTAGCCAGTCAGCCGACAACTGTGAGAGAGTACGACAATTCTGGAAGCGGAAGTAGAGAGGCAAATACTGGGCCACGTGCGGCTACAGAGCTAGCTAGCGTGGCTACCGAACGAACCTCTGCCTTATCAAAGGAGCGCGTAGTTCTGCTTCGCATAATTACGCTTGTTTGTCGACTTGAAACCAGTTGCGCAAGTTCGCCATTCGCCGCCGCTTGTTCTCAACTTGGCAGACCTCCCTCCACTGCTGCCGCAACCTCGCCTCCCAGGGTTTCCCCCAACTGCGGAATTTATCGCCTGTGGACGGCCAGACCCTGCCTTAGGAAGGTTATTTTCTCGATCCTCGAATTCAGCCTCAAGTACTCCACGACTCCGACCACCGCACAAAACTCTTATCTGGAGAAAATACTGGAAAGTTAGTTTCAAAATGTTTCTGGTTTGGCGAAGCCAATAAAGAACTTTACAAATTTTCTGTACAAATTTTTTTTTATAAAATCCTAAGTATAAATATTAGTGAAACAAAACTAACTGTTTTAGATGTAATTCCAGCTCGTGACTGTGCTAAAACACCGTACATTATGTTTAATTTTCCTACGCCGCACATTATACGTGTTACATGGGATTATCGACGAGGGAGCTGAGGTTCACCTAGTGGATGACCCATTTGACGTTGCCAGCGAGGACGTCGCAGCCGCAACGGGTGCGCGACATGGCAGGCTGTGGATGGCCCATTTGACGTTGCCAGGCGAGCGAAGACTGAAGGTGCGAGGCTCGAGGCTGCCCCCCCCCCCNAAAACCCCATTGCGTGGTGAGACGGGCACATGACAATCGTCTGACGCTACGATCTACGTCATCAAGATTTGAATTTACTGGACTTGAACCACTTCGAAAACCATTTGGGATGTTCCTCAACACTCGCCAACGTATTTCTTGGACTATAAAAGGGGTTGCATTTCGTCATGGGGAGACAGAAATGATAGGGACCTCAACATGATAAGATATTAACTTGGCAGAAGGCGTATCCTGCCGTGTTTTATATGCGCTTTATTATGGGGCATTTATAGAGAATTTTTTTTTACACATAAGTGTGTTTATAATTAGTAAATATTTGAAACGTTGCAATATTTGGGCTAAGTTTGTTATGCTTTCTGAGCGCATGATTAGTGTAACTTTATATAATAAGTTAATTATAAAAATTTTCAATGTGAAGTCTTTTAAAACTTTTTTTTTGTCTGTTTGCAATTTTTATTATGCATGTATTTTTAATATTGCGCATTTTATATGAAAAAAGAGAAACATAATAAGCCCACATATAAACTAAATAAAACAAACTGTCTTTTAATCATTTCACACAATTTTGGGGATTAAATACGTGATATTCTAATATGTATCAGGGGATGGTGGACTTTTTCGCAATATTTTGAGACTGCGTTATTTATTTGCACTCTGAAATTGAAACTCTGCTGATTAAAAGATTTTGGTAAGATCCATTTGTGATCAAATGAGTAGCATGGAAGGAAAGGGAGTAGAACTAGAACGTCACATTCATTGAGTGGTTGGGTTTCCTGCGGGTGCTCCCACTGTGTAACAAGTTATTGAATACATAATTCGCGTCATATATATATTTATGGGGGATAAAGCATTGAAAAAAGAATTGTGGTGAGTGTATATACACTGAAGAGCCACAAAAAACTTGTACACCTGCCTAATATCGTGTAGGGCCCCCTCGAGCACACAGAAGTGCGGCAACACGACATGACATAGACTCGACTAATAACTGAAGGTATGCAGGAGGCAATTCACACCTTGAATCCTGCAGGTCAGTTCACAAATTCATAGGAGTGCGAGGCTGTGGAGATCTCTTCTGAACAGCACGTTGCAAGGCATCTCAGATACGCTCAATAATGTTCATGTCTGGTGATTTAGGTGGCCAATGGAAATGTCTAAAGTCAGAAGAGTGTTCCTGGAGCCACTCGGTAGCAACTCTCGACGTGTGGGGTGTCGCATTGTCCTGCTGGAATTGTCCACATCCGTCGGAATGCACAATGGACATGGATGGGTGAAAGTGATCGGACAGGATGTTTATGTATCTGTCACCTGTCAGAATCGTATCTAGACCTATCAGGGGTCCCATTTCACGCAAACTGCACACGCCCCTTACCATGACAGAGCCTCCACCAGCTTGAACGGTCCCCTGTTGATATGTAGGGTCCATGGATTCATGAGGATGTCTCCATACCCGTACACGTCCATGCGCCCGATACAATTGGAAAAGAGACTCATCAGACCAGACAACGTGTTTCCAGCCATCTACAGTCCAATGGCTGTGTTGGCGGGCCCTGGCGAGGCATAAAGCTTTGCGTCGTGCAGTCCACAACGGTACACGAGTGGGCCTTCGGCTCCGAAAGCCCGTATCAATGATGGTCCGTTGAATAGTTCGCACGCTGGCACTTGTTGATGCCCCAGCATTGAAATATGTCGAAAATTTGATTTTTTACCGGATTCCCGATATTCACGGTACACTCGTGATATGGTCATACGCGAAAATGCAAATTGTATTGCTACCTCGGAGATGCTATGTCTCATATTTCGGGCACCGACTATAACACCATGTTCAAACTCACTTAAATAACCTGCCATTGTAGCAGCAGTAACCGATCTAGCTGCCGATTGCATCGCGTTACTCTGATTGGTTCCATACCTCTGTTATTTGCATACGCACGCCTATACCAGTTTTTTTCTCTCTCCAGTGTATAATCAGAAACGTGTAAAGTCAACTTTTGGTAGTTTTTCGTGTGTAATTATTAGTAGTGTATTTGGTTTCGTACATGCACTGCACTTTCCAATGTGACATAGACGGCTCAAGCTCTTTGCATTGCCCATTACGTCTCAGACACGGCTATTGACTAAGAAGCCAGCCATTCCACTACCTGTGTTATAGAACAATGTCTACTTCCTCCATCACTCTAATTTTACTGTTGTTTGTAGTTTATCCACAGCTATGCCCAGTGCTTGAACTAACGCATATTGTTATAAAAATTAACTTCCTTAATATAACAATATTACATGGTAATAAACATACTTCTCACGTATAAGGACAGATATAGTTATGGTTGGTTATTGCTACGTTTATGGTGAACAGGAGACGGGCGTCCATTACCATATGCTTCTCCATGCAAAGTTACGAGTCATGTGTAGGCTTAAGAAACACGAGCCCCATAAAGGCGTCAAAGCTATTATGACGGAACACACGCCAGAAAAACAATTTCAAAATATGTTGTGTCATGACTGTTGATGTTTTACGAGATGTTACGCCAAGCCACCAGCGATTATTCTGTTCACGTGGCACGGAGGTAGTGACATAACATCATTGCGAAAACGCTTTGACACGCACTGCCACAGGACGTATCATCGAGATGTCTCTGCAGATGGGCGTGTCGACCTTTGATGCAAGAACTGTCAGCCATCTATGTCAAGTGGTAGAGTGACACTGTACATAATATTGGGAAAAATACCTGACAATTGTAAAGTAATATTCGCAAACATCTTTGGGGAACATATTTTTATTTACGTGTAAGATATATTTACCGCACTCTGCAGTAAAATTCTCTTACGTGGCAATGGAAAATCCCATTCATATTGGGGAAATAACCTCATGACGTGTTCATCTCGTCANGTAAAATTCTCTTACGTGGCAATGGAAAATCCCATTCATATTGGGGAAATAACCTCATGACGTGTTCATCTCGTCAGCATTGTCTCTGCAGCTGGACGGGAGGGAGAAACAAACCGAGGCGCCATGTTGCACAGCTTGTAGCACTTACATTAGTTACTGCAAGGATAATACTAAGCAATAACAATTAANACCGAGGCGCCATGTTGCACAGCTTGTAGCACTTACATTAGTTACTGCAAGGATAATACTAAGCAATAACAATTAATTGTAGGGCCGAGATAATGTGTAAAATACCACATTATCAAATAGTTACAAATAAAAAAAATATTGCAAAAAAGGAANTTGTAGGGCCGAGATAATGTGTAAAATACCACATTATCAAATAGTTACAAATAAAAAAAATATTGCAAAAAAGGAAGTAAGAAAATTTGTAAGGGACTGAGGAAAAAGGATAACCTTTTGTTCCCGTGTTCAAATCTCAATATATTCATTTATCTTTACCGACGTAATTTTTACGTCAAGGTCATAATAAAAATAATTGGAACGGTGTTGTCTTCAAAGCACTAATAAAGTCACGGAATAAATTCCACACAAACTTTTCTTTGTACAGCACAAAAGTATCTGATCAATCTGTTACACAAAATAAATATTATAACCAGTTCCAGGAATAAGTAATCTGTCAAGTTGCTCTTAGAATGTCGGGAACATTCAAGATAATAACAAAAAATATTTTAGGAAAAACTTGTATTTAATCAATAATTCTGCTGGTAACTAAAATTAATAGTTTGTTATTTTTTTTTGGTGGATTCCGTTTGAACGTTAATAACCGCTAACACAGCAACGTTGTCGCCGCGGTGTTATGACAGAGCAGAGCACCCTCCCCCCCCCCTTCCGATCACCTCCAAAAATAGTGGGCAGTGGCTTGCGCCTGCAAGCGTCGAGGATTTCAGAATTGTGCTTCCGGTTACCATTCGTCTCAGGATATAGGCAATAGTGAGATAAACAGTACTATTACTATCGGAATTTTAAATCATAATTTTATTATACAATATAATTAATATTTCTTACTTGTACGGGATTTCTCAACACATTTGTCAAGCAATTTTCCATACGAAATAGGGGGTGGTACTTTATTTGCTATGTAAATTAACTCTACATTTAAGAGGTAATTTTACCTTTTATGTTAGGGTAATTTGCTTCTTTAAAATGTAAGGGAATTTTACTTCAAGTTTTTTTACACTGAACAACCAACAACATATTTGTTTTTGTGAGGCCAAAAACATATTTAGTTGCCCCAAAAAATAATTTGTAGAGTAAACAAAACTTGAAAAAACAACCCAAATGATTTGGTTTATAAAAATATTAGATTGGCTGGGAATATTGGTTGGATCTACAGAACACATTCGTTTAGAAACTCATTTGATTGACCTCGTTCTAAAATACAGCCCGAGAGTTTGTTTTCATTTTTGTGACAATTAGGAGAGAAACAGTTCTTGTAAGAGAAGTAATTAATTATTAATAACGACATAAACACGCTAATAAAACAAGTTCGTCACGAAAAAAAAGTAAATCTGTAAAACTTGAAATATTTATTTGCGCACGTTGTCCAGTATTTAAAATGTATGTATTTAAAAAAATTCCAATCAGCTCAGCAATCACATAAGTCGATTTGACTAAGGTAGCGCTCGGGTGCAGGTGATCTGGTTTAGAACCTCGGCCGGACTTCCAATCATTTATATTAACCAAAACTCATTAATAATGTACGTAGAGCCACACTAATATTTAGTATCACCAACAAAATTTTTTTGGGGCAATAAAATAAGAACAACAAAATAGTTTCGTTCCAACAACAAAATATTTAATTGCGCCTATACAAACAATTAATTTAGTTGCACCAAATAATCTTCGTTTGATTCAACAAAATATTGTGTTCGAACTGGACTGTTGCGTGTGTGTAATTCACTTTTCTAAAACATATTACTTGACATGTGCACTTACTGTTTTACCTTGTTACTAGAGCTGAATACAACTTCCAGCAATCACACTTACTGCAAACACTATTTTGAGGCTCTCCAGCATGGCCAAAAACATATTGTTCAGGCCCTTACAAGTAAAAATACTCTGGTCAAATACCTGCGAATGGTATTTTACACTGAATTGGCTACAAGCTTTCCACCAATAAAATTCTACGTTCAACGTTTAGAGTCCTTTGGTTAATTGTGTAGGATGGAAGGTTTACACGTCAGTTAGGAAGGAGCCTTACTCCTAGGGTCGTGCCAGTGTCGGTCACCCTTATCGCTTCTACGATACCGTGCGGAATAATGTCTTCATGTTGAGAGGGGTCTTAATGTAACTCTTTATCAACATGCGTGTATCGTAACTCTGGCAATGAGTTTCTTCCTCCACGGGAGATCTCACCGTAATTGTAAGTATTAATTGATATCAGTACCCGCTATATTTATGAATTACAATGAAGTGATTTCGTAATCTCTTCCAGGGACGCGGTTGTTGAACGGTTAGACTGCTCGCCTCACATCAAGGCGAACCGGGTTCAATCCCCGGCCGGGTCATACCGGATTTTCGCTTGTGGGAATCGTGCCGGACGATGCCGCTGGTCGGTGGGTTTCTCGCGGATATCCCGTTCCCTCCGTCCATGCATTCCGGCGCTGCTCCATACTCACCTCGCTTCGCCCTCATCGGCTTTCAAGACCCCGATTTTAAAAGCCACCCAAATTGTTTCACTCATTTACTTAATCTCTTCCATTAAATGTTTATCGCTTCTAAAGTCTGTAAGTTAAATTCACCAAACTTTCCCGTGTGCAAAATCCCAAAATCAAATAACTTTCTTATTAACCCATAGCGCTTACCCGTATCCATGATTGAAGATTATGTTGTACACTACGATGAATGAGTGGCTTGTGTTTTGAGCAGCTTCTTGGGAGACGTCCCATTTGTTGAAGTTTCTCTTTCTCCCATACAATAATGGTTAAAGCTGACGTTAACACACACGCACCACGTCAACCATTTGTTACAAGAAGCACACTTGGCACAGGTACAGCGCCTATCAAAAAATTAAACGATTGCAACACTTGAGCTCATATAATAATTCGGGAATGAAAGCGTTAAAGAAAAGTACCCGATACAAAGGCTGCATGCTTTACTATAAAACAATCAGTTACCTGCGAGTTAACACTGAATTCTGTAGTGTTTAAAATAAACTTCTGGATCTCGTCGATTGACTTGTACAGCGCTTGTAAATCCGGCGCACATAATCCATAATTATAAACTGAATTCCGTAACTAAACACTTACAGGAGACAGTGCAACCGTGTGAACAGCAAGTATCACCGTAGGAGCGGTAATTCCGCTTGTAATTTGAAAGACAGAGCCTGTCTTGTGCTTCATCGCAGTTGCTGACGCGCAGTTCGTTGCAAGTTTCCACAGTTGCTTCGAAAACAGAGAACATTTTTCATTCCAAGTTACAGTTTGTTTTTCCCGTAAATATTTCCGTTTTATTTTATTCCTCATTAATTTCGCTGAATATTGTCTTATATTATCGCAATCAAGCAGGCATGTATCGAGGCATATTGTCTGCAGAGGATAAGCACGAGGGTAGCCGGTGTTGATCAAGGAGGGGGAGGGGGTGAGGCACTTGTACTTCTGCTACAAACAAGAAACAGTGAATTATGGGAATTACAAGCCAAATATATCTGCCACATATACCAAACTTCACATTACCCGAATACGTATCAATAATTGTTTCCTGTGTTAAACTGAGAGAAATTAATAAAGTAGTAAATGCATAAATGTCAGAAATTTTCCTTCATAATATTTTAAGAGATTACATACACTACATCAGTGGCGAATTATTCTCAGGGGTAGTTTACATATCACAATACTAAAAAGGGCATGCGTTTAGAAAATAAAAATTACATTCTAAAATAGTGAGCTGCAATAATGCTTATATGCACTAGCAGATAAGAATTTCATGAGCAATGCAAGAGACGTTCTCTCAGAATTTCATCTCGCACAAGTTTCATTTCTGATTGTTACCTCTCCTTGATCCTACCCGAGATTCATCTTGTCTTCGGGAGGGAACTGGACCTCCAGAACCTCTCTCTTGCCTGCAACCGATGCCACAGAAACATTTGTCTCGTTTCTGCGCTGAGAGTTGTTGTACTTGCGTCGTCAGACTTGCCACACAGTCACTTGGAAGAATTGCACGGGAGTTTACGATCTTCACTAAGCACTGGACGGCCAGCGTTCGCCGTGTGTCACGTGAAGATGAGTCATCACCAGCAACCGCGGTGTTGGCCTTGGGAAGCTGTGACTTCACTGGAATAATGTGCGCTCTACGCCCACATTCATTTTCCTACTGACATCGCTGAGGTTATTGATTAGCAGGAAACCACGTAGATACGCCAACAGTCTGCCAGTGGAACACTCATCAGCAGTAGGAACAATGTCGTCCGCTACACAGGGAAACGTCTATTGATGTGACAACAGTGTTGATGTCACTACAGTCGTTCTTTTGTTATCTGTGAGGCGTCAGTAACTAACGTTGCTGTTCATGTAATATATTGCTATAGCTATTAATGTTACTGGAACATTACGTACTTTTGTGAGAACATCACCTCCTCACTCTACCTTCAACATTAAGGTGGTGTTTATGTTGCAGAAAAACAAATTTTGTGTTGAACTAATGTTTGCATATGTTTTAAAAATTTTCTTGAATTTTCTTAGCATTAGAAAATCATTTTAATATTAAATTAATTATGTACAATAATTTTGTCACAAAAATAAATATAACTAAGGAAAGAAAATTACGAATTGGAATTGAATCGAAATCGCGCCCTCAGTGCATGCCGTTCTCCACTTCACGAAAACCTGGCCTTTCCAACTGCTCTATCTTAACATATTGAGTTGCGTTTCATATTGCGGTATTTGGTAGTACATAACGAAACAACTACGGGGGAAATACTTTATGCTCTATAAGTATATGCATTATTGGAACACGTTAACTGATTTGCAAGGCTTGAGGGCTGGTCTAGGCTAAATTTAGTTCTTATACTGGGCGTTGAAAGTTAAATACAGTGGTTTCATTTTACGAACTTATCGCTATTTACTTCTATCCGCCATTTTAAAACGCCAAGTCAGTGTAAACTTGTGTTGGTTGGACATTTCTTTAATGTCGTTGAAGCACAATATAGTTTGTTCTTCCCGTTATTATTAGAGTAAAACAACTTTTGGTTGCTGCAACATTAATTGCAGGTTTTATAAACATTAACCCTTCAACAGTTTATTTGCATTAGTGTAATATAAGACTGTGCAAAGGGTTAACATTATTAACTTTGTCACAACATTAGGAATTGAACACAAAACATAAACGTTTAAAGAAATGCCTCAACAATAATTTTTTGTTGAAAGAATATTATACTTTTTTTGTGTAGGCACGAGATTGCTGTTTTATGATTATCAATGTATGTGTGTTTCCATGATATTGATTCAGGTGAACATAGTTGAACACGAACCCATCGTTACTATATTCGCAACCTCGGCAGATAACAGCAACGTTACAGTTCCTTAGTTATAATTATGGTTCACCGCCGCCATGTTACATCGTCTGCTACAGCTGAGACAGCCTGTCCAGCACATCAGTGTCTCAGCACGATGTGCAGCCTCCAGTCCAGACGGGGCCGCGGTGGTGTAGTGGTTAGACTACTCATCTCCCATCTAGGCGAACCGGGTTCAATCCCCGGCAGGTTCACTCCGGATTTTCGCAAGTGGGAATCGTTCCGGACGATACCGCTGGTCGGCGGGTTTTATCGGGGATCTCCCGTTTCTCCCGCCATTCATTCCGGCGCTGCTCCATACTCACCTCACTTCACCCCCATTGGCTCTCAAGACCTCGACGTTAGGAGCCGCCCAAATCTCTTTACTTACTCCAACCCTGAGGCTGAAACTCCTCACGACAGTAACTCCTCGGCAGCATAAGTGAATGAAGAAACACTCATCTGCGACCTCTGCCGCCAGCAGTTAGATGCAGCGTACGTAGTACAATGTCGCTCAGTCAGAATGGCCAGGCATCAGTGCGCCTGAATGGACGACGAGATAAAGTTGCGTGGTCGACATCACTGACAGATCTTCTGATGAAGAGCATACAGGTTCGAATCTCAGCTAAGTTATGGCCATTTGTGACGGTTTACTTGTAACGCGTATCCTAAGTAAGGTAACTTCAGAGTGCAAGTCGTTCATTAAACGGCTGCGTGAAAATGCTAACGTTGACTTTTTCCAGCATGTGTAATTATGTAATTCGTCGCTGGGAAAACCAAATCGNCATTAAAGGGCTGCGTGAAAATGCTAACGTTGACTTTTTCCAGCATGTGTAATTATGTAATTCGTCGCTGGGAAAACCAAATCGCGTATCTGAAAAATTAGTGAAGATGAGTTATGACCTCCGCTGTAATCTTTGCAGCGAGATCTATAATGCGACAAAGTTAAGTATCTCTACGAGGTCAAAATGAGGAAAACAAGTATTATGACAAACTGACGCAACTCACGGTACGACAGTTTGTCATCCTAATTAAAAGCCAATGTGCTGTATTGTGAATGGTGTAACTCGAGATACGCCACTTCGTCAGCGTATTGGCTTGTGTCGTGTCGTAATAGCCCTATATTGGAAATACGTGCGACGGTTATTATGTCAGTTTGCTGTGTGTATACTGTGTGTTTAGTGTATAAATTGTGTTTGTGTTGCTTGTGTTATTTATGTAATTATTTAGGGTTAGTTTCAGAGCTGAATGTGAACATTCCTGCAGTTGAAGTTCTTGTGCTGCATTGAATGTGCTAGTGAAATGGGATGACCAGTCGTTAAATGTTGTTTCATTAACGGAATTTTAAATAGAATTTGAAAACCTTTTTACTACAAGAGAAAAAGAGTCCATGTTTAGGACCCCGACAAATAAATATTATTATGGAACAACAGTAGACACATAAAAACCAAGAACCTTATGTGAATTGGAATAGAATTGTGGTGATGACATGCCTTCAGTAACATTTGTATAATATGAAGTAAGAAAGTGGTAAACAAAAACAATGATCAGAAACTGAAGCAAACATAGATTAAACAACGTGCAAATATTGTAGTTGTATGAACAGACCAACATTCAATGTTGGAATCGTGTGAAAACAAGAAACCAGTAGCTGCTTTAATGACCACAAACAATGCGAAGTTGAACGTCCTGGGTATGAAAGTCTTAGTAGATGACAGTCATGTAGATCAAAGCTACGACCTCCAGATGTAGAGCATTGTGATTTTCCAAACTGTGAATTAGACATTTGGACTTCATTGCATATATGTCCATATGTTACAACCGCTACATAAATTTAAGGCAATGAAGTAACCGCCACAGTCACGTTATAGACCAGAACATTCACAGTAACAAACTATTCTTGGCAGACCGCCATTTAACAAACACATACCAGTCTATCACGTTGAAACGGGGATTTGCTTCATCAGTGTTCTGCACATCTATGACTAAACTTTACCAGAACCCATCCAAGATATCGAGTTTCGTGTTTTTATGGCAAACTGCCATGGCGAAAAGCCAGTTGTTTCATTGCCAGAACGTCTTGTTCTACGACTCCTTGCCTCATTTGTGGAACTAAAATATGTGTTTAATGCAGTAGAACCACTGTATTGAGTGCTATAAACAGTGTCTTACTTACTAATGCATTTTCGTTAAGTTTTAAATGTCACGTTTCAGTAGAATACTGTAAACATTTTCTAAAGCAAGTGTGGTAACTTATAGACTACCCATTGAGAGGTTATTATTGCTTGTTTTTATGCAATTTTTGTGGTACAACAGTGATTTATGAATCACAAATGTTTATTTTGTTCGCTGTTTCAAGCAAACATGCTGTACGTCTATCATTTAGTAGGATGAACTATTTTCTGGAAAAATATGTCCAATTTACTTCTTAGTATAGGTAATTTTTAATGTCGCACCTCAGTTGCTGATCAACCAAATGTGTCGTGTATTAAAAACTTATTTCCATCTTAGTCAGTGTAGAGTACTAAGAAATGAATCTTCGTGGAGGACATGCTGCACAAGAAAAGTACTATTTTATGCATTTAACTATACACTGGCCGTATACGGGATGGTCCACCTAACGTGGACAGCCACAAAATATCCGGAACTGTTGCAGATCACGAAATTCTGTTTTAGATTAACGAAACTACTAACAGGGGCAAGTAATTGGCCGTAATGTAACTATTCGTACCGCAAGTATGGACCGAAATAATTAAACCAAATATGATTTTTCCCCTGGAAACATAAATTTATTTCAACGGCATCTGAAAGTACGTGCAAAGAGAAATTAAGTGATATAGCATATACAGTGGAAAGTAACACAGAAACGCCAAGAAAAATGTGCATATATGTTTATGTTAGGTAGGCCTTTAGCATGGGAAAGTGGACCTGTACTCACAGCTGTAAGCAAGCAACACGCGCCGTGACTCGTCCTGGCGGGACCGCTTCCTTATAGCAGCGAAGCACCAGTCCCCATAATCTGTTATGGAAGTTGTATTGCAGTGTGTGGTTGTGCATACGCAATGAAGTTCACAATTTAAGAAAAACTGGACGCTCTACTTACTTACTTACGGCGAGAGTGGCGGAACTGCGAAGCAAGGAATCAAAATGTTCTGTGAAAGGTGTCCTTATTGGACGCCCATCTCACGGCAAACAATACGAAGAATTTGCACACGTCTCTTGTCATGAGGTTATTGGAATTGCACAACACAAGTGCGATGAAAGATTGCTACGGGCGAGACGCATCAGCACGCTGTGTTGTCACGCGTCAATGCAAACCCCCAAATGGGTACGCGAGAACTTTCCAGTTTTGCAGGAATATGTAAAACCAGTGTGTTGCGGGTACTGCGCCAACGGAAATTCCAACTACATCACGTGGCTCCTCATCAGGCACACATGAAGGTGATATCCAGCAGCATGTTCAGTTTTGTAGGTTTGTTCCGATATCTGTAAGGGATGACAGCAATTTTCTGAAAAACATGAAGCTACCTTCACAAACTACGGGTACGTAAATTTACGAAATATGCACTGCTGGGCGACGGAGAATCCGCGTTGGGTCCGGCACGTGGAGCACCAGCGACGGTTCATTGAAGGGACAATTACCGGCTGTAAGTACGCCAATTTCCTCACAGAGACCTTACCGGCACTTCTGTAAGAAATAACGCTAGACATACGTCGTGATATGTGGATTCAGCAAGATGGTTGTCCTGCGCATTTTGCTAAGGTGGTGAGGCAAATGTTAAATGAAACGTTTCCAAACCAGTGGTTAGCGTGTGGTGGTATTGTAAGATGGCCAGCTCGCTCCCCCGACCTCAAACCTCTCGATTTTTTCCTGTGGAGGACACTGATAGATAGGATGTACAACACGGTTCCTACGACGCCAGAAGACATGCAGGAATGCATTGTGGCAGCTTGCAGACGCATTACGCCAGAAAAACTTCAGGCCGCTCGTCGCTCGCTAAATGTGCGTTTACAAATGTGTATTGCTGTCGCTGGTAAACACATCGAGCACTTACTGTGAAAAGACCTAATGTGAAGCGTTTCAACCATAACTGTGCTATTTTGTTCTATTTATGCGAATGCGATTGCATTTATCCTCAGGTTGGTTTGTTATATTATTGTTGTGCATTGTACACTTTCGTTACTCAGCGCAGTCAATAACTAGGTAATAAATCTCCTGAATTACGTTGGTATCTGAATAAAATGTAATGTATTGATATCAGATTTGAACTCACATTGCCCATCTTCCCTCCACTGCGGTGCTCTCCTGTGTCCTATATCGCATTCCGTTTACCTTGCCACATTACGGTAAGCAATACGCTGCTATATGGAAGCGGTCCCACCAGGATGAGTCACGGCGCGTGTAGCTTTCTTACAGCTGTGAGTACAGGTCCACTGCCCCATGCTACCGGTCCACCTAACAATCATATTTGCACATTATTTCTTGTCGTTTCTTTGTTACTCTCCATTGCATATGCCATATCACCGAATTCCTTTTTGCAAGTACTTTCAGATACCGTTGAAATAAATGTACGTTTCTTCGGGAATAACCATATGTGGTTAATTATTTTTGTCCATACACGTGTTACAAATAGTCAATTTGCGGCCAATTACTTGCCCCCGTACGTAATTTCATTTAGCGAAAACAGCATTTCGTGATCTGCAACAGTTCCGGAAATATTGAGGGTGTCCAGTTTAGGCGAACCATTCTGTATAAGTGGCGGTAACCAACTGTAAAATAACAACACAAGACGTGATGTGACATTTATTTATATATTGCCCTTATAGCATAACTCAAGAGTGACATATCGCGTTTCCCTATATTTACAACGACAAAGTGGCGTATCTTTTTTTTTATTTTTTACAGAAATATTGCTGGACTCAAGACATGTTGAATTCTTATTTAAAATTCACCAAACGTTACATAAAAGAGCTACAATTAAAACTTTCTACCATCCGGATAGCTTTGAACATTGAGGCACGGGAGAAGAACGCATTTAAACAAATTATGCAAAAGTCTCTCCTGAAAAAAAAAAATGAATAGGAAAGGTGAGATACACCAGTTTGTTTTCCCAGCAACAAATGGAAGACGTTGCAATGATCAGTTTTTTGTTTGGAACTGTACCAGCATCAGCATGACGCTTTGTCACATGGGGAGAGTAATAACAATATGCAGGCCCAGTGTTTGATGCTGTTACCAGTAGTCGTTTATGGGACTACAGAATTGTCTATACCAGGGGTTCCACAACGATGGTACGCGAAGGCAATTCATGTTGTACGCGACCGTATTAAAATTATTTTTTTTAATTTTCGAAATAATTTTAAAATATTTTTTCCCGTCAAATAGTCTGGTATTTTATTTAAATATCCTGGTTTTGTGGGCTTAATATTCCTTTGACCTTCACTACTGCATACAATTTCTGAAATGTTCAAAAAATGACAAACCCACCATCTTCCCTACTCGTATACAGCTAATGATCATAATAATGTCAAATTGTACTCAGTGATGAAAAGGTTGGGAACCCAAACAACGAATGATATCAGCCAACCTGAGGGACTTTCCTTAGTGATGCGGATTCCTGCAAAGCAGTGGCGTAGCCAGAAATTTCTCACTTCAACGGTACACGAGTTGCCCTTCGGCTACGAAAGCCCATATCAATGATGGTCCGTTGAATAGTTCACACGCGGGCATTTGTTGATAACCCAGCATTGAAATCTGCACCAATTTGATAAGGAGTTGCACGTCTGTAACGTTTAATGATTCTCGTCAGTCGTAGCTTGTCCCGTTCGTTCTCGATCTTTTTCCGGCCACAGCGATGTCAAAGATTTGATGTTTCACCGGATTCCTGATATTCACGGTGCACTTGTGAAATGGTCGTACGCGAAAATCCAAATTTTATCGCTACCTCGGAGATACTATGTTCCATCTCCCGTGCGCCGACTATAGCACCACGTTCAAACTCACTTACATCTTGATAGCCTGCCATTGTAGAAGCAGTAACCCATCTAGCAACTTTGCCAGAGGCTTATTGTCTTATATAGGCACTGCCGACCGCATCGCGTTACTCTGATTGGTTCCATACCTCTGTTATTTGCATGCGCACGCCTATACCAGTTTTTTTTGGCTCTCCAGTGTATTTCCCCAGCCTTTGTGAAATAACAAGTTTTCTTCAAATGCTACTCTTTTTTCTGAATTTTATGAACACCAGCTAACGTTAATATGTGTATTTTTTTTGTTGTAGGTATTCGTTTACCGCTAACAAGCAAGCGAAATAGTTAGTGTCAAGCAATGTCGTGGCTCTGCTTACATCGTAGGTAGGAGCACCTGTTTCCCACGACATGACTCAACTAGTTGGGCTGCAAAACACTGTAGCTCATATCCCTTCTCGTTACTGAATGGTAGCGACTGTCAAGCGCCATCGATAAGAAAATTAACACTTTCAAACAAAATAAAATAATCAGTAATATAATGACCGAGGAATTGCAATAAGATCAGGCAATGATCGGCATGAAAAATTTAGAAAAATCGTACTAACATCATAGACTACTTAATAACACAGAAGCGAAACAGCCGCCGCCTATGCCACGAACTGCTACCAGACACGCCAGCATACGGTCGCAATGGCCAGAAACATGCAGGAACGCTGTTCGCCAATCAGCGCCTGGTAGCATACTTACCAGCCGACAGCCTCGCCAATAGGGTACTTTCGCAACATGCAATAGCCAATCGTACACACGGCCCTAACTCAGAGCCTCGCGCTGTGAGTCAAAGAACTTGTAATCCCACTTTAAAGAACCCGTCAGGTTTTTGTCTGCTTGTACTAATCTACTCTGCGATTAAATAGAGTACATAAACAGCAAAGTACACTACGTGTTCAAAAGTATCCGGACGGCTACCTCAAAATGAAGTACAGATGTAGGCCGGCTTCTATCGGGGACACTGGGACTCAATACGGTGTTGGCCCACCTCTAGCGATGACAGCCTGCACTCTCGCAGGTATACCTTCAATCAGGTGGCGGGAAGTTTCCAGGGGAATGGCAGACAATCCCTCGCGGAGCGCCGAAATGAGAAGAGGTGCCGATGTGGGTCGGTGTGGTCTAGCACGAAGTCGGCGTTCCTAAACATCCCAGAGACGTTGTATCGGATTCAAATCAGGACTCTGCGCAGGCCAGTCCATTAGTGGGGCATTGTTGTCGAACCACTCCCTCACACGCCCTGCAGTACGGATCGGTGCTCGGTCAAGTTGAAAGACACGATGATCACCCCTGAACAGGTCTTAGACAGTAGGCAACATGAAAGTAGTTAAAACGTCAAAGGTAAATCTGTGCTACGTAAAGAAACGAGGGCGCCAAGCCCCCTCCACGTGAAATATGACCACACTGTGTCCCGACCACCCCCGAATTTCACAGTCGGCACTTTACAGGCTGGTAGATGTCGTTCTCCAGACATTCGCCACACCTACACCCCACCATCGGATCGCCTCATTGTATACTCTGATTCATCGTTCCACGTAATGGTTTTCCATTGTTCTATTGTCCAGTTTCAATGCTCCTTACACTATGCGAGGCGGCGTTTGGCATTTGCCTGTGTAATGTGTGGCTTATGGACATCTGCTAGGCCATGGAAACCAAGTTTATGCATGTCGCGCCGAAATGTCATGGTGCTTGGAGTAGATACTGATGTAGGTTGCGATTTCTGTGTGATAGTACACGACATTTCTCAACACTCAACGGTCTGTGGTGGTCAGCATGGGAGGTTTACCTGCATGTTTTTGGGTTGTGCACGTCCCTTAACGTTTCCAGTTCACTGTAACATCGGAAACAGTGGACCTAAGGATATTCCGGAGGGTGTAAATCTCGCGCACAAACATCTTACACAAGTATCGCCCGACCACCTGACCCCGTTGAAAGTCCGTGAGTTCCTCAGACCGTCCCATTCTGCTGTCTCGCGCTGTCTGCTGACTACTGCGATCGCTGATCATGTGTTCAACACGGAAGATCGCAGTACTGTGTTGCCCTTTAAATTAAACATACGTTTCGCGAGGTGTCCGGATACTTTTGACTACGTAGTGCGTATATATCAGTCTAAGTCTAAGTTTTTTGTTAGGCCTTATTTGTAGCCAACGCTGTTAATGGAGAAAACTACATAAAATTTTCAATAAATATGAAATACCCACTTTCTTGGCATTCAACTTAGAAAGTATGTTTACTTACAGAAAATAGCAAGAATACAGATGAGCACTGACAACACTTTCTTCGGCAATGTGTGGCAACGGTGATATTAAGTGAAAATATCATCATTAGTCTTTCAGTGAAAAGAAATAATGACAATTCCAAAGTTAGAGAATAAGGGGGAAATGTTAACGTACAGTATTAATACTGACAGAAAAAATATATTTAGTGGGTTTTTAATACTATTATGATCATTAGAAAGCAAGACGTTATATCTACGGACACCAGAATTTCGCGGAAAGATTTCCGCATAAGCAAGATTTCAATACCCCGTGTGCATACCAGTAGCTTTCCTTTGCTTATTGGAAGTGTGTCTTTGTGAGAAGACGTTTTCTCACTTGACTGTCCAATCAGAATTAGGCAATCCCGATACTGTACGTATGTGATTCGTGGGCCGACAACTAAGAGACACAGCACCTAGATCATCATCCAATCCAGAAAGTGAGTATGAGATAAAGTGTTATGAAATACAACTGGTCGTGATATCTTTTCGCGATGCTCGAGTGTCGCTGGTTTTAACACAGTAGCTTAATGGGGAACGCTGTGTCACCTGCAAGCCCCTGCTCAGTATAGTGACGTCCGAGGGAGCGTGTACGGCGTCGTACAACGCAGTTTGCGGTCGCCCATAGCAGCTGTCAAGGTCACACCGGGCTGCAGCAGAAGTTAGAGGACGTGTGTACCCCACGCGGTTGCCCCAGGCCGTGTTCTCAATGAAGGTCAGGCGGAGATAGTGAGGCTCTACATCGCCGCCACCTGCCTGCTCACCATCAGCTAGCTCCCTTCACACCTAGTGCGCACCGCAACGTCACCTAGGCCAGTGCTGGGGCCGCAGTGGATCAGTGGCTAGAGCACTCGCCTACTAACAAGGCGAACCGGGTTCGATACCAGGGGGGTCGCTCCCGGATTTTCGCACATGGGAATCCTGCCGGAAGAATTCGCCAGTAGACGGGTTTTCTTGGGGATCTCCTATCACCCCCGCCCTTGCATTACGGTTCTGATCTATACCCACCTTGCTTCACACTCATCGGCTCTTAAGACCTTGATGTTAACGGTCCTGCCTACCAAGTCGGCAGCGGCGAACTTGTAATGGGAATCAATGTTAAACGAAATTCCTTTTATTTACGTAAATTGTAAAGATAACGATTTAAAACAAGAAGCATTATACGTGAAATTTCTTAAGGAATGTTGCCATGCTAAGAAATTCTGCCAATTGTTTTGTTTAATGCATATTTTATTCAAAAATGTAATATTAAAATAGTTAAATAACAAAACAAAAAGGATAAATTATTTTCCAAAAAAATTATATGGCATTATTTTCTGAGAATGTCCCCTGACTGGAGACAATTGTACATCCAAGGCCCAGAAGTATGGAAGCGCTTAGGGCGACCCAGGCACTTGCATGACGCCTCATTGTAGCCTCTAGACGCAAATCACTGAACTTGCCCCGTCGACAACGCGCCTCTATGACACTTTCAGCGGCGACTATAATTGCATGCTATAATGGTGTAAGTAAATGTGTACGTAAGAATGCAGAGTTGAACCAGCAGCTTACAACGTGAGCTGCAGTCGCACACGCTAGCAATGTGACGTCACTAGCCAGCAACATGTAGGAACTCCGTCTGCCAATCAGCGCCAGGTAACCTACTCGCTAGTCCGCAGCCCAGACAACAGTGAGACTTCCGCAGCTCGCATTAGCCAATCAAGCACAAGCCCAGTTCCTAGAGCATCGCGCAGTCAATTAGGGAAAGTGTTCGCCTACATCAAAGCAACCGCCACTCAATGTCGTCTGTGGACTCGTGTATGTGTGCTGCGACTCAGCATGCAATGCGAGTGTACAAGGAACTGGGGATGTTTGTTTGTAGTAACAGTACTGGCGAAAGTCTGAGACGAGAAAGGAGCCACACTGCGGCAGTCTGCTGGGACGTAGGCACGTGCAGATCAGGCACGCTGCCTGGGATCGTGGCCTAGTTGGCTGGCACGCCCCAGCTGTGGTCAGCCTCAGTTTGGCCGGAGAACGTGGAATGCCAAGTTGGGAAGGCGACAGCTCATGCGGGCCAACAACCTGCGAGCCTTGCTGATGTCGAGCAGTCACACACTCGCATGCGTGGGGACTTGGACTCGATTCCCTGTCCCACCATCCTGAGTTCTGTTTCACGTGATCACCGCAGGCGAATACTGGGATGGTTCCTCGTTACAGGCCGTGACAGTATCATTCACATCCAGGCCGTGACAGTATCATTCACATCTTCTGCTTCTCTGGGGGACTTGCTCCGTCTTTAGTGACATCACTGTTGGCGAGAACAAAGTTTCAACAATCGGAAACTCAAGCAATTATCAATATGATTCGACAGTGAGCAGTAACCTCACAGGTCTTTCCTATACACAACAGTCACACACACACACACCCACACACACACACACACACACACACACACACACACACATATATATATATATATATATATGCCTGCTTGTAAAAAGACTGCAGAATCAAAAAGAAGTTACCGATATAACTAATGNCTCCGTCTTTAGTGACATCACTGTTGGCGAGAACAAAGTTTCAACAATCGGAAACTCAAGCAATTATCAATATGATTCGACAGTGAGCAGTAACCTCACAGGTCTTTCCTATACACAACAGTCACACACACACACACCCACACACACACACACACACACACACACACACATATATATATATATATATATATATGCCTGCTTGTAAAAAGACTGCAGAATCAAAAAGAAGTTACCGATATAACTAATGAGCCTATTGTCCTCGACATGGGTGCAATTAATTTTTTATAATTTCTTAAAAGCTGAGTTGGTAAGAAGGACTTGAATTCTCTTTGAAAGCAATAACATTAGAAATGAAACCAGAAGCGTATGCAGCAATAATGAGACAATTTCAAATACATACTTGCCTTGTCCGGGACTTGAACCAGAAAACCTCATACAATAAGCTACCGTGCAATGCACTGCACTATGGAGGTCGGATTAGGAGCATCAGCTTCGGATTTCATTAGTCAAATGTTTCGAATTATATTTAGAGGGCCGTCATTTTGAAAATAAGTGACTAAACCACTTAAAACATGTGAGTTTACATGGCCTAACGTAGCGCTACCTTTGTGAAGAATTAGGTGAAAATCGCTTGTTTAATACCTGAGATATGCCATAAAAATCTTTATTTTCTTATTTAATGCTACAGTACAAAATTTCCAAAAAGGAAATAAAAGGGGCACTATATACTATGCTTCTAATGTTTAATGTCTACATAAAAAATTTGGTTGAATTAGGTTAAATTGTTAAATATATGTGGCAAACATAGCTAAATTATTAGAGACACCGCTATTTTGAACATCGTTGTCTGATCCATTTAAATAATGCAAGTTTACATGGACTTCTGTAGTAGTTAGAGAGTGCACAATTTGGTACAAATCAGTTTAAATGTTCCTGTGTAACATTTGGTGAGATTCGGTTGATTGGTCCTTGAGATATGGCAAAAACCTCCATAATTTTCATACCGCGATCCTCATAAATGGAGGTAAAAAAAGTCATGTAGTAGCAAATTCGATGATTGCATACTGCCAATTAACAAAGTTAAGTTAAATAGATTACATAACGTCAAATATGTAGCACACAAAACTGAAATGATTTTATAGCCACCATTATGAAAATAACTGTCATACTTTTAAAATACATATATTAATATGGCCTACCACAATAACACATTCTCGCTAAGTATAGTAAGAAAGAGATGATTGTATCTCGAGCTATGAGATAAAAACTTAATTTTTCATTGGTGAGACTATAATACAAAATTGTAGAGAATTGAGGCTTTGCATATACATTTGATGGTTGTCATAGGCACTGCCAGCATACAAACTTAAGTTGTAACTTGTTTCGTTGGAAAATAATACATAATGAGTTTAAATATTTTAATAACCACCATTTTGAAAATAAGTGCCTTACATACTTAAAACATACCAGTTTACACCAAATGCTGCAGTACGATTTGTTTGCTAAATTTGGTAGGAATCTGTGCATTGTTTCCCGAGATATGACATAAAAACTTTATTTATTCGTGTGTCGCTCTTAGAAAATAAAGGGCAAAAGATGCTCCATGCAGATGCAATTGATAGTTGTAATACCTACTGCCAGCGTACGAAGTTAAGATAGAATTGATTACTTGGTTTCGACAATATTGCGTTATGAGATAAAATTGCTATATGGCTGCCATTTGGAAAATAAGTATCTGACATGCTTAAAACATACCATTTAACATCATCTGCCTCAGAACTACTTGTTTGCAAAATTTGATAGGAATCGGTCAATTGTTTCCTGAGATATGACATTATAAATTTATTTATTCGCATAGTGTTATCTTACAAAATGGCAGAGAAAATATGATCCGTGTATATGCAGTTGATATATGTAATATATACATACTGCCAAAATACAAAGTTATGTTGGAATTGATTACATAATTACGACGATATAGCATTCTAAGCTTAAAGTGCTATATAGCCGCCATTTTGAAAGTACGTGTCTGGCATGCCTAAAACATAACACTTAACATCATCTGCATAAGGACTACTTGTTTCCCAAATTAGGTAGGAATGGATGAATTTTTTTACCGAGATGAGATAATAATTTTATTTATTCGTTAAGCGCTATTTTCCAAAATGGCCGACAAAAGTGGTTATGTGTTGACATATATGATGATCCTTACAGAATCTTTTGGTATACAAAATTTATTCGAAATTGTTTAAATGGCATTGCAGATATACCAAATAAATCTAAAAATAACTGTATTCCCTGTTTTGAAATTTAGAACCTAATCAAGTTCGATTACTTAAGTTTATTTGGCCTATCGTAGTTTTGCTTACCTGCCAAATTGGGCGAGAATTGGTTTAAAAGTTTTCAATATAGAATGAAAAAAACTTAATTTTTATTTGGTTCTATTTTACAAAATGTCGGACCTTTAACTATATTTATTTCAAAATTTAATACCTACACGATGCTCTGTCAGCATACAAAATTTGGTTTAAATCGGTTGAATAGTTCCCGAGATATGACATTATTAACTCAAATATTTAAGTGGCCAACATTTTGAAAGTAAGTGCCTGACGTGGTTGAAAACTCTAAGTTAGGGGTCGTTGCTAAGTACTATATGTGTACCAAGTTTGGTAAGATTCGGCCTACCCGGTCAAAAATAGAAAATGAGAACTCACAAACGCACAGACACACACACATACACACTCATACACACACATATAAACACTCATACATACATATAAACACTCATACACACATATAAACACTCATACACACACATTTATAGACACACAGATATGAAAGTAATCTCATAAACCTATCTTTCCTTTGGAAGGTAGGCTAAAAACGCAACAAATTAAATGGTTATCTCAATTTTAACTTCAGATAAAAATCTTAAAATATGTGTTCTTTATCGTATACTTATTTGTTGCTGAGTCACTGCCAAATCATACTGTTTACTGCGTAAGTTTTCAATTGTGTAAATCTCTATAGACCTGCCTAGTTGCCAACCTCACTTCTCTCTTCAGTCGCCTGCTGAAGACACCCCCTTTACAAGGGCAGCTCGTATTTCATCCTTGCACTTACAATATAAGTCATGAGAAACACATGCCTGCTGGAAGCACATCTTCACACACACAGCTCTCTAAGACTGTTTATATAGCGCCGTCAGCCATATGTATGAACTGGTAGCAGGTGGTTTGGACAGTCGAAACCAGGATAACTGATTGCTTGGAGCTATAGTTTTGAATGAACATTACATTTCTACTTCGCGAGAGCTTGCTCGTACTAAAGTAATAATAATTCCTCGAATACAATTTCAACAACATACACCGTTCCTGCAACATGTAGGCAACAATTGTAATATTTTATATAGCATTACCATCTTAGTTCTAAAGTTTGATAGCAGTTATGACTGCTGTTGCCCTGAATTAACACCAACTACACGAATTTTCTGTAAACGTTCCTCTGAAGAATATTTTAAGGAAGGATTATTACCCCCCTGAATTATAATCTTCAAACATCTCCTGCCTATCCTACAAAAAGGCTTGTAATGACTAACTGGACAGAATTATTATTTTAAAAACGGCGGTCATTAAATTTTTTTACCTTGTGATAGTATGATATAACTCGGAAATTACATAATTGATATGAACTAAACTTAGTAATTTGTCAGTGTATATAGTGGACATGAAATGAAGTAATTAGTGGCAAGTATCTTCAGTCATGTTGGAAGACATTATCATAGAATGAATAAGATTGCGTACGATATCTCAGCATTTAATAGCCAAATTTCCACAAAACTGCACTTTCATGAATTGCTACTGTTAACCAAATAAGTTTAGAGACTTTACGTTTCAGGTATATGTTTTCAAGATGGCGGCATTGCAAATAAATATTTTTGGTTAATGTACCATATGTAAAGGCGTTTTCCCTAAATTGCGAAAATATTCATTAAAGAATTAAATTCATATGTGCCTTTATCTTTTTTTATTTTCCATTTTGGGAGTTAGTTTTACATGAATTAAGAATCAAACAAATGTTTTTGGAACTATTCAACCGTGTCTCGCCACATCTGGAATGCGAAAAACACATTAAAGTTGGTAAAAATCGAATGTGTTAAAAAATTTTGTTTAACCTGTCAAGTACGCTTTACATACTAATCGCATTACATAACAGTAGAAAATTGAACAGATTTAAACCGTTCTTCGCACACATTTGTCGCATGAAAATCCAACTGCTGTATATAATTTTCGTGGAACTATTATAATCATTATCTGCAAATGAAGTATTCATTAAGTGCAATGGAAAGCACGCACATATTAAAAAATATTTTTTGCATCAGACAAACATTTAATAAATGAAGGTTTTAATATATATTTAGCGTGCTATACAATATATTAAAAAGTGGTATGTTGAATTCAATCAAAATTTTATAATTAAAACAGTGATTGAGAACATAAAATTAAATAATTAATATGAAAGGCGCCGGAAAGAGGTGGCAAGGGTGCCATTACCCCCCCCCCATCCCTTTATCGCCCGCTTCACTTGGCGAGACAAAGACTTAACGTCAACTACATTAATATTCATACATGATATATATCTACTACAGCTGCAGGTCAATAATAATTTTAAATAATAACGTTCATATAGGCACAGTAATAGTTTTGTGTAAAATTTGTAAATAGGAAACAAATGGTAAGTAACCACTTATGTTATTTATATAATAGCTAAATTTTGGAAAGGGGAACTTTCACAAGAAACAGGGCAGTAGAGGATAGATGGTGACTTGGGCGCAAGGGGCTGGGGGCTTGGAGCACCTTGACATTGGCCTTTGACCTTTGACCCCGGTAACCTTTGACCCCAATAAATCCAAGCTATGGAACCGATCCCTTCAAAATTCGGTGCACAGGTCTTTTGATTTTGAAGAGTGTAACACTCAGTTAAGGGTTTAATTTCACAAAGGTCATGACATTGAGGGTGATAGCAGGCCTTTAATATGAGTAGTAGGATTATGGCTGACGAGTCTGTTGCAATGTATTTTAAATGGGAGCTGTGTGGCTGTGGCTGGCGGTCTTCGGCTCGACTCGGACGAGATCGGAAATCTTCGGCTCGACTCAGGGGGTGCTAGGAAGCCGTCGACTCGGGTTTTGTCGAACATACCCGAAGGTGCTTGGCAGTTACACCTACTAATTCTTCAAGAACATGTTTAATTCTGGTAGTCATATTGGTTTTATAGGCATAGGATATGTAATCGTAAATTTGTATTTATTAGTAGAGTTTAAATAATAATTTTTGTTGTAAATTATTTATTTATGTTTTGCCGAAATTATACATAGGATATTGAGGAAACATGCAAAAGTCTTTCACTCAATTGCTACATTTTCAGTCCCCTTTCTTGAAGACTGTTTAATACCCAATGGCAGAATCTGCAAATTATTCACTATCTCGACTGTTTTGTAGTATAAGTATGTTACTAAATTTTTTTAAATGTATGTTTATATTATTGAACCAAGTCTATCAAACTAATAGCGACCAAATTCACGAGTACGTTATTATCATTGTATGGATCTGCATCTACCAACACTTTAATAGGCCTAATTGGCATTAATTTAAATGCCAATACTGCCAGGTCCTGGAGACTTGGAATATACGTGGGTGATAAACAGTCTTAACTTTCGTGCTCTTCTTGCACATCAATGGATCTATCGTCCAATTATCACATCGATATTTGGAACAATCCATTAATCTTCCAATCTTTCAATCAATCTTTTACAATCTTCGCCAATCCGCAACCAATCCTCACCAATATTGCAATATTGCCAATAATCACTCGCAATATTTCCATCAAGGTTTGCAATCTTTCCCTTTCCATTGATCTTTTCTTCAATATTTCGCAATCTTTCCATTATACTTTCAATCTTTCCGTCAATTTTTCGTAATCTTTCTATCAATCTTTCCATCAATTCTTCAATCTTTCTTACAATATTTCGCTATCTTTCCATCAATCTTTCGTCAAATCTTTCCATCAATCATCAATCCATATTCAATCTATGGGTTTGTCATCTGTCTTCCATCCATACATATAAAAAATCCCCAACTGTCTCCAAAATTTATACATGGTGACTTACTTTGTGTTTTGTATGCAGTCCACTATTAATGCATTTTTGTACGTAAAGTTTTCATTTATATTTAGTATGCGGATATTTACCTTAATAGCTGAGTGGTCAAAGCACCATTTTAAAGTTTAAGTGATGATAGGGCATTACACACAAAAAAATTAAAATATGTTATTTTATAATACTAATTTATTATTATTTTGTAATCACAATTTCATAAGGGAGTAGTTCATAATATAATGCGATATAACCCTGATCCGTCAGTTCTCTGGCGATGGAAGATATTTCAACACTGCATGAAAAATTCCCACATTTTTTAAGATCAATAAAATACCTGAGTATATCAATAAGTTCATTCGGATTTTCGGGAAATATGTAACCAGTATTCTCGGCGTATTCTGCTTTTTTCATGTCACTTGTTGCAGCAAATATGTTGGAGGGATGTGTCAGTGCATCGAGAAAATCACCATCATCGTCTTCAGCATTATCACTCCCTTCATGTTCATTTTCGTCAAATGCTCTCTTCAAGGTGATCTTCATCTTCTGTTTTGTATTCTATAGTAAAGTTGCTTTTCTTAGTAGCTGGAGTTATATGCTCATCAGTATTTAGAGCTGAGGTCCCTTTATTTTGAAGTTCGTCGACTTCATGCGAAAGTCTTGCAATGCACATTCCTCACAAAACGACTCTACTGCAGTCATTCCATCTTTAGCATTAACTGTCTCATCACAATCGTCTGTGGAATCAGTACCGACCTGTGCAGCAGGGAGTATGGATGGCATCATTTACTGGCTATCAAAAGACGAATCGTTACAATTCTTGGCGTGGTTCTTCAATGTGCCACCTTGCATAAACTGTGTGTGGACATTGTCATATTTCTTCCTCATGCGAAAAGGACTCTTTGCACAGGAGATTCTTTCAGGTCAACAAGCATTTTGACCGAAGGTTAAAAAAAGTGGATCACAGATTCGACACAGTCAGGAAACAGTTAGGGATTATGAAGGTGACAATTCCATGTTCGATGAAGTCAGAGGCAGACCTTCGTATTTACAATCTATTTTCACTGTATAGTGTGGGAATGCTTTCAAATCGATGTTAACTTCTCGTTGCCTGAACATCTACTAAAATATCAACATACGCCAGCTCTCTANCTGATCATCTACTAAAATATCAACATACGCCAGCTCTCTATATACCGTTTTCCATCACTCGGAAAAAACACCAGATTTCAGACTTAAAACTTAGGGCCCAAGCCATGGATCACCTTNCCTTCGTATTTACAATCTATTTTCACTGTATAGTGTGGGAATGCTTTCAAATCGATGTTAACTTCTCGTTGCCTGAACATCTACTAAAATATCAACATACGCCAGCTCTCTACATACCGTTTTCCATCACTCGGAAAAAACACCAGATTTCAGACTTAAAACTTAGGGCCCAAGCCATGGATCACCTTNCATACCGTTTTCCATCACTCGGAAAAAACACCAGATTTCAGACTTAAAACTTAGGGCCCAAGCCATGGATCACCTTTGTAAATTGCTTAAAACTTTGTATCAGTTGCGCATCAATATTACGAAGTGAAAAATTAATGTACGAAAATCGCTAAAAAGGCTTCAAAACTCGGTGCGTTAATTGAAATACGAACCACTTATCTTACCTTGATCCCCATATTCGATAGCTAAAATCATCGTTTCGCCTTTATTATGAATTCCTAAAACAGCGAATTAATAGCTCTTTTTTAAAAAATAGTTTTAGGTTTGAAACGCAGGCCCCTACACCATATCATGCCTTTGGAGATGGCTTAAATCATTATATCACGTGCACATACATACTAAACAGTAAGAAATTAATTTATGAACATCGCTAAAAAGGCTTTGAAATATCGGGTTGTCTATCGATTTGCAATCATATTATCTCACTCTGATTCCTATATGCGATGACTAAAACTTCCGTTTTGCCTTTTATATAAATTCCTATAATATTCACCAAACTCTGGGGAAAATTACCACATATTTTGCTAAGTCCGATAGAAAATTAATATTTTTTATAATTTCGTGTCCCGAACTCAGGTCCCTCCATACCTAAACTTTTGAGATCGCATCAATCTTTATATCAGATACATATAAGGACGTAAACAGACAGAAAATCACGTACAAAGTTCGTTAAAAATGATCCAAACTCAGGTCGATGTTCAAACTTTTTGACCCTTTATATCACTATATAATCTTTATTCTTCATCCAAAATTTGCCTAACAGCCTACATTATACATTTATAATCAGATAATAAATACAGATTTATGATTTGATATACCCTATGCCTATAAAATTTATATGGCTACCAGAAATAACTTTAAGAATTAAGGGGTGTAACTGCCGAGCACCTTAGGGTACGTTCGACAAACCCGAGTAGACGGTTTCCGAGCACCCCCCTGAGACGAGCCGAAGATTGCCGAGATCATCCGAGTCGAGCCGAAGACCGCCAACTACAGGTACAGCCACACAGATTCCATTTATAATAATACACCAGCGACCCAGCCCGGCTTCACACGGGTACAATTTAGTTTTTGGTTTTTACATCGATACACTAATAAATAATTTTGGAAAAGACAATTGCAATATTAAATGATAGTAAATTAGTTAACTACTATCATATATAACATACATACATACATACATACACATCACGCCTGATTAAAGGTGCATTTTAGCACCTCTCATGCTTTCCACGCGGAGTCCGACCAGCATGGATGACTACCTTAAAATCCTCTTGAGGCAAGTGCTCTGAAGCGGTTTTCAATGTTTTTATCAAGATGATGTGTTCATGCAACAATCTTTGAATTTTCAACACCGTGTCTCTTTCAACTCCTTGAATAAATTGGCAGCGACGGTTTGTTTCAATTTCTTCGGTACAAATTAAATATAACTGCAAGAATTTATGCTGTACATTGACAGCTGAAAAAAGCGAACCTATTCACTGATGAACTTGCCCTTGAATAGTAAACATTGGAGAAAATCCGGGCATTATTATCTTTCTGTCAACTCCAAAAGATGTATTTTTGGAAACATGAGGTGTACTTTTTGATCCTATTTAAAAAGCGCCGTGATTCATCAACGTCACAAAAAAAGAGAGTTTTCAGAGGCTCTTCTGGCTTACCAAGTAAATGAAGGGAATCTTTCCCGATAAAACAGCACATCCCTGTGGTTTCGTCTTTCCATTTCAAAGCAATACAAACCCAGCACGACTTGCCCATGAGTCCGATAACAATAAGCCTGGGTTTCTTATAATCAATTAAGGGATCGTAATGAAATGCCGCGCCATTAAATACAGAACAAGGGTTTCTTTGAAAAGCTCTTCGACGTTCCGCTTGCAGTTCCGCGTTTGTGATTCTTCTCGCCTGTGACAGTTCAGGTGTTCCCGATGCCCTTAAAGCAGCCCGTCGTTCTGCTTGTTCTTCCAGTCGTAGTTGGGTCTGAACAGGCGTTTCGGAGGCTCTTAATAGGGCTTGACTGTCAGCCTGTTCATCAAAATGCAACTGTGTTTGTTCACGCATATCTGAGGCTCTCAAAGCAGCTTGTCGCTGTGCTTGCTCTTGTCTTCTCAGTTCGGCATCTTCTGAAGACTCTTGCGATNTCAAAGCAGCTTGTCGCTGTGCTTGCTCTTGTCTTCTCAGTTCGGCATCTTCTGAAGACTCTTGCGATTGAGCAAACCTTTTCGCTTGTGCTTATTTAATAAATATACTTTGAAAAACTTAACAACAAAAAAAAATACAGAAAAAACAAACAAAAACAAATACCAAACCAACAAATCCAATTCAAAGTGCTAATCAGTACCAAAGGTCAAATAGTGTATTAAATGGAACAATATTCGAATATTCCTAACCAACAAACCCAAAACGAAAAGTGAATCAAAGGAAACTAAAAGCAAATGCAGTCAATTGAAACTATTTGAACGCCATGTATTGTCAATTTTTAAAACTACAATTGGCATGTCGTTTAACATAGAATGAATAAAGGAAGTTATATACTGAGTATTATTTTTAGATATTTTCTCGCGATAAAAATGAGCCAATATCACCTTTCAGCCCTCCATTTATCTCTGTGCAAAAAATCACGTTGCTCGGTTGCGACGTGAAAGAAAGACAAACAAACAAACAAACAAATAAACAAATAAACACACTTTCGCGTTTATAATATTTGTATAGGTTAACAGGCTCACCAATATCCTACTACTAATATGTCCATGCTGAATTATTGTAAATGTTAAATTATTTACTTATTCAGCTGCATTCAACAACGTTTTTCGAGTAATCGCATACGCCACCTGTACCCAACGTCATTGTCTACTGTGGAATAAAACAATGAAAATGTATATGTTATGTGCTGTGTTACGAAGTACTCACTTGGACAAGGCTAATTTATTTGCGGAAACACTCAAGTCATCCATGGCGTGTTTAAAGAGACATTATAATTTCGCAATATGGTCCGGCATCAAGCTAACGGCATAAAGTTTATGTTGGTTTCACATGCATCATCCGGCCTTCACTCATCCGTCACGCCTTGAAGTACTTCATTCAATGTGGCTGGATGTAACAGGAGAGTGAGTTCTGCAGGTGATGGCAACCAATCATCAAGTGACTTCTTTAAGTGTGTAGAGGACTGTTGAGTCTAGTTTGGTGCAGGCTTATAAAGCAAAGTTATTAAGGACACTTAGTAATAAACTGTTGCACGATAGTAAATATGACTGGAATGCAATAAACACAAAACAGAGGCATAGAATTTACCCATTTAAGCTCGAGAAATTATTCGGTCAGTAGTATGATTATCATGAGTCTGGGGCATCGGCGTCTGGCATAGGAGCTAGGCACCGGCCGGCCACCAACTTGGATCCATGTGACCTTAGCCTTGACCTTTGACCCCAAAAATCCAAAAAAATTATAATAAAATTATTAAAAATTAAAAAAACTTAAATATACAGAGGTTCCCCACACCCGACTCCAAACATACTCGTTTCACCATCTTAGTAGAGGCAGTCCGCCATCTAGGTAGGTGTAGTCCGCCATTTTGGTAGGCGTCACAGCCACCATCCGCCATCTTGTTTTTTCGTTTGTTATTTGTTTATACGTTACTGGAGTTGATCTCTCACCAACGTTCGACCAATAAGTCGGTCCCCCTCCACCCCCTTCCATTATATTTAATTGCTCCGCCAATGTTTCTCATTGGCTAATTACTCTAGTGTTTTCGGAAACCTTCGTTCCGACCGATAGGCAACCTACTTTAATCGCGAGGGTGGACTATTTTTTTCCCTTAAAAATTCTTTATAAGACGCACCCCGAACCCCCTCGGGTATGCATTCAGTTTTGTTGCTCTTAGAAATGCACGCGTGTTGTCCGAGCTGCCATAAAGTCCTTTCGGCCGTTTTGGCATTTGGAAGGTTATACTCGCTTAGTGCCTTGGACAAACGAGATGAGTTACCGCACCTGCCGAAATAATTTATCTTGGTCTACGGACCTTACAAAATTTAGACCGTACTCAAGTATTTGCTGGTCTACCTTAAGTAGGACAAAGATATACGGGACTACTTCCCATGCAAGGAGTGTTTCGAGGGCTGCACCACCTCGGTTCCCGAGGCGCAGCATCGAATGGGTTGGTGCAAGGCCCGCCGAGCAACCCTCGCGTTATCTGTGCTTGTGGAAGACGAAATCCCCATTAAAGACGACGTCCCCGTTGAAGAAGCCATCCCCGTTGAAGACACCCTCCCCGAAGAAGATGACATTCCCGTGCACGCTATCTGCTCGCAAGTTGTACCCGTGGGAGAGCTCCTCTTCAAGAGATTTACTGGCAAGCAATACCCGACGAGGAAAGCCGCCCAGAACACAGGTGCCCGATGTGTAGGGACCTTGATGAAATGATTTTGTAAATCATTTTTGAATCTGGGTGTGTGCATAGGTACTTAAATTTTTTTTTGCGTAACCAAAATAGTATGAAATATTTTGCTACAGTCAAGGTTTTCACTCGTTGGACTCGTGCACCATCAAACAGGTTGCCATCTCGTACAGTGACGAAGACAAGAAAACCTAAGTTTTCACTTATTTACAATAGTGTCCATGACAACACCATGCAACAGGCGTACCGCATACAGAAAGTCACATACTAAGGTGGGACGAGGGAAATATTCTGTATGACTCTGCCATAATTCCCTATTACCCTGTGTATGTGTTTAGAATATACCAAGAGTTGGCTATTCGCAATGCGTGCCCCATCGGAACGAACATTGTAGACCTTCACAAGCATTGCTTCTGCTCGCTGTTTTGACAGCTCGTACAGACGTACGCCACAAGACTTCACGAGTGAAAAAATCAAAGATATTTCTGTGCTGCATGCAATGCCGAAACCCTAAGGCTATGTCCTTCAAGTGCATTTAATTAAATTTAAAATGCGTTACATGACAAAATAAATAAATTAAAAAAGATATAGAGAGTAATAGCACCAGTGTCCAAGCTGCTCACAAAGTCACGTGGAAGATATTGTAACTATCGCCACTTTTCCAGCGGAAGTAATAAAGTGCTCAGAAAGACTTCCGCGAAATATAGTATGTAATACTATCACTGGATTATTTGATTATGCCCTCTCTGGCAAGGCAGGACAAATAACGTGTCTTGTTTTTGATGCAAAAACGCACAGATTAAACAATTGTATTCGTGCTTCCATGCGGCTATGTGACAAACGTGTATCGACTAGAGAGGCGGGAGAAAGAAGCAAAATGAAGCTGTAGAAAGATTAGTATGACGTCACATTTTGCTGTTCAGAACGCTTCGGATTTTTAAAAAGAAATTCAGTGGATTTCAGATAGCGTTAAAGTGTGTCGAGAGAGGTTCGTATTCACTATTCACTTACACGTGATGCCAATACAAAATTATGTGTTCAACCTTTTGTATTAAGATCGTGGTTACTAAACGCTCACCGAAGTCATCAACTACAGTCTTATAGGAATATGTTTTGTTACAAATTGTGTGTGAACTCGCTATGTACAGTATTTGCTTGATATTCTCTAATGGTAATTTCCATGTGAGGTGTTGTAGAAGCTTAAATGATGTATAACATGCTGAAGAACTTCTCTTACCTTGGGCTCTTCTCTGCGTGACAACAAGGGATAAGGGCGAGACAGGTACGTTCTGCAAGTAGCACATCGCCTCTAAGCGCTGAACATTAAACTGGCTTGCAGCAAATACGGGTCTAAGGAATGCGATCTTATAACTCGATTAGTCGAAATTTGAAGCTAAGTTCACTACACGTTTCCTTCCTAATTTGCATATGTCCGAGTATTGTATGTTTAGATATAGGCTTATGAAAAGGCCATTTTTATTTGCAGGACTCCAAAACTGTGTTTTTAATACTCGTAATGTTTTGAACGTAGCATTTCAAGAACGTCTGAAGTATGCGTTCTTTCCGTGAATAAACACACTGGGAACACGTTAAGTAGTTGTGTATAAAACGTGTCTTTCAAATACTGCAGTGGAGTAGAGAACCTGGTGGGTAGCCAAGGCAAGCAATCAGGCGGATGAACTGACCTCTTGACCTCAACGACAGCTTGCGAGAGAGCAAAATGTCTAACTACAAAACATTTTTTATTTTAATGTTAAAAAAATACGACACTGGCGAGTATTAACATATCCATCCATTCAAGGGACAGAAATATTACTACTACTTAAAAAGTGAGATAAAATAAATGGACTTCTCAACATACAACTTAAGTTTTATATCTACCATAATATTTATCTTATAATTGCGTTGAAAATAAGTAATGGTAGAACTTCTCATTGCAGGGAATTTCTCTCAAATTGAAAAACTCTGTGATTTTAGATTGTTGTTAAAGACTATCACATGAACGCATTCAGGATATTTCAGGTTCGTCATTTGAAGCTTGTACAAAACATATTCTCATACTGCTGGTGAATAATAGTGCGATGTAACACGCGACCTTTAAAGTGCACTACATACTGCTGCATAATAAATAATTGGCATGGGAATGCAGTTACTGCTGTCAAAATGATTAATTTGGTCGTTGGTGACCTCTATTATGGCCACAAATCGAGAAACAACGAGATACAGTAAAACTAGTTCTGCCCCGTTGCCTGCAAGTATACGAAATGCGACGATTGACGTTGTAAGGCAGTTTCGACAGGTAGAACTATTCTTTAGCATCGTACTTGATCATGTTTAAATGGATGACAAACACATGCCTTACGCAGGGATAAAATTAGATACAATATTTACATTTTACGAGGGTAACAAATAACATAGCATCAGACTCTTAAAAAAATACACTTTGTGTGCATAAAACACTGTTGTGATTAAAAGAATTTCCTTAGTAAATTGCCGTTCCATGTTGAAACACAGTCAATGTCGGTAATATAACAAGACAACTTCAGTTCATGAATAAGATTATGAACTCATGCACGAGGCAAAGTCGTTCTAACGTAACCTATGACTAAAGAGCAATAAATTTGAAACATATCGACAGAGAACGTGTTGAAGGCTCCCTCAAGCGACCGCATACCAATACGGAGCTCGTTTTCGCTCCAAGGTCGCCCTCAACCATCAACAGAACTTTGTGGTTCTACCAGAATAGCTCACAGACTGGAATGCACTGCCGAGAATGGCTGTGAAGCTGAACGGCATTTCCATCAGGTCCTCGTCAAACATAGTAAAACATGTTTGTGTTTTTGGTTGTGTTCCCGCCACTTTCAGTATACTACTCGTAATAAAAAAATAAAAGTAAGACTTGGCAACACTTAGTCAAAATTAGTTTCGTCACACGTCACGACTGAATCGTGTTCTTCTTTTCAATAATCTACAAGCGCTGTGCATGACTGAGAAACTGTCGTCAGGGTGGAAAACCGCCAAACAAATCGTTCTGTATTTTCAGCGATCACTGAACGATTGAAAATATTGCACTTAACGTATCTGCAGCACGTTAAGTTTTATTAAACGGGTCAATACGCGAATTTATCCACTTAGGAAATTTAATTTTTTCGAAAGGCTTCCAGCCACCGGGAAAGCAAAATGGTAGTAATATAAAATAATCAGCTGCCTGTTAAATAAAAATTTTGAAATCAACCTTAGAATAAAAAATCAGCTCCTAAGCGATGTTCTCAGTTAAGTTGTCAGCAAAGTGGGGTGCTTCAGAAAGTACACTTTACAACAAAATCTTCGTCATGTAGGGCGATCATAAAAATTACTATGTACAGTACATTCATTTCAGTATTTAAAATTAAAACTTTCTTTGATAAAATGTATGTGCATATGGTCAATTAATAATATTTGTAACCTATATTAACAGATTTTATCACTTACAACCAAAGTAATTGCTATAATAATCTATTTTTTTTTGCGAAATATATTTTTTTAAGAACTCAAAAATGGAAATACGCTTAAATTTTAATTTAAAATTTGCTTTTGTAAAATAATGTTTAAAACGTCGAAATAAGGTAACTATAGAAATATGTTTTACAGTGTTACAAAATACAGTCATTATTCTTTCATACACAACAAAAGCCGTACTTTTCAGACAACTTTGATAGAGTGTGTACTACTTTCGAATGGGTTCTGCATATAGTAGAGTAAGCTGTACGCAGCAATGAGCTTTGCTATCATTACGGTAGAGCCATTTATGCCAGCAGCGTTGTTAAATAAACAATTCTTCCTTTACTCTTACTTCTGGCACAATCTGAAAAATGGGAAAACCGTTATATGATCGGCTTCCTCCAGGTCTCAGTCTACAATAAGTTTCTATGGCTAAACATGGTGGACTTATTGTACCCGGTCTTTAAAGCATGGCCTCGCTTCAAACAGAGGCCACAGCTCAGTCCTATAACTGTTCTATATTTTTGAGTGGCATCTGCTTGCGACTAGCAGTTGTACAATTTTCCACGTCAAATAGAACTGTCTGTTTTTCTATTTCCGGCTATTATGCTTGTTTTTCCAAGAGCGGAAAATGGCTGTTGTCCATTCACGGTTACTTCCAAGTTTTCTGAAACCCTGCTAAAGTTCTACTTCGCCTCACGCAAACAAAGATTAACCGAGAGTGGAAAATTACACCAAGGGACGACGCACCACAATTGTGTGCACTCATTGTAAGAATATTTCGCCTAAGATCTATTACTAACTAGGTATTACAACCACACCATATTAATTATAAATGAAATAATAAAATGAATTTATTGAATAAAAGTAAAAGTTTAAGTTAACCAAAAATAAGGCACTTGTATGTTTAGACAAGTATAAAACGCTCGTCATACATGCCATATTTAGGAAATAACCCAACTCGTAATGGATGGGGTGATTTTTCAAAGGTTCGATTCAAAAGTGTGAAGAAACAGCGAGTATACTATATTACGAGTGTTTCACAATGATTGCCAGGTGTGAAATTGGCTGTACAAATTTCTTAACTTACCAAATGGATATGCCGGACACAACTGTATTTGTTATTGCACCAAAAAATGATATCGTCATACCTAACTGGAAGTCCTCAGAGGCGAGTCGACGGAAGAGAGACTCTACGCTTCTCGGCCTTGGGAAAACCAAATACTAGCAGCCAGACGGCGCTTGTGAAGTGAGCAAGCGAGTCTGGTGGCTGGGAAAGTATATCGTGGACGAGCAGTAGCAGCCGTGTGCGTCGTTGTCAGGACCTCGCCAGGTGACTGGCGTGGAAACCACATTCCACCGGCTTCCCCCACTCCTCCGCTCCGCCATACCCCTCTCACACCCCTCCAACACCAGGTAACTGCTCGCACGTATTAACGGTGGTATCACGTCTGTTCGCAGGAGCTGTTGCCACGTGTCTACTATTACTGACCATCCTCTGTCGACCGGCACAATACGCTGTAGTGATGTGGCTTGCACTGCACGTCTGTACCACACTGTACAACATTCACAAAGTCATACGCAAACCACCGATATTGTCCCACAAGCACGAGTTATGTACAGCACGAAACAAGAATCCATGTATTTTGAAACGCTGCTGTGTACTTCGCTGCAGTTCATTAATTTCATTTTTTCTCATAAAGTCAGTTCATAAGGCTGCATTTATAATCAAAACGTAGGCGCGTTCCCATTCTGGATGTTTCATAAATAACATTTTGCGAGAATGCCTTCGTCAAGCAGGACAGTCATAATTATTACGGAGATTCTATGTAAAGAATTATTCTACTAATTGTAAATATATATTTTTAATCATTTATTTTACGTACATCTATTCCAGATATAACAATGGTAACTTTCTTGGCTAAAATTTGTGTGCATAAATTTAACTATTAAAAATATAGTAAATAATTACTACTAACTTTTATTACATACAACTAGAACAAATTAATTAATAATAATCTTTTATAACGAGTTATTCTTTGCAAAATGTGTTTTTAGAAACATTTACAATGGAAATATGCTTAAATTTTGGTAGAATGTAGGTTATCATTATGACTTTTTAAACGCTGAAAGAAGTAAATTCTAGCGAATTATGATTTTCTCGTTTACATGCAACATAAGTAGTTATTTAAGTCAATGTGCGCATTGCGTAAGTCGTTTGTAATGAGCTCAGCACGTTGTACACTCGTGTACCAATGACCTTTTAGAAGCCAATCTCCATCTACCTTCAAACTGTCCCAGCGATGTATGTTAATTAGTATATTTCAAGGTTGCTTCTTAGTGACATACTTTTGTGAAATCAGCACTTTCGCGTACACCCACACTTCAGTAAATAAATGCTTTATAGTATAACTTTCCGTAAGTGAAAGTATAACGGCAGCTTCTTTTGAATATCTTACTAATAGACAAAATGACAAACAAATTAGTGATATCTGTGGAGTTTCCGTGAAAGACAAAGTGGCATCTGGAGGAAGAGTGTGTCCACTTGCATCGTATGTAATAATACCCCCACTGTTGTATATACTGTATATAGGAATCCAGTTACAGCGAGTGAACGTCAACGCCTTAGGAGGTCCTCACATGCTGCTTCCAAACGGTCTGGATTGACCTCGTGGAAATAACGTTTGCAAGGAAGTCACCTTATGAAAACTCTTTGAAAGACTACATTCCGTTTAATTGTGTTATCAAGGCTCTAAGACGTATATAGGGCTACTCGATTTTAGCGAAAAGCACCCCACAGAAGCGATGTCGCAATATCCTACTTTAACACCTGCAGTTTTCCTTGCGATATTGGCCGCGTGACGTAGAGAGCGTGGTATTTGACTGGGCCAATGAGAATTAAGTTACTGTGGCACTGAACGTCTGTGATTCGTGGGCATTCATATAAGACGCGTATAAATTGAAAACAGGACACTTACCCCACTGTAACAGGACTCTTACCCCAACTGTAACAGGACTTTTACCCCACTGTAACAGGACACTTACCCCCATGTAACAGGGCACTTACCCCACTGTAACAGGACTCTTACCCCATTGCAACATGACACATACCCCCTGTAACAGGACACTTACCCCACTGTAACAGCACTCTTAAACCACTGTGACAGGAATCATACCCCATTGCAACATGACACATACCCCCTGTAACAGGACACTTACCCCACTGTAACAGCACTGTTACACCACTGTAACAGGAATCTTACCCCAATGTAACAGGACACTTGCCCCCCCCCCTGCAACAGGACACTTGTCCCACTGTAAAATATTGGCTCACATTCAGGCCATTCGTGAAACTAAATTATTGCGGCCATGAACTTGATGTGACTCGTCATAAGATGCACCACATGCAATTAATTATACGTTACAGGTACACTTTAATAAAAGGGCTCACAATGTCCTATCTTGTCTAGACACTGACTGCGATGTCATGTGGTTTGAAAAAAAGTTAAATAAACGCGTCCTATAAATTTTTAATACTTGCGTGTTCCTAAAATAGAAAAACAGTTTTTGTCATATATCGTTGTACAGAATTGACAGTTTTTGCAGTCGCGGTTGAATAGTGCATTGAAACAGTGAAGGTGACAGAATTACTCATACTATTATATTAAGGATAAAGTTGTTTGTGTAGATGGCAGGAGTTTCAATTGCGCACTATTTAAATAGTATACAACTAGTACCATACGAAAAATGACGCTACCTGTAGCAGCTAATATGGTGAAATTCCAGTTAATCACTAATAACTTGGTATAATTATTGAACAAAACGTACGCTCATCGCTGTCTTATTATATTAGTACCTAACTACTATTATCTGGAAAAGAAGCAATTGCTATTAATAAGACATACGAAAATGTCATAGAAAAATTTAAATAATAACTTAAGCATACTTTGATTTGTATAATAGCGCATATAAGCTACAGACAGTACACAAAACTTCCATGCATGTTTTGAACCATTTTTGACCATGAAGAAGTGTGAATATTCTTCTTGAGGGCAGCGAGCTGAGCTGTGACATTCAGACGTATTTCACAGAACACTGGTTGGTTGATCTTTTCAAGGTGAAATCTTGTTGCTGGTAAAAAATAGATTGTGGTGCACAATTACATGCAAATTGACATGTACTAAACATGTCACTAACATATTTGTTTATTGAAAGAAAAAAAAAGTTATTGGCTGCTACCAAACATTTAATTGGCAGCAATAGCATTTATGTCGTCCAGATTAAAACATTTTGCTGTGACTGCAAAACTATATGTGTGGTATTCTGCGCATGCGCGGTGCATGCGAAATGACCTCTTTCTGCCCAACCACGAGGCCATACTTGCTCGTGCTTATCTCCTTGCAACAGGTTATCAACTAATTCATTAGGAATATTATTAAGANAAGTTATTGGCTGCTACCAAACATTTAATTGGCAGCAATAGCATTTATGTCGTCCAGATTAAAACATTTTGCTGTGACTGCAAAACTATATGTGTGGTATTCTGCGCATGCGCGGTGCATGCGAAATGGCCTCTTTCTGCCCGACCACGAGGCCATACTTGCTCGTGCTTATCTCCTTGCAACAGGTTATCAACTAATTCATTAGGAATATTATTAAGAAGTAAGAGACTTATTACACAATTCCTTTATCCTTAGTAAGTAAATGCTACGCATAAATTCTTCGAGAAANGAAGTAAGAGACTTATTACACAATTCCTTTATCCTTAGTAAGTAAATGCTACGCATAAATTCTTCGAGAAAATGAACTTTCTGTGAGGTGAATTGTTGAGGTCTTGGCGTGTGTTCCACTTGTAAGATCTGCAGTACCTTCATGCTCAAGTCAATGCCGTCAAGAGCGGGCGAGATGACGTACTGGTACCACATAGACCTCGTCTGCGAGAGTACCTGGGTTCGACCCTTCGTCCGGTCGTCCTCGTTTTGGGTTCTGTTAGTTGTTACATCACACCCACCACCAAATTCCGCAGCCCGCAAAAGACTTTTGTAAGCCCTGTTGTATTGCTGTTACAATCGTAGCATTTTTGCTGTAACCATCGAAAACATTGTTGTCTATCAACACAATGAATGTATTGGTGGCCAAAATAAGGAAATGACAAAAATAATTGGTGCAACAAAATATTTTGTGACGTCTATATTGACAAAAGAATTTTATGCCCAAAATCGAAAAAAAATAATCACCAGAAAACGGTATCTTCAGCGCTGTTCGAAAGGGAGAAAATGATTTTAGTCATCTCCGTAACACAGAAATACACCAAATAAACACGAAAATACTTCCAGATGATGATTTCTCATATTCAAAACCTCATGACGACATGTTTGTTGAGGAAACTACTGTTAGACTAGGATGAGAAAGAACACCGCAAGNTCATATTCAAAACCTCATGACGACATGTTTGTTGAGGAAACTACTGTTAGACTAGGATGAGAAAGAACACCGCAAGATAACGCATACTGAAATAAAACGGGGTTGTATGAACAAAAAAAAAAATATTTTCATTGGCTATTACGAAATTCTTTTGTCAATATGGATCTTATAAAAACATACTCTCTGGTNTCATATTCAAAACCTCATGACGACATGTTTGTTGAGGAAACTACTGTTAGACTAGGATGAGAAAGAACACCGCAAGCTAACGCATACTGAAATAAAACGGGGTTGTATGAACAAAAAAAAAATATTTTCATTGGCTATTACGAAATTCTTTTGTCAATATGGATCTTATAAAAACATACTCTCTGGTNCAAAAAAAAAATATTTTCATTGGCTATTACGAAATTCTTTTGTCAATATGGATCTTATAAAAACATACTCTCTGGTAGTGAGAAAATTGTTTTGTCTCGGTATTGCTTATTGACAACTACAAAATAATTGTATTGTGATCAAAATATTAAATGTGCAATAAAGAAATCATGGGTTCGTTAGTCGCAGCTAAAATACTAAGTTGCTGGCAGCAATGCTGTTTAGCGGTTCTCATAAAAATGTTTTGCGGTCTTTATGAATAAGTAAATACTACGAAAGTCGAACAAGTTGCCCACACGCCAAAGCTCAAAATAATTCACCTTAACGAAAGTTTATTTTGTGGAACAATTTATGTGAAACATTTAGTTACCTTAAAATAAATGTATAAAAATCGATCCCCCATTTCCTCAAATTTTTTTTGTTGAATTCGACCATAATCTGATGCGAGGAGACAAACACGTAAGTTACCAACATTGCGTCGTGGTTAACCGTTACATTGTACCCACGGAATAGTTTTGTCATTGATGGCATGATTGTTATTGCCGTTAAAAAGATATTTATTTTAAAATTAAAAATATACTTCTGTTACTACAAAAGTAATATCTTGGCAATAAACACACTTGTTTGCCAAGATTAATGGTTTTATACTAGGAATACTACGTGTCGCCTTATCCACAATCCGTTTTTTTTTNCACACTTGTTTGCCAAGATTAATGGTTTTATACTAGGAATACTACGTGTCGCCTTATCCACAATCCGTTTTTTTTTAGCGGTAACGAAATTTTCCTTTGGAACAACCAAATAGCATTTTATAATTACTTACTATTGTTTTTANTTTTTTTTTTAGCGGTAACGAAATTTTCCTTTGGAACAACCAAATAGCATTTTATAATTACTTACTATTGTTTTTAGAATCCATTTTCACAGAAGTATAAGAGAAATTTTCCTGTCTAAAACTGTGGATTTACATCCAAACACACATTCTTCTGTAACAGAAGTTTCATCGCGACTCCTGCATGTGCGTACCACATCTTGCACTGTAGTTGAAGACTCATCATCGTTTCTTCAAGCAGTCTGTCCTTCCTACATCCTACAGTTTTTAAAGTAGCCGAAGCGTCTTCATCGCTTTTTCGTAGACCACACCACCTCCTCTCCTCAACCGGAAGGAAATGTATTTCAGAACCTCTTAATGACATTTCACCACCTCCAGTGCGTCTAAAGTAATGTTGCGTATACAGGCAGTATCTAAACTATTGTAACAGACTTAGGGAGATGATTAAGCAAAAATGGTCTTATGAACATTGCGTTGTTATCGAGTTGCAGCGTTTCACATTGGGGTATCATGTATCACTACCGCCACTTACTGTATTGTCACATTGGATCGGACGCCGCGGTCCAGTGCATTGGCCTGCCCGGTCTTCTGACCTCAATACACTGAACTATTAGCTATAGCGACACATTACAAGTGAGGTGTATGCTACGCCAGTTAACGACATCAACGACTTGGAACTGCTATCAATAACGCGTGTGCAGCTGTTCGACGTGAGCCAGGTATCTTGGAGCGGCTTCGCCACTTCATGATGAGTCGTTACCACGCATGTATTGCTGTATATAGCGGACACTTCCAGCATCGCCTGTGATGTGGCTGATGTACATCCTGCAACTTTCAATAACAACGCCTTGTAGGGCGCATGTTCGTACGAACATTTTGGCTTGTTTAGATACCAGGTATCACCTTCTCAAGTCTGTTACAATAAATTATATATATCCTGTACTCTGCTCTGGATGATTTTGTAGAATGAGAGCTGGAGAAATGTAGATTCATGGTTTAGTGAGATATTGGAGTGACAAATAATGTGCTTATAATGAAACTTTCTAAACTGCATATGATACTGGCAAATCCAAACCACCTATTTTGCGCACTTGTCAATAATGTGTTTTATAGTTGTGGTCCTCTCCAGTCATATTGATAGCATATTCTTATAAAATCTTCGAACACGACACAATGCAGTTTGCACAAGCTTTTCCCTAGCTTGCGCCATCATTACACGAAATCGCACTCTAATGATTGAATGTGATCCACAATCCAAGACGTTCGGCTTCATAGAGAATGCAGACACCGACTTCGCTGTCTGCCAGCTGTAAGTAAGAGATTGCATGTGTTGGAGGAGCGGTCGCATTTATAACCCTCATGTGGGCCGCCATCACTTCTATCACGACCGTTGACGCTGCTAGAAATTGGACGGTCCTGTCCTTATGCCAGGTTAGTTCCGACACAGTGTGTTGGTGTAAAACTTCGCATCCTCTCGTCCATAACATGATCAACTGCTATGCTTATAAATATATATTATTATCCAAAGTTATAGCCACACTGCGGTTGATGTTTGCACTCAGATGCTGACTGTCCAACTGCAGGAGTTATTTTTGAAAGACGCCGGGTGACGTGGTGCAGTGGTTGATCGCTGGCCGCGCATTCTGGAGGTTCCGGAGTCGATTCTCGGTCAGACCACCCTTATTTCGGTTTTCCAGAATTTTCCTAAATCCCTCCAGACGAATTCTGGTATGGTTCTTTAACCCTTTCAGACCCAATTTAATTTACGGTTTCAGGCGATGCAAACAAAAATATTTATGATGCGTGCTGTACTAAAGTTGACACAACACTTGTTTCGTAGTCACAGCCAATGAGCTGTGAGCTATATGTTCGGCTACAGAAATATGAACCAATTATGGCCTATACCAGTAAGACGGTTTGCGAATTATTTAACCACAGGTAAGACCATTGGTCATTGAGCTTCACAGTGTACTGTACAGTTCAAAAATTACCTACACGTGCGTAATGTACACAAATGTGCACACCGTGTCTGAGTGGCTTAATAAAGTCTATGGCCGATTCTTTCCCTGTTCCCAAATGTCAAGTGTTCCCCTACGAAGGCCATTTCACCATCCGGAGCAACTCAAAACGTCGAATTGTATAAAAAAGTTAAAAACATATTATATGCGGGAATTGGCGGTGCGAAGCACCCTCTTGCACGTAAAAAATTTACCTGATTCGCTTGACTTAGTTTTCTGGCAGTGTTTTACCTGTACCTCTTTATATCAATATGACTGGTATTTGCAATGTCAACTTTTGCAACATAATCACTGCTATTTGCAATATAAAAATTTTCGATACCATTATGACACATTTACGATATAAATGTGTCCGATATTTGCGATACTAGTATCAGCGATATTTGCATACTATTGCCATAGATTTTCGATACCATCTGGTAGCGATATACTACAGAGATAGCGATCTAGTAGCGCCATCTGGTAGCGATATACTACACTCGGAAATACGGTCAGCATGTTTCGTAACGATATTCAACAGTGAATATCGCACAGCCCTAGCTGCCACATGTTGTCGTTGCTCGTGTCACAGGTACCAGGTCACAGGTACCNCACAGCCCTAGCTGCCACATGTTGTCGTTGCTCGTGTCACAGGTACCAGGTCACAGGTACCAGGTCGCAGGTACCAAGTCACATGTCTGGAACGCTGTCATCACGCCCTACATCGTAAGTGAGTAGTTCCCCACATGCATTTCACCTGAATAATTATCGACGATACTGGTGTTGCAGTTCATACAAAACAATAGTGTGTTAGTAATACAAATATTACAATACAAGTATGTACTACGTAATTAGGCAACATTAACCAGTAGATGCGGATTTTCCGAAGGAAACACAACATAAATGCTAGAGGGTTGAATTGTTATTTATCATTTTGAAAACACAGAACGCGAACATAGACTACTTCGTACAGCCTTGTAAAGCATGAAGAGTTCACTGCACGTGTAAATTGTACAGACATTTGAATGGCAGCCTAAGAGTGTGACGGCTCAGTTTCACATCTGCTCGAACTGCCTCTGCTCAACCTGAGTGCACAAATAGGAAAAGAGGGCATGAGTATGGCACTAACACTTCAACAATACGCATTAGAGTTACAACCGGCAAATACCTGACACAGACGACTTAAGCTGCTACGTTAATTGTATTGAAAAGTGGCCTTGTTTACATTAAATTTGTGTCATTTCGCGGTAAGCTGAATGTTTGCGGTCGGTGCTTGAAAACTACAAAGATAACGATTTCCTTCAGACTAACTTACATTTGCTTACATTACATATCTCTCATTACACACAATTCGGAGTCAGAAGCACAGCTAACATCATTACTTAACCCTCGGAAATAAAATGTTATTTCCACACAAGGTTACCGTTACTTAGATGCACATTCACGTTAAAACGTGGCAGACAACCGCGAAACTATTTTCCTATCGCTTATGCAACTGTAATAGCTCTCTATACTTGGACTTCTGTAGATTAGTAGTTTTATGACCGTTCCCACTGCCCTTGAAAAATGCCCAGTTGTATGTCTGCCCTCTGACTGGCCGTGAAGCAACACAATTCAGCGATGTGAGGTACGCCTACAGAACATGAGAGACCTAAGAACTAAAACTATGGCATATCCCGACTGCGGGTAGCACTGGCAAGACTATGTTACACTTCCCTACTAGCATAGACTATATCTGGGAACCAGTACATGATAAGAGACTGGCTGTGTTACAATGTGACGCATGTCTGTAGAGCAGTAACTCTAACAGCATTCCTCATTGGTCGAAAATGTTCCGTAACATAGACTCACCGATCACTTGACAATAATAATTTAGGTTTTTTGCTAAGGGGACATTAAACACCTTAGTGTACGCCACACTCGCTTACATACGAACCTTGCTGAACACTGTAATCAAACCCGAGATCAACCAAGCGTATTCGCTAGAGTACATCATTCTCCGACATGTGGCGCTGAAGGAAGTTCGGTGATGGCTAGTGACGTACAGCGCCTCGTATAGTGACTCCTCCACATACTAGGGGCACACTACGAGGGCCATTTATCGATATTGCTTTGTTTCCAGAGTGTTTATCCAGAAGCTTTCCCTACGATTGGTAAAAATACATTCTGTGCAAGTATGACGTTTATTTTTGGCAGATTGTATTTAAAACAGATACTTACCTGGGTACTTAGTACTCGTGGAAATATCTCTTGAAGCGGACACAAAAACCTTAAATAATCTACCCGTCAGATTCATTTATAGGTTAAATTTCTCTCTCACAGTTGTTTACACAGCAAACTAAAAAAATTATTCTTCGGAACGTAACGAATTCCAAATAATAATACTCAGTGCCCGAACATGGCAAATAAAAAACAAATAGCACGAAAGTAGTGTTAACACTATTAAGTACATGCTTTTTATTTCGCAGAAAATAAATATCGTTACACACAAAAGAAACAAACCATGCATGTGTATTACTTTCTCTAGTTAAATGTTCTACACATGCGAATACAGGTGTGTGCAGCGTACGTCAACCACACTGGAGTGTCACAGAGTGAAGAGACGTGCAGTTGCAGTAGAGCTAGTTGTGGTGTTAGACAAGAGACGAACCTGCCCGGGGTCGACCAGCAGACGGTGGAGGAGGACTGCCGCTTGAAGAGTGGCCATCGCCGACTATCGTCTCTCTCGCGGTTGTAGAACAGACCTCCACTGTCGAGGACGACGATTCTTCCACATCGGCCTCGACTTCGAAGACTTCGTCGGAGCCGCTCGACGTAGACTCCAGTATGGATACGTGCTCGTCGAAGTTGACCCTCTTGGGGCAGTAACTGTGTCGGCGGCCCTCGGTCGCGGAGACGTCGGACGACAGGGAGTCGCTGTTGACGAGACGCCACTTCTCTGAGGTCAGCGTGAAGGTGGGGATGGCGCTGTTGAGCACACTCGAGGGTGCCGTGAGTGCACTCTCGTGCTCTTCCTCGTCCCGCAGCTCGTTGTACTCCACCAGCTCGGGCAGGACGTCTCCGCGGCTCGGCAGCAGCGAGTAGGGCCGCTCGTCGATCACCCACTCGTCCTCGTCCATCGAGTCCGCGTTCTCCGTCGACGAGTCGTCTTCGTCGTCGTCGTGGTCCGAGGAGCTCCACTCGGCCGACAGCCGGCTGTACTCGTTCTCGTCGCTCGACTCGCTGTCGCTGTAGCCGCCCTCCGTCTGAGTGTGCTGCTCTGTTCTGCTCTCCTCGGGACCCACAGCTCTCGCAGCGACTTCCGCACTGCCTACAGGCAGCAGCTGTACGTACCCAGTGTCTGCGTTCCCGCCTTTCTCTTTCACTGGCACTATTTTAAAATCTGATTCTATATTGTAATTTTTATCTTTTAGCGTGCTAGGTTCGTATTTTTCTTTCATTACTGAGAGATTGTTTATGTTTCTCACCAAAGCACTGCCATCCTTCCCGTCTTGCTGAAAGTCATCGGCGTGCTCTCTCCCTGGTTGTTCAGTGACCTCCTGTGTCTGGGACTCAGTTTTATACACTACATCGACTATGATGGGCTCGGTCACAGCTCCCAGCGAGGTGCTACCCTTGTCCTCGGTCGACGTGGAAAGAGGTCCGGGGGTGGGGACGATCTCCTCGCGGGTAACCAGGGAGGTGCTACCCTCGTCCTCGGTCGACGCGGAGTGAGTCCCGGGGGTGGGGACGATCTCCTCGCGGGTGACCAGGGAGGTGTCTAGGCGGCGCCAGGAGCACCCGGAGCGGCNCGAAGACTCGTCGTAGTCGGCGGCATGTTGCACGCCCTGAGTCAGCAGCTCCTCCAGCTCGCTGCTGCTCAGGCTCCAGTCGTCGCGGCCGGCGGCGACCTGGGGGCTGGGTGAGTGACGGGCCGGCGCAGACTCCACGCCGTCGTCCGCCTCGTCGTCTATGAAGGAGAAGGCGTGCTCGACGACGCTCTCCGGAGTGACGGGGATGGGCTCGACGGCCAGACCGCGGTACGTGCCCCTCGCGGCCTGCTCGGGGTCGGAGGTCACGCCCGGCTGGAAGCGCACGCCCTCGGGGAACTTGCGCCGGAGACGCGGCGTGCGCGCGTTGCTCGTCGGCACGTAGTAGCAGTCGTCGGCGGACTCGCAGTACGTGGCGGCGCGCTTGCGCTTGTTCTTTCTGCGCTTGTTCCTCACGTAGACACAGAGCGCGCACAGCAGGCAGCTCATGTCGCCTACTGCAGGTCCGCACGCTCACTCCGCGCATTGCGACACCCGCTCGTCAACGAAACTACAGTGCACGTACAAGCCATCAAGCTGGTTTACAACTATAATACGCACACAAGGCTGTCCTACCGCAGTAACGCGGCTGCCACTCACGAGGGCAGGACGACACTCGCGACGGACGGACCGCCAAGGGACGACGCGACCGGCGGCTCCCGCCCACCAACTAGCGCTCGACGTCGGCGGACGTGTATTTTTACGTCGGCGCGAGGAGATGGCTCAAGAGCGCAGAGGCGACCCGCTTCATAACCAGAAATAGCGGGCTGTGCGGCTCAGGGCTGGCCATGGCAGGTGGTGGCTGCCTCTCGCCGCCACACGGTGACTAGAGACCCTACCACGCCGTGCTATAGTTCAGTGCCTCAGTAGGTGTCACGAGTCTTAACTCCACAATGCAGTGGACTTCCGTCTGAAAGACAAAGCAGATATTCAGCTCTCTGCTAGCTTCATCTCTTGTAGCCGGGAGGAACAAGAGAGCGCGACAACAGCCACTGCACGAGTCTGCAGAAGATTGTGGAGTTTAAACTCATGTCATTTTCTAGCAGGGTCTCTACCAAACATTGCTTTCCCAGAAAGGTGGTCCGACCTTTAACTAGAGATGACGTTTACTGTTTATCGTCATGTGCACATCCCTCCACACTGGCTCATGATGTGCCAGCACAACTGTCAAAGTGCCGTGATAAAACAATGTTGTTTTCCCAACATAGCTATGTTTTATAAAAATAATATGTTTGCCATAGCCTAAATGTGCTGATATTCAAAAGCACATATTTACTGTAGCTTTAATATATCCCAATTACATCAAATGTAGCTCACACTAAATGTGCTGATATTCAAAGTACATATTTACTGTAGCTTTAATATATCCCAATTACATCAAATGTAGCTCACACTAAATGTGCTGATATTCAAAGTACAAATTTACTGTAGCTTTAATATATCCCAATTACATCAAATGTAGCTCACACTAAATGTGCTGATATTCAAAGTACAAATTTACTGTAGCTTTAATATATCCCAATTACATCAAATGTAGCTCACACTAAATGTGCTGATATTCAAAGTACAAATTTACTGTAGCTTTAATATATCCCAACTACATCAAATGTAGCTCACACTAAATGTGCTGATATTCAAAGTACAAATTTACGTACGCAATTTGCTACGTTAGTCCAAGCCACGTGACTTTGACAATTATGTCGATGAAATGTTACTTGTTTAATACTAGAATTTGGAGATTAGTTACTTCGCAGGAAGTATGACCTCTATCTCTTATTCACTCAAATGCTGTAAAGCTGTCCTTGTAACCTGAGTGTCTTTTTATTCTTTACGTTATATTCCCGTAAGCACAAGTATGTTGACAGGAGGCCAGTTGGAGGCGGCTTGTATAATCAACGAACTTAAAATTACGAGTTAAAACGAAACAGAAACATACATTAGAAAGTATTCGAACCCCAAGTCCCTCACACTGTAGACTACACATGCGGGTGTTTATTTGTCGTCAGACACATTGGTCATCTGCGTTAAGTCGTTATGGAGGATAAAACATCGCTGTAAAAGCTTTACATTTGAAATCCTTGCCACAGTATTTATTTGATTTATTTTCTTTTAAACTTATGCTCACAAGATTAGAATGAGTGTATCAGTATATTATTCATGTTCGTCACAGTTTCGCACTAAAATTTTAAACGCACGGATAAATAAATTGAGCAATATTGATTCTAAATACGTTGGAAGGTAAAAAAAAAAAAAACGACAGAAAAGTAGGTCTTCAGACGGGGCTTAAAAATATTTCAATTGCGAACATCATACAATATTTAAACACTAACAATTGTATGTGTGCTGACGTAAACGCTTCAGGAGGACATGCCTCTGCAATAAGACCAACAGTTATGGTGTGAGTTAGAATCATATACAATGGTAAAACTTGATTCAATTTTATCGACTTGAATGGCCCAAGTATAATTCAGAAATAAAGTTTATGGAGACTGAATTTCTGTACTAGAACCCTAATGGAGCAATACTTTTGGGACTGCAATGAGATACGTTTTTGAAACCATTTAAACAATTTAAACGATCATAAATAAAACAGAGGAATTTACCGCCTGCGATTGTATTTTCAACTATAGGTATAATTTTTTGCAACACAGCACTCCGTATTGGCACAAATTCTGCAAACAAGATAGTTCCTTCAACATAACACATTCAAGAATAATTTATACTATTACTGCGACAACTATGACTTATAAATTACAGGAAATACTGACGGCAGCACGGATATTTCATTGTTACTTCACTGAAAACCGATTGCATAACAGTTCTGTAACTTTTCCTTTGTATAGAACCTCGAAAGAAGTACGGTAAACTGCTCTTTACAATTCACGTTATCAATGTTCCTGAGGCTATATTTGAAGCATAAGCACCCACACCTCACAGTCAGCAGACTAAGGTCAGAAGACCCCAGGCCGCGGAGCTGTGCAAGACGACGGTTCCTGCAGCTTCAGCTTCTCTCACCTGACGTCACGGAACTGCTCCGTTAATACTGGCCTGGTTCCCTTCTGAGACTTGTGGATAGGGACGTGAAAATTCTGCTTTGCATCTTGCTGCAAACTGAACTAAATGATGCAAGTCCGTTTGACTTATTGGCTGACAATATGCATGGGTCATCTTCAAGGTTGCTTTAAACAATATTTTACATTCATTAATTTATGGTCACGATTTGGCAATGTCATAGATAGATTTAATGCCTTGTAAATACTTAAGCAGAATTATTTTCTTAGTTGGCCACTGCAGCAGCCAGAAACTCTTCAGCCTGACGAACACATTTAAGTCATCGGAGCTTTAACTGTTCTCCATTGGTTCAGAGTTCAGCAGGGTGTGTTGGAATTCAGCGATCACAAAACATATCAGGAACTAAAACACGTAGTTGTTACACATATTCTGCTACTAATTTATAATTCAAAGTATCTAGCAATAATGGAAGTTCTACGTTCGGATGACCGATCTCCAGTAATGTGGTCTTCAAGGCAAATTACTTTGTACAGAAAGCAGTAATAGCCAGTGAAGCCACAAATTACGGTCCTGGAGGTATCGAGCGGTGATTTGTAGCTGAGCATATAACTACGAAAATTCTACAAATTTATATTTATGAACACAGACATGAAAAAATCACTGATTCATATCGAGACAAGCTGGACTGGAAACCCCTGTAGGTTTATTTAATTCCGCAATTGTCCCACGACCTGCTGCCACTCCTCTGGCACTGAGAGTCAACATAGAAAAATACAGTAACATTCACTACCTCTCACTGTGCAAGCTATCAGCCGATGAACCACTGATATCTGTTACACTGTACACATCTGTGTGATTCCAAGAGGACAGCGCACAAAACTTTGGAAATTTTTCTGTCTCTTATCATGAACAGACACCATTATGACCGGATGACGCGTACTTAGATACAGAATCTGTATATTAGTGTGCAGTAGATTAAGTAAACAACAGAACATGTGCAAGTCGTGTGTGATATCCGTTGTTGAGTTGAGAGATTTGGGCGGCTATTAACGAGGTCTTGAGAGCCAATGTGACATCTGTAAATTAATAAACAGTAGCATTACATACCCTATGTATAAGCGTGTCGCTCATTGCTCCGGCAGCGGGGGAATGATTGACAGACGACCAGGCTGGCGTCAGAGCCCCTCCCTCCCCCTGCCAGAGAAGTCGACAACTTGAGAGGATGAGCAAGAATTTTCTGATAATCATGTCCCTCAGAGCAACGTGACATTTGGAGAGGTTTCTGGGTTACGGCCGACCACACTATAAATACCATGGCAGTTTTTATGGTAGCCATCTGGCTGAAGTGCGGTATTTGGGCGAAGTCTTGTGAAGTGTGGGACTTCAGCAAAGAGGACGGACGATGGCGAAGGCAGATAAGTGTTCGTGCGGTGTGGACGGACGATATGGCGTGGCACTCGAGTAGATGGCTACTGTGCACGGAGGCGCTCGGAGCACTATTGAACATTCCGGACTCATCGAATGTGAACTATATTAGTTTTGGACTGTATGAATGTGCGATAAGTACATTATGGTAAATATTGGAACTGTCAAACATGGACATATAATTCGTAAAATGATTCAATTGATATTGATACCCTGTTTTTGAGAATTATTTTAGTTATTTAATTACATTAATTTCATTGATGTGATTGTAAATTGTAGTGATTAAATTAATTAACTGTAAATAGCAAGTGACAGCCATTTATTGTGAGGTATTAAGTCGAGAGTATTTTCTTTGCAGTGTTTGTAAATTAAGTAGAAAACTTTTATAAACTCTTATTTAATTTAGACCTCTATCCCTTTAGGAACCTTACTAGGCCCACTGATATTGTAACAGTGTAGTATTGTTGTTTTTTAAACTCTAAAAATAAGTATACAATTACTGTCCTAGCTACATACATTATAGTTAGTGGTCGTATTATGTGAAAGATTGAAAAATTGTTGGAGAATATAAATACGTTTTACTCCACACAATCTAATGCACAAAAATTAAAGCCAACTCGGTTATCAGCATAACCGATGATTGCCAAACCTGCACCACGGTTTCAGCGCCTAGACACATAACTTACGAATGATAAGGTGAAATTAACTTTTATATCGCGAACTCCACCCGCACACAACAGCAAAATGTAGTCACTTGAGCAAAATGGAGGAACGCTGTTTCCTAGTCAGCGACTGGTAACCTACTCAGCAGTCGGTAGCCCAGCCAATAGGGAACATTTCGCAGCACGCGGTAGCCAATAAGATACAAGGTCCGTTTCCAGAGTCTCGCGCTGCCAATTGGATATTGGGAACGTTCAAATAAAAGAAATGTCACGGAAATTCCAGCTATATGCACTTATTAGCTGTGTGGGTAGACATTAAGTGTTGTTGCCGCCCTGTTGGTCGGCCAGGAGCTTGTGTTAGTTGGAAGCGAATTGGCCGCGGTGCAGGGTGCATGTCTGTGCCCTCCCCCGCGCAGCCACGGGGTGTGACGTCACCACGAGGTGTCTGGCAAGCAGCTCCGAGATGCTGGTACTGGTGGCACAGCCCGAGCACAGTAGCGCAAGCGAGATGGTGACGGAGGACCTTGCAACAGAGTAATTTTTTTTAATGCAGGTGTTTGTAAGAGTAAGTACATTTGTAACGTATTTACTTTTATAATAATTCCACATTTTCTTTTGACCGACGCATGAATAAAGTGATCAAGTAAATGATAATGCTAATTTTATATTTGATGGAAGAATGCCCAATGCGCGTGCAAGTATATTTTATGCAGGGGTTTCGAAAGTGTTCACTATATCGTGAAAAGCGTAAACACACTGACAAGATTGTCACAAAAGTACTATTTGTGTTACATTTGAAAGAAAGAATTCATATATTTTGTATCTCTGTTATACAATTTTCTAAATTTAATTATTAAAATGTTTTTACAAATGTTATTTATAAGAGTATTTGTAATCAAGAGTGAAGCGTGGTTCTGTGTTGGTTGCTTCATAAAGCACATTTTACCACCCTGTCCCCTTCCTTGCCTCAAGCAAGAGAGTCATAACTGCTGTTGTTGTATGTAATGAAGAATTTATAATATCATTCATAAATATTTGTAACAATTGATTATATTACTTCAGTAAGAATCATGGGCGTCGACATCACGGGGGGAGGGGGTATTGCCCTCCACAAGTGTCCGATAAGGGTGACGAGGGTGTTAAGGGGGCAATGGGTGGGAACTATCATCTCTTGACTAAGATAGTTTTGAAATACTCATAGCTGCATTTTGGTCCGTTTAACCGAATACTTTTCATTTATTAATAAGGATTGTTCCCTTATTTATTTATACTCTATTACCGTGCAAGTAGGCAGTAATATTCCAACGACATCACGTTTCAAGAATTCAAGTGTGTGACAATGACACCTTACTCACCTACCTTACTCTGATTCCTGAAAGGTATTTGTACGATGGTATTTCTACCTGCTCATGTCCTCTGCTCCTCTCAGTCGCTTTCTTTCTTGGATCTCAACGACCACCTATTTGCCCCCCACCCCCCTGTAAAAACATGAACGGCTGACGTCCTAATCACCTAATACTTTGCTTTCTTCGTGCTGTGCCAGCAGAAGCCTTGTGAGTTAGTATTCCAGGCCCTGTACTGGAGTGGAGTCGCACAAATTGAATAGTGTTCCTTAATATTCGGCTCGCAATGAGCCGTACATATCGATTTAAGAGTGCTGCAAGAGGGTGCCAGACGATTACAAAATTCTTTCAGAAATGTGAAGATAAAAATGGCAAGCATACATATTATATGATTATATATTTTCATATTTTATCAACAGAACTTTACAATTAAATGTGTCGTTGAGTTTTGAATATATACATCTTTGGTTGCTTGTTCGAAATATTAATAAATAATAACTGAAAATAAAATTCACAGTAATAGTTTATTGTAACAACGTTCTATGTGCTTATATTGGCAATTGTTATCTTAATGAAAATTCACATTCAGTGAAAATACATATCGATAACAGTTGGTGACACATACAGTATACAGTACTAACAGTACTCTATTATATTTTCTGTACAGTAAAATGCTAATATTTCCTCTAAAAACGTGGGTCTACTAGGACTTGCAGTGCTGCACACTACGGCGTACATTACAGTTTGCATCGTCTTTTATAGATGTGTGCTTTTCTTAGATTTAACTATCACTAGTTATGTCGTGCTAATAATCTTGCTTATTGGTGTTGGCACTATTAATTTACAAACGAAATAAAAAATAATTAAAATTAATATTTCGGGCACCCAGGCAGATATTTTTACTTACAACACCACTCCTATTAAAATATATTTTAACCCTTCTTTTGTAGTTAACACAGCTATAAGTGCAAAATAAAACATGCACCTAAATTTAGGTTTATTATACGCGCCGAGAAACAGAATCCATGAAGCATTAAATACGTGATTGCCACGCTTGTACAAAGCATCATAACCTTCTCCATTAGGAGCTGAAGATGTTTTTCGCCCCGCAGACAGCCGGGCAGGAGTGATGCTTCAAACTATGAGCCAGTGTTTTTTTGCACTGAACAGGTGTGCACTGAGTGCACTGGCTCTGGAGTCAGTGCGGCTGTTTCAGCACAGTATGGCGGCGTCCAACGTCATAAACAAGAAACAATTACTTGCGATTTTGGAAAGTTTAGAATCGCCAGATGACACTTCAGAAGAAGCTGAAATGGTGGTGCGTCTTGCGGAAGAAACGTTAGTAAAATCAAACCCAAAATAGCGATATTTATCGACGACATGGTTCACCAGTACTCAGAAGAGGAAGTTTGTTTCATCACTCGTGTTTTTAAAACGTCAACAACACGGTTTTCCACTCGAAATTCCGTGATTTCCAATTGCCAGTGCAACAACAAACCGCACTCGCTTCGGGCATTCACGTTATGACGTTTAGAAGACAGCTTGGTTAAAATTCTGTGTGCGTAAGTAAATCATTTTAAGAAATTTAAAATCTTGTATTATTGATAATTTAAAAATTTTAATTATCACTTAATTAAATTTGTATGCACCTCTTATAAACCTTTGACCCCCCCCCCCCCCCNACCCCCCCACACACACACACATATATATATGACCTCGCAGTCGACGAGCACTAGTTCCTACCTACATCTTGCATTAACCTAGCGTTGCCGCCTCCCCCACGGCTGAAGTTGATACAGGTCGACGCCCATGGTAAGAATGCACGTAGTTTGTAGTTGTGCACGCCACACAGTAGAGCGCGATGCTCCAGTGGGCACAGGCACGGCGGCTGGAGACTGTGCGGTGGACCACGACGGCGCGGCTGGGCGTGAAGGTGACACGGCGGNCCTCCCAGCTTCTTCCTTAGCACATCTCCTTTATTCCTCGGGTATACGTGCATGATCCATCTTGGCGTTGGAATTACGTTTTATATTATATTTTGTGTGTATGTATTTGGCGCTTTGACCTCCTCAAACCCAGTGCCAGCAGTTGTATGCATTACGCAAATGTAAGTACGTTTCGGCCAGTACTGCACAACCAACGAAACAACCGCCGTGTCGACATTAGTACAGTACGCATAACAGCATTTCTTATTTGCAATCCCTGAAACCGTAAATTGAAGTGAGTTTGAAACTGCTAATTTTAGTAGTTGATTTGGTTCACGTAGTTCAGTCTGTCTAGCTAACATCGTTCGCTAACACTTTGGAAGTAGTAGATTATATGCTTTCAATTAAATAATTAATTTTATAACTACAGATTGAATGAATGATATAACCTTTTTATTATAATGACAATTTTTAAACCCTTATATAATATTTGCACTCCACTAGACAAGAACACAGAGATGAAATAGCATGGCGGTTCCTTTGATGTGGGAGTTCCAATTCTCTGATTGGCTGCGTAGTTGTTGCAGTAACATTTATTAATACGACCGTGTGAGAAACACAAGTCTCTACATGACTAATAATGTGGAAATCACTCCTGGTATACTCAAAACAGAGAGGAAGCTGAGTTGTTTTGGTCGAATATGGTTTTACGACAACGCGCTTTCCCTTTCCCTGCAATTAGATAATACTGAAAACTCTGGAGTTGGGGGGTGGAGATTGACCAGTGAGAGGCCCAGTAAATGTGGCCACGACACAGAGTAGATACGTACACAGATGCAAAGAAATGTGACGCATCCTTTGATGTCAGCGTTCCCACTGGCTGATTGACTGGCGAGGTCCGGTAACTCACCTTGACTGTCTATTGTGCGCTGCGGGAGATTACTTATCATTGGCTGGGCTGCTGTCTGGCAAATAGGTTACTGTGTAGGCAGCTCTTTCGTCTCTGTATTCTTAAGGAGGAGAGTTAGACGCCATTATCGATTTATGTACTTTTTGCCATAACCAATATTTGAGATAATTTTTTGAAAATGTGACTGCGTTATAACATAGAACATTGATTAATTATATTTAAGAGATGATTTTAGCTCAACTGCTTGTATTGCTATTGTTTTGTAGTCATTGCTAGAAAATAATCAAAATACATTCCCATTTATTTTAAATGGTAAACAAATAAAAGTACTCTGTTGATGTTACAATTATTCAACCATGTGAGTGATATACTATGCCTTGTCAAAAACTTAATTTCAATAATCAATACTGAATACTTTTTAAGGCTCAAAAACTGACAACACCACAATGATTTTAACCTTTCTACTCTGTGGCAAGTTTATCAAATGTCACCCCCATGGTCTCTGACATATTGATTCACAACTGCGCATAACACGTGACACGCATGAGAGGTTCTGACATAGTGCATGAAGGCAATTATTATATTTAATTCCTTATGCCGATGCACAGTGCAACAACCAATCAGAGCCGGGAAAAAAACCTTTGGCGAAGTTGTTAGTTGTTAAGTTTCCTGTACCAATGAAGGTATATAGTTATGCAGCAGAAATATACCAGACTTGATAACAAGACACATAGCAAGACGTAATTAAATTAAAAAAAAAAACACGCGGCAGTGTACTAACACAACAATTAACTAGTTATCCACATCTTTAACGACCACAAAATCAAATATATTTAAAGACCAAATATATTTAAAGACAAGCAAATATGCCAACTCTTTTATATCTATATCAATTTTCAACAACTTAACACATTAAACCTGTGATTTTCCTTTGTTGTATATCAAAGGACAGAAAATGTTAAAACTTTATTTCCAATGCGGCAGCGTTGGTTTACTGATTAGACTATTGGTCTTTAGCCTAGGCGAACCGGGTTCGATTCCCGGCGATGTTGCTATCAGGTTTATCACATGAAGGAGTCGTGCTGTACGATGCCGCTGGTCAACGGGTTTCCTCGGGGATCTCCCGTTTCCCAGCTCTTACATTACGGCACTGCTCCATACTCACCTCACAACACTCTCATCAGCTCTCATGACCTCGATGTTAAGAGTCGCAACATTTCATTGCATACAAATAGTAGATACATATTCAATTGTGAATCTATTTCTCACAGGGTTTGTGGTCATGTGTAGGTTCTAGTGTCATGTTCTGTGCTCCGTGCCTATGTTTGTGTCGCAGAGCCACCACAGCAGAAGAGCCCAATGATCGCGATCCAGCTTGCGAATAGCACGCATCCAGCCGTACGGAAAATGACAGAGCAGTTATTTGCCCTTAAAGTGTGGTTATTGCCGCGTCTCGCCCAGTGATTCGCCCATCATCTGCACTCCCAGCTCCCACACCACTTCAGGCCCATTCATCCGGAAACACGCCATCTGCCGATACACGGTGAGTTACGACCTGCACTAGGCTTGTTCTAGTTCTGGAAGCAACGGGGGAAGGAAAACCACTCGAGGAGGACAATAACTACCGGNGACCTGCACTAGGCTTGTTCTAGTTCTGGAAGCAACGGGGGAAGGAAAACCACTCGAGGAGGACAATAACTACCGGTGGAAAGAGACCGAAGTGGGAGGGAGAAGTCGAACCAACGGAACAGGAAAGGATGAGGAAGTGAAGGCATCGTCGATTGGTGACTTGATGAACAGTTATGCCTCAAAATAGTCTTCGTTACATCTCTTTCGTTTATTGTGTATCTTTCCGCAACATTTATTGGTTAAGACTACACATACCTAGGGGCTTTATTCAAAGTTTCCGAACATCATACAATGAAAATGCAACAAACACGAATAATCTATTATAACGTCAAACATTCCGATGAGGCACGTAAAAACCACATTTATTTGGAAACGAATTTCAACACTTGAATTTTAACAACATGGGGACATTTTTTTTCATGATTCGTTGCTAATTAGTGTAATATAGTTTCCTGAAAACTTAGATGTAAACAGTGGTGTATGTGTGCCGAAGTGGGCGCAACGGATTTAGTGATACGATCTAGGATCCGACCACCATCTTGGTAGGCGTGGCCGGCAGCCATGTTGGTAGGTGCTGTCCGCCATGTTGGAAGACATCACAGTCAGAGCTCGATGCCATGTTTGGATGTTTGTCCCCCCATCATCCCTACAAAATAATTTAATAAAACAATTATTTTAATAAAAAAATTAAAAAATGATCGGCCCACCGCCTTGGATATTAACTAATTATATCGGTTTAGAGTGCCACTGCAGATAATAATTCCATTTAATAAAAAATTTACTTAAACCAATATTAAATAATTTCGGCCTGCACTCCGGGGACGTACTGATACACTTTCCGCCATTACAAAATAAATTAAATTAAAAATAATTTTTTTAAATTGAAATATATTTTTAAAATAACAAAATTTAAGTCGTAAGTATTGAGTGTTATACATCACCGAACTCGTCTTTTAAAGGCGAAAACGATCGAGATATCATATCGATTATATAACCTAATGTCAGGACCACCATTTTGGATATACGAGGTATGACTCTACCCCCAATAATCAAAACTCACTACCATCACACACATAACCAACACCCTTCCTACTTAACAAAAACCTGTAACCAAAAAAATTTGTAAAAATTAGCACACACCGAAACCCAACCCCTCGCCCCTCATCACCGCCACATCCACACCCCACTATCCTCATCTACCACCCCCCTCATCATCCTTCACAGCCCAACAACACTCTCACCGCCAACAGCATACCAATCCTTGCCACCTGCATCCCTCCTTAACCCCTATCACTCCCCTACCCCCTTAAAACCCCAATCTCTATCCTCTCCAACCCTCTCATCATCTTAATCTTCCCCTCACCCACTAATGCCCCCTCACCACTTCTTAACCACCATCACTCCCCCACCCCTTCAACAACTCACTCACCTTCCTCTCCCACTCTCTCATCACCATATTCTTCCCCTCACCATCCAATTAACCCTCACCCCTCCTTAACCACCATCACTCCCCCAACGCCCTCTAAACCATACTCACCTCCCTCAACAGCCCACTCTTCCTTCCTCTCCAACCCTCTCATTACCCTAACCTTATCCTCATCAACCCAATGCCACCCTCACATCTATTTAACAACCATCACTTCCCAACCCCTCTCAAAAAACCACTCACCCTCCTCTCCAACTCTCATCACCATATACTTCCTCTCACACTCCAATGCCACCCCCACCCCTCCTTAACAACTGTCACTCCCCCACACCAACCAAAACCACACTCACCGTCCTCTCCAACCCTCTTATACCCCTAACCTTCCCCTCTTCCTCCAACGCCACCCTCAAATCCCTCACCCTCCTCTCCGTCCCACATTTTAAGGTAAGCGATGTATGATAGAGATCGTTTTTATTTCAGTTAGGTATGTATCTTAAATCATAGTATGCCCACATTTTCGCAAGTCAGATTCTAAGCAAGCGAATATTTGTATGCATATGCGATTGTAATTTACGATTTATTAGCGCCAACTATATTCGGAATGTGAAAAATACATATCGCAGTTTGCCGACGAAGTAACAACGTAAAAAGGTATCTCGAAACCTGTACTGGTCTACCTTCACTGCCTGCTAAGCGTTATCTACCAAAAATACATCGGAGATGTACTGAGATGGTATCTGGTGCTATACACAGCTGTGAATGTCGTGGGCAGATCGTTGATTCCTTCCACGCAGCTACTACAAAAATACTTTCGCAAATGCTTATGAAGCACGAAGGAATGAAAATAACGAATTTGTAAGAAGCTCCATACTCATGTCATATCGATGCGAGAAGTGCTCTAAACAGTTCACTCACATCGACCGTTAAAAAAAAAAGGTATTCTGAAAGAGTGTGAACAGGGTGCAACATCTTATGATGCAGGTCTAGCGGTTCATCATTCCTATTTGTCGCTCACAGCAAAAGCTGGTCCCAATTCGACTTCCACCCACGAATCATACGATACATCCAGCAATTCACCCCGACCTTGCATCGCAACCTAAGACATTAAACTGAATGTAAATGAATTTTTCCTGAAGGAATCAGCATTCAGGGGTCTTTTTAAAATGTACGTAGCTCCAAATCCGATGACTTCGACGAATGATGTTTGTTCAAAATTTAGTAGACCTACAGAGTAGGTGGAAAAATACTGAGCCATGAAATGTAATATATGGTTATAATGTAGCTAGAGTACACCATATGTATACAAAAACAAAGCAGTCAAGACATTGGACTTACCTGAGTGTAATGCAGATGACATAGAAGTCAGTGTTGAAAAGAGCATAATGAAGGTATATCGCGTGGAAGAAGAAATGATAATGAAGGGCTCTGGCTGGACACTCAACTCGGTAGATCATCTGCAGCTGAGAGCGATAGGATTCTGTCCACTCACCTCATAGGCAATATATTGCAATCTTCGTACATGCTATTGATAACGAACACATGAAAATATCCACATTTCATGATATCAGTATATATATATATATATGCGAGAAGCCTATGGACCGGTGTCGCTTCTGCTGAAAGGACTTTGTCTTCAGGTTTACTGCATGGCGGCACGAAGTTCTTGTGTGCCTGAATAATTGGTTTCGTATTTAACGAATTAGAACTGAAGATGGTGTTTATACGGATGCAGACGAACATACATAATTNATTTAGAACTGAAGATGGTGTTTATACGGATGCAGACGAACATACATAATTTTGACGTAATGAATTTGAATAAATTTGAATACAACAAATTTTTTTAAATTTTTACTCTGTTCTTCCCCTTTTATAATTATACTTTTGATATAAAAAGCTCTGTGATGCAAATATTAATTTAATTTAGCTATCGCTATGTCTATAANTTTATAATTATACTTTTGATATAAAAAGCTCTGTGATGCAAATATTAATTTAATTTAGCTATCGCTATGTCTATAAATTGTAGTAGCTCTTTCCTGGAGCTATAAATGGTGTTTGCAAACTGAATTTAACGAGCCTGATGCTAATAAATCGCAAATTATAATCGCATATGCCTATAAATATTCGCTTGGTTACAACCTGACTTGCGAAAATGTGGGCATACTATAATTTAAGATACATATCCAACTGAAAAAATACGACCTCTAGTATACATAGCTTACCTTAAAATGTGAGTAGGTGAGGGATGATTAGGGTCAGTGAGTTTTGGTGACGGGTGTAAGGATGTTTGTTAGGTAGGTGAGGGGATGATGAAGTGGTGAGGGGGCAGTGAGCGGATGTGGGAGATTGAGGGACGGCGAGTTGATAAGAGTGGTTGGTGAATGGTGGTGAATGGCAGTGAGGGTGAGTGGTTTGAGCGGGTGAGAGGGAGGCGTTGTGTCACGGGGTGGTTTGTTATGTCAGGGGGTGAGGGTTTGGGTTTTGGTGTGTGCTAATTTTTACACAATTTTTTTGGTTAAAGGTTCTTGTTACGTAGGAGAGGTGTTGGTGAGGTGTGTGATGGTAATAAGTTGTGATTATTGGGGGGTAAGGTCGTACCTAGAAAATCCAATATGGTGGTCCTGACAGTGGGTTACATAATCGATATACCACGATCGTATGTGCTTTGGAAATACGAGTTCGGTACAATATAACACTCAATACTTCCCCCTTAAAATTTTTAATTATAAAAATATATTAAAATTTAAAAAAAATTGCAATTTTCAAAAAAATGTTATTTGTAAGGATGGAGGGGAATTAGTACGTCCCCAAAGAGGGCAGGACGAAATAATTAAATTTTTATTTAAGTACTTTTTTTATTTAATGGAATTGCGAACTGCAGCGGCACTCTAAACCGATATAATTATAAAAANTTTTTATTTAAGTACTTTTTTTATTTAATGGAATTGCGAACTGCAGCGGCACTCTAAACCGATATAATTATAAAAATCCAAGGTGGTGTGCCAATTCTTTTATAATTTTTTTATTAAAATATTTTTTATATTTTTTTTATTGAACTANAAAAATCCAAGGTGGTGTGCCAATTCTTTTATAATTTTTTTATTAAAATATTTTTTATATTTTTTTTATTGAACTAGTCTCTAGGGATGAAGGGGGACGAACATCCAACATTGTATCGAGCTCTGACTGTGTTGCCAACCAACATGGCGGATGGCACCAACCAACATGGCCGCCGGCCGCACCTAATAAGATGGCGGACGGATCCTGAATCCTTTCCTCGATCGTGTTGCGCCCGCTTCGGCATACATACACTACTTAAACGTTATAAGATAATTCTTTACATAAAAAAAAATCATATTAAGATCTTCATGGAGGTAGACTACGTGTCCTTGGGAATCGTGATTTTCTAATGTCTTCATTTTCAAATAATTTGTAAGTACTTACAATATAACAACAAATTCCTGAGTGTACTAGAGATTTAATCAATTTAAATGTGGCCTTTGTGAAAATTTGGTAGGTACTGCAATTGCCTTTCACTGCGAAAATGAGACGACGCTGGACAAGTTACAAAGTTATAGGCTTACATGCGTACCATTTCACACTTTGTAGCTGCTCTTTGTTCTTGTCGAGAACGTTCCTTTGAAAGTGTTACATCAAAGCAACTTTTTTCCCCCTACATTTGTAGAGATAAAGAAAAATCACGAAAAAATTTTGAGACAATATAATAGCAGAATCCTTACTGGCCCAGTGAACTCGGGTAGTAGCTTCACACGTGCATGACAGCCAATAGGAAAAGTAGGATTTGTGAAGAGTACGTTGAATCATAGCAAACTGTCAACTTTACCCGTGGTAAACCATTATCTCTACTCATTTGTAATTTTATCCCAGCCCAGTGTTTGAGAACTCTGTACGATAACATGGAGCGGAGAGGTTTAAGCGCCTCTGAACATCGAGGTTTTGAGAGCTGACGAGGGCGAAGGAAGGTGAGTACGGGAGCAGCACCGGAATGCAAGGGCGGGGGAAGCGGGAGATCTCCGAGAAAACCCGCCAACCAACGGCATCGTCCGGTACGATTCCCACTTGCGAAAATCCGGTGACCCGGCCGGGGATGAGGTTCGTGGTTGTTTCCTAGATATGGCATGTATCAAGAGTGTTTTATCTTTCTGTTAACATAAATGTATCTTATTCTTTGTTAAATTTAACTATAAAGATTTACATTATATTATTTCATCTACAGCCTATATGAATAAAAAAAAAAGGAGAAATATGTGTGTTGGTAATGCCTGATAAGAGATAGTTTTCGAGCAAAATATTATACTAATTGGGTACGAATGCGGTGCGTTGTCCGTTTGGGGTAATTTTCTAGATACGATCAATCTTTGTTTGCACGCTGTTGAGGAATAGTCTGAAAGTATAACGTTAGCAAGGCTTCAGAAGAGTTGGAAGTAACCATGCATGGACTATGGTGATATCCCTACGATGTTTATTTCTTGCGTATTGATGTCTTTCTTCCTCTAATCAAAATATATCAATAAATAATAATACAAGTATTGCGAACCTTACTGTATTTATCATATGCTTGATGTTTTTAAAGTCACACGATAAAACAGTAGTGAGTTTTATGAAGGAAGTATCGTGGCCTCCAATGGAGTTCTGTACCCAAATGTGCAACATACAGAACTCTTTAAAAATAGTACAGGCACTACTAAAATTGTAACAAATGTACGATTTATGTTGCATATTAAAGAAGATTGCATTACTTTTGTAACTCTAATATATATTTGGCAAAGAATTTGCTTATTTAAANTTTTTTTTTTTTTTTTTTTTTTTTACTAAATTTAAGTGTATTCCCGTTTTGAATGCTTTAGAAAGTACATTTTGCAAGAAAGCCTTCACCAAGCAAGACCATTATTGCAATTGCTTCGATTGTTTGTAATAGTATGTTAGTAATATTATTTAAAAATATTTTTAATTATTAATCCTTTTCAGGTACAAAAGTTATTATTTTTGTAATTGAAATAGATGTGCATCGAATTAGTTACTAAAAATATTTGTATATATTATTACTCAGTTTATTTTTACAATCGGAGTAATTTTAATAATGGCCTTGCATGATATATATGTATATATATCATGCAAAATGTGCTATCTGAAGCACCCAGACTGGAAATACGCTTAAATCCTCATTAAATTATACTTTTATTATGAAATTTTTCAAAACATTTAACTAATTTAATTCAAATAAAAATTTCGTGTTATACAGTATATGTTTTCTTTCACATGCAACATAAATCGTACTTTTCTGGGAATTTCGGTTATGTGCACTGGATTTTATGAGCTGTGCGTGTTGCACATTCGGCTGCAAAGCTCCACTGTAGGCCACTGTATTTCCACCTTAAGAAATTTCGTAACCTGTGTTGCTCTGCAAAGACGGGCCACGCCACGATCTTGCCAATGCTAATATTTCTTGAAGAATCACCTCGCAGCATAATTACCCGCAGTTCAATACTGTCTTGTCGTTATGACAGTTATTTGTTACCTTCAGATATGTGCACTCGCGGCCAGGAAGACTCGTCGCTGAAGATGCAGAGGATTGTCAAGGCGGCCAGACACAAGCACGCAGACAGTAGAGACTCTGAACAGACGCACGAGGCGACGGGAACTAGAGGGGGGCAGTGTCTGGTGATGTGGGCGGCCCAGGAAGCAGAGTGACGCAAGGACCGGATGCAGGAGCAGTAAAAGTTTCTGGGGCGAGTGTGGACGACTGACCGGCACAGGCACGGCCGTCGGACGGAAATACTGGCGTGACGTCAGCAAGCGCGGCGCCACTCAGGGGCTGTAGCCCCAGACCCCTCGCTGGCCCGAGCCTGGTGGCGCTACGGGCGACCTAGGAGCGCACTTGGACAGTCTGGTCGCCTTTACGCGCAACACACTGGACTGACGTACAGTCTCCTCGTTGACTCCCTCTATAGCACTTCAGAGGTGACCCTGTCATTGTATGGTGAAACAAAGACAAAAATGTGCTAAATGTTCCTCTTGCTATGCTAAGTAAGCCTTTAATGGAAGTTTCATTCCTAAAAAGTTATTGTTAAACATTTATATTATATATCGGAGACGAAAACAGAAAACTGTAACTAGGATTCAGACGATTAAAAATGTCTTAAATCCTATTGGAAAGTAGACACAAATTAGAAATCTTGGAACAGTTTTTAAATTATATGCACACCAATAAGGCTCTGCGCTCAGTCTGGGGCCTGGCAAAACAGCGCCTAACAACGTCAGAGTATGTTAGAAAATGTGGCGTCAGTACACAGGCACGGCAGTTTGTAATAACGGAGCACTGAACCGACGTCCATGAATAGAAAACTCGGAAATTACTGCACCAGCCAATGATGCTGAGGAATCAACACGAACATTTCCCTGTGACAATCAGCGTATTCACTCCGCCTGTGAATGCCGATATATTAACACGTAGCGCAAAAAGCTTCAATAAAAAACCAGAAAACAAACAACACGAGAAACTGGACAGTATTTTTGCCTTAGCAATACATGAACACAGTGTTCATGGAATTCAATGGTTACACTGGCTTTCAAAAGTGCTCACTTTTCTGTGAAGAACCTAATGAAGCATTCAGCATGGAACAGGAGAAATAAGAGCCCTAGAGGAGCATTTGCGCGCATGCAAGTCTGTTTTCGCAACTCTTCCCCGAAAGCTAATCTCTTATCTTAAGGCAATATATTTCGATAATTTATTTTTAATTTTTTGAAAGAGATTTATGTACTACATAAATGTAAATATTTGTAGTCAAATGATTATGGTTTTCAAAACATAGCAATGAAAATTCGAATCTTTTGGAATATGTGAGCCCAAGTTTCTATGATCCTAATTAAATTTGCCAAATAAATCACATGTTAAGTCATATATATCATACACACAAAATGTTTACTAGTACCAAGGATATTTAATAATCGGTACTCGGGTACTGATATCCTGAATCTATTTTAAAATATGTATTCATTTTTTTGACAACACATTTGTACTCGTCAAAGAGAAACTAATAAATATTAGTATTATTTTCTCTCGGACGGATAAAAATGTGTTAGCAAAAAATCAATGGCTTTTAAAAACTGATTCAGGATACCAGTACCCGAGTACCCATTATTTTAATATCCTTGATACGTGATTAACATGTGTATATGATATAGATCACACGATAAGTGATTTAGTTGGTAAAGTTAATTAGGAGCTCAGATATTCCTAAATTTTCGATCTTTCGGTGCTATATTTTGAAAACTATAATCATTTAATGATTAAACTACAAATACTAACAACTACGTAGCCCTTATATACATTTCTTTCAGATAACGAAATGAAAATGTATCGTGAAATATGGCCTAAAAGAGTCTGTCTCACAGCGTAGTTAGGAAATGTACAGAAACATGTGAACTGGTTTTTGGTTTTATTTTATCTGCGATTTTGCTACAATTGCTGTAACAAATGTAAAAAATGCCTTATTTCATTTTATTATGAAAGACTTACTTAATGCGCCACAAAAGGAAACTAAAGACCGTACACACAAGGAAATGTTATCTTCGTGCCCAAGACAGGAATCGAATGAGTAAGTAACCTGCGCTGCTGTAGTCTGCATGGCTGGCCGGGCCGGTACGTCAAGGTCGGCAAGTAGCGTTAGTGGTTTCATCATAGAGGCATCAATGAGAAGCGTGCGTTTGGAGCTACTTGAAACACGCGTGGCTGCGGATCATGATGAAAGGCCAATTAAGCCCGTGGAAAAAGACTCGCCCAGTGTGAATAAATCAAGTTCTTTGAGTATTACAGCTGATATTTGATGTCAGCTAACAGAAGCAACTGAAGAAACATATTAAAACCTTTGCTTATATGTGTCATTTATATTCGATTTGACGTGTGGGGTTTGCCCACATCTATTTACATCCAAAGAGCGTTTATACTGTACTTTTAATGAAAATATGTCAATAATTCAAGGAAGAGCAGAGGCGGCTCTGAAAAAAGAGAGCTTTTATCCGAACGCTGTGACAAATGCGCCTTTATCGAGGCCAAAATCGCTGCGTTGTTCCTTGCTAACATCTTGTATGAGCGCTATGGCCTTCACAAAAGACGTTTACTATTTATTTAATTTGATGCACAGAAAACGCTAGGAAATGGAAAATAAAGCATCTTTGTGATCACTGGATTGTATACGGTACAATTAGCGGATGGCCTACCACTTCGCGATATAAGCTAGCACCATGCTAGACTCCACAGTCCTCTACATACTTGAGCAGAAGGCACTTGTTCATTGTTTGCCAAGACAGGCAGATCTCACACGGAATATAGTGTAGTCACCAGAGAGAAGAGTGTTTACTACTGATTGTGAGTCCTGCAGGGCGTGGCAGATGTGCGGAGGTCCAATGACACACTTGTACTAGCACATGATTGTATGCCGTCTACCTTCGTGTACTAGCATATGACTGTATGCTGTCTACCTTCGTGTACTAGAACATGATTGTATGCCGTCTACCTACGTGTACTAGTGCATGATTGTATGCCATTTAACTTCGTGTACTAGCACATGATTGTATGCCGTCTACCTACGTGTACTAGTGCATGATTGTATGCCGTCTACCTTCGTGTACTAGCACATGATTGTATGCCGTCTACCTACGTGTACTAGTGCATGATTGTATGCCGTCTACCTTCGTGTACTAGCACATGATTGTATGCCGTCTACCTTCGTGTACTAGCACATGATTGTATGCCGTCTACCTACGTGTACTAGTGCATGATTGTATGCCGTCTACCTTCGTGTACTAGCACATGATTGTATGCCGTCTACCTTCGTGTACTAGCACATGATTGTATGCCGTCTACCTACGTGTACTAGTGCATGATTGTATGCCGTCTACCTTCGTGTACTAGCACATGATTGTATGCCGTCTACCTTCGTGTACTAGCACATGATTGTATGCCGTCTACCTACGTGTACTAGTGCATGATTGTATGCCGTCTACCTTCGTGTACTAGCACATGATTGTATGCCGTCTACCTTCGTGTACTAGCACATGATTGTATGCCGTCTACCTACGTGTACTAGTGCATGATTGTATGCCGTCTACCTTCGTGTACTAGTACATGATTGTATGCCGTCTACCTTCGTGTACTAGCACATGATTGTATGCCGTCTACCTACGTGTACTAGTGCATGATTGTATGCCGTTTACCTTCGTGTACTAGTATATGACTGTATGCTGTCTACCTTCGTGTACTAGCACATGATTGTATGCCGTCTACCTACGTGTACTAGTGCATGATTGTATGCCGTTTACCTTCGTGTACTAGTATATGACTGTATGCTGTCTACCTTCGTGTACTAGCACATGATTGTATGCCGTCTACCTTCGTAGCGAATCATAAAATTAAATTATATAAAAAAAAGACTAAACGCGGGGAAAGATGACCATTTGATAGGATTCATCGTATTGATACGCGCTCGCTGCTTTGTCCCACGCGAGAGAGGGGACATGAAGGACAGAGCAGTTATATGGTAGCAGCAGCGGCAAGTCAATGGAATATTTTGAATGACAAGCAAGAGATACCCAGGTATCGTGCATCTGTTACAAAAAGTTAGCCGACACGATAATAATTTTTGTGGTGCGTGCAGCTGGCCTTGGTTGCATTGAGATTCGGCATTTATCTGGAGAATTTTCGTGTGGTTTGTTGCCCTAGTTTCTCTAAGCGTGACTCGGGGTGAGTCGAACTTTCCAGTTCAAGGCCAGCAGAGTATGAATAGGGCGATGGGCGTCCGGGCCAGCAGTTGTTGAATGAATGAGTGTCTGAGTTTCACCGATAGACGAGCGGCGATAGAAAAGACCAGCAAAGGGAAATCTGTGACTGCGATTATCTAGCAGTGAAGGTGCGGCTGGCAGGCTGGACTATTGGACAAGATGCATGCGTGAAAGATATTACAAATGATGGTAACATACATACTGAACATGTGTTAATGATGAGTATGAGTTAATTGATTATAACAAAACAGCGACATTGAGAAATACGTTAATTAGAGTTGAAATAGAAATGAAATATTGCGAACACTGAGAAATGAAAAACAGTAATAGTGAACATAGATAATTTAATGCTTTTAATAATCAATGTCTGAATATATTAGAAATCAAATTTACTATTTTTTTTATTAAAACCTCCATCACTTACGAAAACAGATACGACCCTCAGGCGTATTGTAACACTGGTGTGAGAAGTGGGATGGAGGCAATTATTAAATATTATTCTATTGTAAATTAAGTTAGGCAATAGGCAAGTAATAAGTGATTTTAAAAAATTAATTAAGACTGTTATGTACAATCGTCGCGGTGAATTCTAACTAGAAAAATGTCTGCAGAACTAGAAGCACTGCGAGGATTAATTGAGGGATTAGGTAGTGCGAACGATGCTGTAAATACCAAAATTAGTAATGCAAAAGAAAGTTTACATTAAATTGTAAATAATTACCGAAATAAGCATTGCGTAAGAAAGTGTACATCAAATTTTAAATACGCAAATTAGCAGTGTCAAAGAAAGTGTAAATGAAATTGTAAGTATTGCAAACGAGAATATAAATAGCCAGATAATGACTGTAAATGAAAATAAAGATAGAAGAATTGAAGGCATTTGCGAGTTGGTGAAAAATATAATCGACTGTGTGGACAAGAAAATACACAGTGTATACAACAGGATGGACAGTGTCGAGAACGAAATGAAACAGGAAATTAGTGTCTTGAAGCAGTGGCAAGAATTTATTCGGCAATGGAGTTCAGTTCCTCTATCATCACACCTACAACCGAGAAAATTGTAGAGGCAGTGCAAGTCGTAACCAAACAGCAACCTCGAAGGACAACCAGCAGCTCTGCATCATTGGTATCGCGAGCCAGGGGAGGGGAAGAGGGTCTCATTTAAGCCCGTCCCTTACGATGGCCAGACGTCTTGGAGGGAGTACCAACAGTTTGAAATAGTCGCCACCCTGAATGGCTGGTCAGCCAAACAGCGGGCTTACTACCTCGTAATTGTACTGAGAGGCCCTGCACTCAGCATACCACAATCTCTGCCACAGCGACATCGACTGGAGTACCCCGCACTGGAGTTGGCCTTGGAGATACGTTTTGGCTACCAATATCTGCGACATGCCACCATGCACAACTGCGAAGCTTCACCTAGAGACTAGGGGAGCCACTTCAGGAGCTATGGCCAGACGTTTTGCGACTCTTCCACCTATCCCCCAGCGATCACCTGATGACAGCATGGAACGATAATATTTGTCTACAGTAATGGGCGAGACCACACTAGTTAGCAGTAAGGGAAAAGTGTTCTTGAAGCTTGGTGACACTATTATAGAGCACGATATTTACATGCAGAAATAGAGGAGGGACGCCTTTTGGTGCTTGATGAACTATGTAGGCTGGGGTGCTGTATCGTTTCTCGACTCGGCGTGCTACGAGTAGGCAGTACAAAGTTTGTGTTATCAACACGACATGATTTGTCATCCCCAGTTAACTGCCCAGTAGTCTGTTTTCAACGTAATGTGCTGTTCGCTTCTAGTGAAAGTTGTTCTTACAGACATTTGTAAAGGAAAATTTGTCAGTTGTTTAAGTCTTAATGACCCAGCAGAGAAGGTTGGCATCCTGCCAGGTAAAGTCGATGTAGCAAGGAATTTGGTAACTTCTAATTCTGACAGTTTTCCAGTTAGAATGATAAATTTCTAAGATAGTGACATTCGTCTTGAGGAGGGGCCATGATAGGCATTTGCAATCAGGTCACACAGATACTTCCAAATGTTCCAGAAGATTCTGTAGTATAACAATTAGAATGTTCTCTACCAGAAGTACTATATATAGTATGCAAAGCAGCAGCCTCTCGGATTCCACCCTTTTGTATTTTTACATAGCGCTCTTAGCCGTGAGGCCATCCCACGCTACAGCCGCCCTCTCGGCAGGGAAGAAGGATCACGCCTTCTAAACGCAGGTGTCCCAGCTATTCACCTGAGATAACCAAGCCCGAAGCCCCGACTTGATACACAAGCTCCACCAAGAGCACCCTAACACAAGGCCTCAGACCCTCGTACTCAGATTGCCAAGCCTGTGGTCTGGCTGGAGCACTATCCGGGCCCCTAATGTCTTGCCAGGACGCTACCGGAGCAGGTGCCTGCTCACCGCTCGGCCCTTCTTTAAGAGGGGGGATCTCTCCAAACCTCCTCCAGCATACGGAGTTAACCCCACTCCCAGCACGAGTCCAACCTCTATTGATCGGAACATCAGAGAGAACCTCTGATGGGGCCAACCCGATCAGCCCGTGTTCCCACTTATTTGCCATGGTACTAGTGGGTTTACTCGTGTCCGATCGCTACACCCACCACTCCACAGACAGAAGGATGCTGTGGGACTCTGATACGGCGGTATCCGTCATTATCAAATTCCGTAGGTCCATAACGAACTACTATTACGAAGAAGAGAAAATCTTAACGGGTGCTAGGAGAAGGCTGTCTCTGAATTACTGCAGAGGAAAAGTGATGCCTTCTCATGTGGCCCAAATGACCTTGGGAGGACTAACATGACCTGCTATCACATTGATACAGAAGATGCCAGGCCCATTAAGTAGCTACCAAGACTACTGCCACTAGCTTCGAACAAAGAATTTGAGGGAATTCTGAAGGAAATGAAAGAGTTAGATGTGATAGAACCATCAGTTAGCCCACGGTCGTCACTCATCGTACTTATTTAGAAGAAAGATGGCTCTATGAGGTTTTGTGTAGATTATCGCCATCGTAAAAACGTAACAAAGAAAGACTCTGATCCACTTCCAAGCATTGATGACATGTTAAGTCTTGAAGGTTCACAAAGGTTTTGTACTTTGGGCATGAAGAATGGGTACTGGCAGTAGGAGGTGGCCCCAGAGGACCAAGAGAAGACTGCATTTTTTGTCGAAGGGAAAGAACCTGGCAGTTCAAAGTAATGCCTTTTGGGCTATGTAATGTCCCTGCCACCTTCGAGCACCTGATGGAAAATGTCCTGCTTTAAATATCTGTCTGGTTTACCTAGATTACATTGTTGTAACAGGAACGACATTTGAAGAGCACCTGTCATGCTTAGACTCTGTATTCCATACAGTGGCTTCAGCCAACTTTTAACTGGTTCCCAAGAAGAATATAAATTTCTTGGGAGATGAAGTGTTAGCTTATGGAATCGAAGCAGACCCCGAGAAGACCAAAGAAATAAGAAATTGTTAAACACTAATTGACAAAGCTGAAGTGCGGAGTTTTCTGGGATTATGTGCCTATTACCGTATATTTGCACCTGGGTTAGCCACGATCGCGAAACCACTTAATGGACCGAATGAGGCGAAAATGAGATTTCATTGGACCACTGAGTGTAAAGTTTTTTTTTTAGTAAACTAAAGAAAATTCTGATATGTCCACCAGTCCTGGGTTTTCCGAAAAGTGAGGGTGTATTCATTTTGGATACTGGTGCTAGTGGTGTAGGCATGAAACTGTGTTATCTCAGGTTCAAGATGTGATGTAAAGACCACTATAATAAAGCATTAAGGTATCGCATAAGCCTGAGAGAATTTACTATGTTACATGCAATGAGCTTCTGGCCATAGTGAAACCAATTTTTTACTTCCGCCCCTATCTTTATGACAGACATTTTATTCTAGGAACCGGCCATGCTTCATTATGTAGGCTGCTAAATTTCAAGAATCCCGAAGGTAAAATAGCCTGGTGGATACAGCATCTCCAGGAATATGGCTTTGAAATACAGCACAGACCTCCCGGCCGCCTTCAAAGCAATGCAGCACATCAATGCAAATGCTATGTCTAGAATTCCATGTGAGCCATTTTGTCGTCATTGCTAACACCAGGAAGAAAAAGAGTGATGAATCACTGAAAGTAGAGAGGACAAGAATTTAAGGTTATTTATTTTGAGATGGGTCACCTACCTGGAGTTATGAGGGTATTGGGAAAATCAGCTTAATGATCACACTTTGCAGCCATTATTAAGTGGAAATAAACTGGCTGTTGGCCAAAATGGGAAGGAATATCTAGCCTGAGCGTAACAGTCACAGCATACTGGGCACAATATATTTCTCTGGTACCGAAGAAAGGCATAATTTGCATAAACTTGGAATGTAAAGATGGAAAACACACACAGTTACAGCTGGTCCTCCAAAAATTCAGGGTTCCTGATGTCTTAAAGGAATTGCAAAATGTGGTAGCCAGTGGGCACTTTGGTGTTAATAAGACCATTGCCTTAATTATAATGGGATTCTACTGGTTTCACTGTCGAGAGGATGTTGAGAAATGGTGCCAAATGTGCGACACCTGCACTAAGAGGAAGGGCCCGAGGTCCAGGGGACAAGGTCATCTCCAGAATTATTACAATGTCTGAGCCCCATTCGAGAGGATGGCTGTAGATATTCTGGGACCCTTGCTTGTCACAGAGGGGGTAATCGGTATCTGCCGCTGGCCTAGGATTACTTTACTGAGTGGCCTGTGGTCATTCCCCTCCCTCACCAGGAAGCACGCACTGTGGCAGAGACACTCATAGAGCATATATTCTCGACATTTGGGGTGCCACTAGAACTCCATTTCGATCAGGGAAGAAACTTTGATGCTGTGGTGTTCCAGGAGGTAACTAAGGTTCTGGAGATGAAAAAGACTATGATAAGAGTCTTCTACCCTCAATGGGATGGAATGGCCGAGAGGCTTAACCACATCATTGCGTAGTATGTGTCTATCTTTGTGGCAGACAACCGAAATAGCTGGGGTTCAATGGTACCAATGTTTCTCTATGGGTAACAACACCATCAAGAATGCTGTTTGGAAGAGAGATATGTCTTCCTAGTGATCTACTTTTTGGCCGACTGACAGAAGTGGAAGCTGCAGCGCCTGTTTATGCCAGCGAATTATGTGACTAGTTGGCATTCATGATTTTGCTCGACAGTTTCTCAGAATAAATAGTGACAGAATGAAGATGTAAAATGATAGGACAGAGCAGTTATGTATACGATAGTGGTGGTGGCAAGTCAATAGAATGTTTTGAATGACAAAATGAGCAATATCCAGGAACTGCATATCTGTTACAAAAAACTAGCTGACATGATAATCCTTTTTGCAGCATGTGCTGCTGGCATTGGTTATAATGAGTTTCTGTATTTATGTGAAAAATTTATACAATTTAGGTAGATCCATTACACAGCATTCCTGCCATCCATCAACTTAATATTACCGACTGATACCAGACCAACCAATGTACCAGACATACCATCTCCTATAATCCAAGAGAAACTCAGTCATTACTAATTAACCACACTGTCCAACACACTATCCATACCATCTATCGCAACTCAAGTATACCAAGCAACTATAGAGACCAGACCACCCCATAACCTAACAGCCATTCCATCTGCTCTGCCAATCGAAACTAAACAAACTATACCTTTCATCATAACTGATGTGTCATCATAACTTATGTGTACCAGGCAACTATAAAGCTCAAACCATCCCATAACACTATGTTACTTACCACCCATATCATTTGCTCTACCGACCGAGACCAGACACGAATATATTGACGACTCATACCACCCACCTCAGCCCACACCCACTAATATATAACAAATATCAACTCCAACATATCTGTCACGACATCATTGCCCTTAGTCACCAGCCAAATATCATACCCTCCACCAAACAAATGAACTGATTATTCCAGCCAACTATACCAAAAAATGCACCGAAAAACCTACCACGGCCCATACCTCAAGCATACCCAACTAATATATACAAAACCAAGAACTACTTAGTACCATACATATCATACATTTCATCATAACACCAGCTTACCTCAGTCACTTTACACATTACATTTTCTGACCAGCCATTCCATCACAACATACCATCCATTTGCAAAGACACAATACCAGCAAACCAATCATACAGACAAGCCATACCAAACATAGAACCGAAAATATTTCAACGAATCATTCCGACCAACAATTTTAGCAGACTATTCCATCTGACAATACTCACAGGCCATACTATCTGAACGTACCAACCAGCCACTCCTGCGAATATATTTAACCAAATACTTGACAATTATGCCATCATGTTATATAAAAAAAACAGCCACAACCATTTCACAAGCCCATTTTTACCAATAATACTGACAACCTATTACCCGGCATCGCTGCCAAAACATTCCAGTCATGTATAATTGCTTGGGTGGGGTGTTATGGTGTATTAGTATGGCCAGGTATGTTTGAGTTAAAATTGTTGGTATGGATGGTCAGTGTATTAGACTGGTGTCAGTAGGTATGAAGGATGGTATGGGAAAAAAAGTTGATTGTGTCGCGGTGATTGAAATGAATTTGTATGTTAGGGACTGTATGTTTTCTTCATATGACTGTTTTTTTTTTTTTAGTATTATGTGACTTTATGGTGACTAGTAAATGTTGTCTAGTTTCGATTGGCAGAGCAGATGGAATGGCCTTTAGGTTATGGGTTGGTCTGGTCTGTATGGTTGCTTGGTATACTTGAGTTATGGCAGATGGAATGGATGATGTATTGGGCAGTATGGTTTAATAGTAATGACTGAGTTTCTGTTGGATAATTGGAGATGGTATGGCTGGTACATTGGGTGGTCTGGTATCAGTCGGTTATGTTAATTTGATGGATGGCAGGAATTCTGTGTTATGGGTCGACTTGAAATGTTAAGACCGGGTTAAGACCTACAAAAATCGTGACCTATAGTGAGTTTGCCTGATAGCAAAGGAAAAACGAAATCGTAAATAGCGGCCTAAAAACAAATGCAGTCGTCAGCAAACGAAATTAAGAGGATGGTTCGAGGGTAATCAGCAGGCAACTTAATCGATGTGGAATGACAGTGCGTGATGCCAAGATGGCAGGGTTGAGCAAAGGCGACTAAAGTGAAAAGGAATGACAGAGCATGATGTTAAAATGGCGAGCATGGAATGACAGTGGAAGAAAATGAAAAACAATATGGGAAAATTGGAATAGCAGAGCACGTCAAGATGGCAGGGTGGAATGATGGTGACTAAGAAAAAATTGAATACAATATGGCTGACATGGAATGCCAGAGCATGAAGTAGAATAACTGCATGAACTGAACATTCTAGAAACAAGATGGCAAGGTGTAATGATAGAGTATGAAAGAAAGGTGACCAAGGTGAAAAGGAATGAGAGAGCATGATAAAAGGTGACTAATGAAAATTAAATCGAAGATGGCACAAATCGAGGTAGAATGACAGAACTAGAAAGAAAGATGACCATAAGGTGAGAAGGAATGATGGAGCATGAAAGAAAGGTAAGAAATCAGGAAACAAGATGGCGGCAGAAACAATATGGCGGCGATGTTGTAATACAAAGTAGCCCTTTAGTACAAAATTGTGATGTAATACAAAATGGTGACGATGGTGTAATTTAAGATGGAGGCAATGTCATCATACAAGATAGTGGCCAGAAACAATATGGAGGTTGGAAACAAGATAGCAGCGATTACGTTAAAGGTTAAAGGTCTCAGAGCCCGAGTCCTATCGTGAATCCTGTGCCAGTATGCCCTATTTCCTTCTATAAGTATTGTTTACATGTCAGATACTTTTCTTTTGGTATTGGTGGTCCTGAACGTAGGAGAGTACTAATCAATTTCATTGAGCCAATGAGTTGAGTTTATTTGAGAGATTCAGGGCGCCTCTCAACAACGAGATCTTGAGAGCTTGAGGGTGAAATGTGAGAATGGAGCGGTACCGGAATGCAGGAGCGGGGGAAATTGGAGATCCCGAGAAAATCTGCCATTAGATGCATCGTCCGGCACGATTCATACTTGCAAAAATCCGTAGGTGGCCCGGCTGGCCATTGAACTCGGTTCGCCTTGGTGAGAGACGAGTGGTCCAATGATGACTGCAATATTCTGAAGTATAAACTTTGTGATCGGTCTGCAGAGAACTAAGCCGAGTACACATAGACGACATAGTGTGGCGGTTCCTTTGATGTGGGCGAACCCATTTTATAAATGACTGGGGGAGGCTCTGGGATAGGGCGTTCCATTTTATTGTCTACTGCATACCACGAAAGGTTCTCTACTTTTGCTGGCCTGTCGGCTGGGGAGGTCACCCACCAGGCGCTGATTGACTAAAGGCTTCCCCACATGTTGCTGACGTGTATTGATAGGTACTTGGCATCTGTGATGCATATAAACAAACACCGCCCCTTCTGTCTCACCACCGCGACATTCCGCACTCACGCACGCAGGAGGCATGTATCGACCAGGTAGCTACGAGGTGCCAGCCACGGCAACTCGAGTAGGGAAAACGAAGCCTTACCAGCAGGGGCAAAGGAACGAGCGAGAAAGGGGGATGCAATTATCTTAATAACTGTAAACGTCCACGACCTTCTGCAGCTGAAGGTTTTCTTATACTGTCATGTTTGCTTTTATTCTCGCTCGGGTACAAAACTGTCTCGTCTCTCCGCACCTTCTCTACTGGCAAAGTACTTGTAACTACATTTCCCTTAGCAATAGGTCCATAAATAGGTAGCAACCACATATTTCAACTGAAAAATAATGAACAATTGTTTCACGAAAGAGTACAATTAAATGCATAGAAGAAAATTTATAGGTTATACATATGTTCAAGATAATTAGAAATTTAATTTTGTCTTCATTCCGGAAAACAGAGCTGTAAAAACATGGGAGACATCATTATCCACTTATTGAGAGGAGTTACCAATGACAGAGAACAACTTTTTTTTTATAGTAAGGGAAAAAGGGGTGGGGGTGAATAAAATATATAAGTAAAAGTAAATAAAATGCATATATACGTAGAGTACATAGTATGTATTATCTGCATTCTTAAAAGCACACATGCTTAACTAAAGAACATTTTAATTTTTTTGGAATACATGTTATGTTCTTTACAGACATTTTAATTAAGTACAAATGTGATGAATATTACGTTTTTAAAATTTGTATTTTAAATACTAATATATGTTGCCACAGCAAATATGTCTGCAAATTGCATAACTGTACACAATAAGTGTACATTTGTTGTACATACAAATAATAACCTCCCTCTTTTCACAATGCACAATCATCTCAACTGTTTTGTGGATGCCTCAGTTCCTAGTTACTCTCGTCACATGTGCGTAATTTGGTTGTTTCATAAAAACTAATAGATATCAGACTTAATGATAATTTTGACATCCTCTAATTACTGCAATTATTATGGTGGATTATCTCAATATTTCCTCTGACTAATTAAGAGTTCCAAGAAAAATAGAATATTGCTGCATTAAAATGCTATGATTGCTCAGAAATGGCATATTTACTTTGCAGCTGATCGTATATTGCATTTAAAATGCAAATAGGTAAACTTTATTTACTTCCAAACTGATCCGAAAACATTCCGTCTTGAGTTACTATTACAAATAAACCTTTCTGCAACAACCCTCTCCACACACTGTGACATGATTTAGCCTTTTCTGGGACATATTTGACCGTAGATAAGTCTTGAACTTGCGAAGAGAATTAAAACTTCTTTGTGCCTCACAGCTGGACGATGGAGAAAATAACAAAAGCCGGACTAGATTTTTCACATTTCTGAACAGACTCCTGACCTTATTCGTTATTGAGGTCAATGGATTTTTTTGCATCGCGCAGGCAAGAAATCTTGTCCTTTTGGAGAAACCACTACAATTCTTCTTTTACTGTATGATTGCCTATTTCAGGAAAAGGTGTCAAAGCATCGCAATTTTTCTAATGTTATATGGACATTTTCTAAGAGGGTCTGGTTTTCTTACACCAGACTGCTCAAGTATTCGTGTTTGAAGTCCCACCACAGATGTGTCAATGACTTCAAAGAACTCTTGTCGGAGGTATTCTACACACGACTGCATCACATGCGATTCACCAGTTCCATCAAATCTTTTTGACGGTCCCTTATATATTGAAAGTGTCAGGGATTTCAATTCAAGCTCTTTGATCTTTTCACTGCAATATTTATAAAACTCGAACATTTTTCTTCAGATGTGATATTTTTTAAACCGTCAACCATTGTTTCAACATACTTAATAAGGCCTGTTGCGGTATTCTTCTTCCCCTGGAAATACTTACCCAATAGTTTACGAAGATGAATGACCTGTTTATCCATTATTACACAAAGATACGTTTCCCCATTTTCAAATATACTGAGCAGACTGCTAGCTTTCTCGTGACTATGTTCTGACATATCTTTTCACAATTTCCCTCTATTTGAGATTTACGGTATAGCCGTCTATTGGGACAGAGTGGCTTAATATTAGAAATATTTCCAACGGGTCTTTAGATTTCATTTTCATGGATTTGGAGTTTTTGTTTATGAAAGAGGATTCCCAACTGATTTGCCCATTCCTTAGCATTTACCACTGACCTACGTCTCTATTTCCTTATTAAATTACAGCAATGTGTGTAGAGCAAAACAAATCTTTAGTTGCACCTACCAAGTCTTTCAGTTTGGGGCAACCAAAAAGGAACCAAATAATTTGGTTTCAATAAAAAATATTTTATTGCCTCTATAAACACAATTCAATTTGTTGCGCTAATTTTGTTTGATTCAACAAAATCTTTTTTTCTGTGTACGATACTTATTCTCTCAAATACATCTGTGGTATGAAATAACTGTGAATAAACGATGGAATCAATAACATTTCCCAGAAAAAGTACTCCAGTGTTAAAATAAAACAGAAGCTGGCAACTTTATACGCGTAGTCTGCCAACATGAAAACGTAAAAATGTGTAGTTTAATTGAAAAAAGAGAAGAAGCAGAATATTAGAAAAACGATCGTTGCATGGAAGTAAAAACAGAAAATTTTATAATAAGTGTGGATGGTGACAGCGATAGTGACAGTGAAAGCGATAGTTGCTATGATGATAGTTGCTGTGATAGCAATTGTAGTGAAAAACTTATGGTGGATTTTCAGGAGCCGAAGAACTTACATAGAAAACGGCACGTTTTAAACGTCGGCGATTTGATTAACAGTAACATTTAAAGTTTTACTGGTGTTTGGAGTGTAACAAAATATGAATATTTAAAGTTGCATCTTTTGTGGCATCTTAATAATTTTGTACCATTGTCAAGAAAGGTTTTAAATCATATTTGCATGTATGGCAGTTTATGCATTTTAAAACAGCACAATGTACAAATAAAACATAATAACAACGGTTAAAAAATAGAGATTGTGTATACGTTTAACACAATATATTGTTAATACAAGACCATTTTTACTGCGGATAATTTTTTGTAAGTTTGTCAAATGAATTCAAATTAATCCTGTCCACATTATTAATGATGCTTTAGAATTGTAGCTTGTCCTCTTTCATATTTTGAGCTTAACACCAGGCACATGTTTTCCTGTCACTCCATCAAATCTATCTTCATTCACTGAAAATGTAAAATGGTCTTTTGATACAAGTTAATATTTTTACCCTCCTCGAATGCACATTATAATAAATGTCACTGTGATGTATCAGTAAAGCAGGGGAGCATTAAACAATCAAATCCTCGTTTGTTATATGATAAACGATAGGGAAACAAAACCACACTACTGTTTTTGACATTCCCGAATGTGTCGCAGACGGTCCGTAGTAGTTTTTACTGAGTGTACCTGCCTTCCCCTCCGCGCGTAGCGCGAGGAGTGGGAGAGCTTCACCTTCCCCTCACGGGATCGTTTGTTAAGTTCGTCGCACTATACATGGCCACNGGGGGGGGGGGGGGGGGGACTTCTGTTTGTGTCGTGTTACCACACACTTGCTGTCAAAATCTTTACTTCGTAGCTGGACTGTAGTTTAGGCGGAGTCATTAAGATTCATTATTTTTTAAAACCCAAGTTCTACAGTTCCAAGAGAGTGGTCTATATTTATTTTGAACAACACGCTCATCTGGGTACACACCAAGCAAGCCTCACGCCAGCTACTATCGTGTAATATACATATTTCATGGTAGCTCGCAAAGCAGGTAGTATGCCAGCTTGTGCACCACGCCTCACAGAAGCTTGCATATTTCATTCTTTCAGTCATTCTATATATTGTTCCCTCAGTAACTATGCTATTCAACAACCGCGAGTTGTAATAAGTAAATTAAACTATGCTTTGCTTCCTCAGTTAGCCTTGACTGACGTACTTGTATATTTCAGTAAAGAGGTCAGAGATTTAGGTGTTGGCGTAATGACTTGTCTTGGCCCAAACACGTCGCAGGTAAAGTGTAAGAAGTCTTTCTCTGTGTTGTACAATATTGCAAAGAAATTTTCTTCCGACGCAAGCAAAACTGTCACTCATTAAGTCGCTTGGTTTCCCCCCTCCCATTATACACCCTTTGTCCACTCGGCGTCTAAATTACCGGGGATATAAAACGAGTGTTTACGGCCAATCTTTAGCTAAAGACTCGCCATAATTTGTTGGCCTTGCTACTATGAGCTCAACTTGCGTACATCCTGACGCGAACGACTTGTGAAACGCCTAACACTAGTCTTCGACATTTTAAGTAAATCTGGCCCGAACTAGTACCACCGTGCGATAATCACAATCTCAACACTCACTCTAGATCCAATGCTCAACCGAGTATTCCTATCCACAATATGCAGTTATGCTCCAGCTGGTTCGTCCTATCCGCATCACGAAACTTGAATAAATTATCATCGAAGATTAGAGGATCGGCTACACTCTCAGCACTTAGGCGAAAGGTTGGACAACAAGTCATCAGAAGTCGCCCAAAAACACAGATAACATTTTGTTGATACGCATACAAAATATATCACATACTGTCATACAGTTCATATTAACTGTTTTATTGTATAATTTATTCTTAATTTATATTTTCATTCCCAATATCATTATTTCTTGACGAAGTTTTATTATTGCTATGATCATTAATTTGCATTGTGCATTAAAATCATAACTGTCAATAATTTTTTTTTTGCTACATTNTGACGAAGTTTTATTATTGCTATGATCATTAATTTGCATTGTGCATTAAAATCATAACTGTCAATAATTTTTTTTTTTGCTACATCNGCTATGATCATTAATTTGCATTGTGCATTAAAATCATAACTGTCAATAATTTTTTTTTTGCTACATTGTATGATTAAGTCATAGGTTAAGCATATTACGTAAATTAAGAGTTCGTATTTTCTCTGCATTGTTAAATGACAAAGTGAAAGAAAATACAAACTACCTCACAGTAGCCATAAAAATGTGAATAAATAATTCTCATGGATTCACGCTAAATTACCCACAACACACCGCATCTCATATTCTCACCAGCAACACTACACATTTTATTAAGGCGTACTTTTTTTTTTAATGGTGTCCAGTAAATTAAACGCTGTGCTCCTTATTTTAGACCAGCGCGCATCCTATCACAGGTGTAAGCAGATATACAAGGATGGATGCAAGAGAGGCACAAGTACTTCTCTTCGCGTCATACGAGAATATACACAATTCTCGTCCCGTCACAGTTATCCTTTGAGAAAATATACCGATCGTGGATGAACTTCCTGACGGATGCGTCCAACATGCCGAGTAGATGTTAAAGAATCAGGAGACAATATTCTTGAAAGATTTACAGATTTATAAGTGGTTTTAATGCAGATGTTAATTAGCAAGACACTTCGAGTGGTTGTGGCGGTAGCTTGCCAACACATGCATACAACAGCTGCGTCTCTACCTTCCACCAGCTGGAATATTTTTTCCAACGCAAAAAAGAGAGAACCTTTCCCCCCCCNTGGTTCAAAAAGTATGTTCATTTAGGTCTGCCAAGTGAGAGAGAAAGGAACACTTTTTATAATTTACATTTTGTAAAATTCCCGAAAACAGGCACAGAATGATCACCCACGGTCTTGAAGTAAAAACTAAATTTTCTTGCAAAACCCTAAAGTTAAATACAATAGTAGTTGATAAAACAACTTGAATTAAAGGAACTACAATAAGAATTCCTTCAAAAATTACATATTTACATGTGATTATAAAACCCAGTAGAGCAAAATGTAGCCTTTATGAACCCATATTAACAGCTACCTCCATTCTCTTAAAGGAACAGAGTTCCGTACTGAGAAAGTCCCTCTCTAAGTCACCTCCTCAAAGTCCCTCAAAAAGGCGAACACCATCCGTTCATTTCTTCTGGAAGGTTTTTTTAAACATGAATGTGTGATTGTGACGTCACAAGCTGCTCGCGCCGCCAGTAGTCCAGGAGTAACCCAGGGGGGTGGGGGAATGGAGCAAAGCAACGAACAAGCCCGACAGCGGGCCGGCGCGCCAGTATGACTATAGCCCGCCTGCCGGACACCTCGGCAGGGCAGATCAGCAGTCTGACCGGGTGCTCACACCAAGGTAAGCCTCGTCCACATCGGCATCCACGAAGTAGCAACAGCATATGGCGTGGGTGATCCTTAGAGTAGGTGCTCGGTGATAGGTGGGACGCCGTCACACGGACCAGTTTCTATCAGTCAAGTAGACGTGTTCTTGCATTTTTAGTCGCTGCAGAGGTGTTGATTCACTTCGTAGTTATGTTTGGTAGGGGGTGGGGGTTCAAGGTTATGTAGAAAATGTGTGAGCCCCAGCTGCAAGTTAGTCCCTTCCCAAAATTTAGTTTTTTAAAACAATTGTAGGGTTGACGTACACATTTAGCTTTCTATCTGCACATTTTACACAAAATCTTATAAAAGCAAAACAAATAGCATACAGCATTATTTACTGAACAACAACTTTATTAAATATGCTTTATGTATGATGATATACAGTTATACAGGTGGAGTATAAAAGAATACTCCAACTTTGAAGGTCTATAATATCAAAACCAAACAACATAATACAACCTTGATTGACCAATCAAATGAACCGTGGAACCGTGAAGTTTGTTTACCATACATTCATGAATGTTCAATGTGAACACCATGAGCGGCCCGAACGATATCTACGTGATAATCAAAGTCATTCCACACTCTTGTCAGCATGTCCGGTGTTACGGTTTGGATAGCGTCCGTAATTCTCGTTTTGAGGTCGTCCATGTTAGCCGGCAATGATGGACGAAACACCTTATCATTTATGCACCTCTATAGAAAAAAATCGCACGGGGTAAGATCCGGGCTTCTTGGGGGTAAGTGATGAAGAGCCTGGTCACCAGCTGCTCCTCGACCAATCCAACGTTGCGGCAACGTCTCGTTCAGGTATCCGCGAACAGCTAGATGACAATGGGGTAACGTACCATTAACGAAGCGTCAGACCGTCGCCTTAACATTGACGTTTCGAATGCGAGCTCGCTACTCCCTCACCACCTCAAACCGAGAGTTACGAACGCCATCCAAACCGTAACACTGAACATGCTGACAATAGCGTGGAACGAGTTTGATTATCACATAGATGTATTCCGGGCCGCTTATGGTGGTCACATTGAACATTTACGAATATATGGTTAAATAACTTCACGGTTCCACGGTTCATTTGATTGGTCAATCAAGGATGTAGGTGGTTTGCTTTTATTATAGATCTTCAAAGTTGGGGTATTCTTTATACTCATCCTGTACTATGATAAGTCTTTGCCGCCCTCAGTGAAACTGGGGGAGGGGAACATTTTCGTTTTCTTATGGCTCTGTCTTGCTGTACAGTTTTGGTTTGGAGTGTATTCTACGTGAGGAAGCCGCTATTAAGGAATGCTGGCGAGTAAGCGATAAGGGCGACAATTGCACGCGCGTCGAGTGCTCCGTCACTGCTACGCGCAAGGCTCTGGAATGGCATGCAAGCTTTCCGTCATACATTTACTATGGGACTTAAAACAGTTAACGCTGCCATTTTGTTATTGTAAAGTTTGTGGTAAAGTTCGGTGAAGGGTCCTATACAAGTTTGGCAGATGTTTTCTATGAATATTTTAAGCGGTAACATATTGAAATGGTCGATTTTTGGCTATTTTGAGGAGCTTCGAAACAATTTTTGCAGTAAGAGTGGTCTGTGGAAATTGGTATTCTGCCATCACAATCTGAAGTGTTATTTCTTTTCGTGTGCTAGCAGACTGAGCACACATGAAATAGTTTTTCAGAGACGCGTAGTACTGACACACTGCAATGCAACCCAGTTCGCACTCTCTTCCATCAGTGCTCCGAGAGTAATAATGGTAGCGAATATGTAACAATATAAGGAGGTGCTCAGAAATATTATCTAGGTTTTGTCGAGCCAAAATTTTTTATAAACCCTCTGAAAATAACTTATGACGAAAATCCGGTAAATATACTGCCTTCGTGTGTCATTCGCTTTAAGCTGAAAGTAACGAATGGGACCCCCCTCCCCTTTTGTGAACGTGAGAGAGTTGTTGATCGGAGGTGCAGGTATGTTGTGAGGCAAGAAGAGCCTTGTGGTGCTCGGCGGGCGGGGATAGATGTCCCCTGGCGAGCGACGCAGACTGTTGCCCCACATCGCTACTCCACGATGTCTGGCACTCTGCCTGCCGCAATCACTGCATCTAGATCTATCTGCCTTCCTCACTGCCTTCTTGGTACCTCCTGTGCCAGTTCCTACCCCACTCCTGCCTCTCTGAGAAACTTGCTCCCTTTCCATCGATCTCGCTGTCAACGAGACATTGCGTACCTTCCTTCATGCGTACCCATCGTGAACTCTCCGATGTGACTTCAGTGGAGTAGCGCCAGTGTTTGGCGCGGAAACGCTTGGCGCAGGTTCTTTTTCTAATAAATAATTAAACGGCGATCCGAGTGTTTTTTCTCGAAAATTAATCATATTTGTGGTTAAAAAATGTTCTGCAAGCATATTATTAGACTGTTTACACGTGGCATTTGCAACGTATATTTTTGAGCAATGCGATACCAGAAAGCCTATAAATTAAGTAAACACAAACAACACAATAGCCACTAAGGCACCACGCGATGACTGGCAGAGGCCGGATCTCACACTGCACGGACAACATTGGAATATTACGGAGCATCTTCTTTACAGTCTGGATTTGACACCATAGAATAATATATGTTTGGAGAGCTGCGGTGGCTGGGCGGTTAGAAAGCTCGTATCCCACCAAGGCGAACTGGGTTCAATGCCCGGCTGGGTCACCCCCAGATTTTCGCAAGTGGGAATCGTTCCGGACGATGCCGCTGGTCAGCGGGTTTTCTCGGAGATCTTCCGTTTCCCTCGCCCTTGCATTCCGGCGCTGCTCCATGCTCACCTCGCTTCATTCTCAGCGGCTCTCAAGACATCACGCAAATCTCTCCTCTCTACTCTACTTCAAGTTACTGCTATAACTTTAATCTGGATACAACTTCACTCGGACGACGGTGACTCGACGTGACCTCACTGTTCCTGGGAAGGGGCTGCTATCAGGCTTGGCAATACTCGGCGCACTTGCGAGGATTACTTCCGCACCCGCCCGCGGATTTCATCGGGGAAAGTTAGTGCCGAATGACTTCCCTGCAGGGATATCCGCACACTCGTGCTGCCCCGGATAAGGACCGCACACACGGGAGCAGGCTAACTGGGTGACTCTCCATATCGGCGAATTTTCCCCGCAGTTACGAGGTTGATGGAGTCTCTCAACAGCCGCACCAAGGCTTGGCTAGCAGCATCTACCACACCTGCGCGTGCAACAACGAGCCATGTTACGTCTTGTCGCCATCTTCTCCCAATCATTTCTCTAGTTCAGTGCCACATCAGAGTAGGCAGGCCGGACTTGGTGGGCAGGACCCTACTTTGGATACAGTGATTGATAAACGCACACTTTAGTTATTTTTACTGGGAGCTGTTAAGATTTGCATTATACCCAGGAAAATGACATAATTTAAACTATAATAGTGGATTTTAATTTAATCTAAGGCTTCTGCGAATAAGATATTAAATTATATTTGAATATAGAGCCAAATTTATTACCCATCATCTTTCTTTCCATCTTTTAATTTGCAAAATAAGATACGACAGGCTCCTTTTTTAAATACCAATATTTTGGATGTTTGCGGTCTTTGTTTAAAACAAATTCTAGGTGAGTTTGAGTTTGTATCTTTTCTAATCTTCAACAAAAAGTCAGTTTTCTCTTTTTGCAACTCTTATTCTTACCCCAATTTACCGAACTAGTTACGTTTTGTTTACTATTGTGTGCAAAGTTTTAACAACAAAAACTTGGTTTATTGCTTATGTAGTATGGCTTCTTGTGGCAGTGCTCCGACATAAACCTTCAGGATTGTAGGAATAGCAATTCTTGGCTTCAGTCATGGCAGAAAGTGAGCTCTCGTAGTGGCGATTGACTGCACAGTATTCTCTCTTAACTGGTTGCTTGGTAGTCGAATCTGATATAACGAGGCAGAAATTTAAAACATTACCAGCTCAACACAAGGCGAAATATTTCAACAATATCTCTATCCGAGCCCGATAATTCTTTTCGATTTTGCCGTTCTGTGCTGAATGTTCCTGCTAAAATAAGAACCTCTAAACGAGCCTGTATTTACAGTCTGTGTGTGCATTTCCAGTCGCATTAGCGACTGTAATCACCGGAGACACTGTACACTGGAAATCTATGCCACGTATATTGTCTGTTATAAGGAAGTTCCAGGACCCGACATTTCATTTTACTCACGGCTGATAAGAAAATTAATTCGGTGCTCCTGTTCTTAATTTTTGCTGAGTTCCCTTTTCCGTTAATTTGAAGACCTTGCATTTCACGATATAATAACTACATTAGAAATTACTTTCCGCGCCTTCGTCATTTTAACCTTGAGAGAAAGTCAGAGACTTCCTGGCGATTTTCAACTTCATCTTCGGCATCTATATTGTTTTAATCCTCAAAACTGTCATAATTATCACTCTCGCTGAGCAACATATCCTTGACAACTCGACAATAACTCGGCCCACCCAAGCACGTGTAAGAATATGGAATTTTCACAATTTTTACCAAAAAAAATATCTGATACGTAAGAGAGTAAATTGTTTTATTAACCACTTTCTCTCACGCCTTCACCTGGAGCCTAACGCTATTACGGCGTTTGGCAGTGATGATATTGGAGAGTAAAACTGGAGCAGAAGCCAGGAGAGTGATGGCCAGGACAGTGATGGCCAGGACAGTGATGGCCAGGACAGTGATGGCCAGGACAGTGATGGCCAGGACAGTGATGGCCAGGACAGTGATGGCCAGGACAGTGATGGCCAGGACAGTGATGGCCAGGACAGTGATGGCCAGGACAGTGATGGCCAGGACAGTGATGGCCAGGACAGTGATGGCCAGGACAGTGATGGCCAGGACAGTGATGGCCAGGACAGTGATGGCCAGGACAGTGATGGCCAGGACAGTGATGGCCAGGACAGTGATGGCCAGGACAGTGATGGCCAGGACAGTGATGGCCAGGACAGTGATGGCCAGGACAGTGATGGCCAGGAGAGTGATGGCCAGGACAGTGATGGCCAGGACAGTGATGGCCAGGACAGTGATGGCCAGGACAGTGATGGCCAGGACAGTGATGGCCAGGACAGTGATGGCCAGGACAGTGATGGCCAGGACAGTGATGGCCAGGACAGTGATGGCCAGGACAGTGATGGCCAGGACAGTGATGGCCAGGACAGTGATGGCCAGGACAGTGATGGCCAGGACAGTGATGGCCAGGACAGTGATGGCCAGGACAGTGATGGCCAGGACAGTGATGGCCAGGACAGTGATGGCCAGGACAGTGATGGCCAGGACAGTGATGGCCAGGACAGTGATGGCCAGGACAGTGATGGCCAGGACAGTGATGGCCAGGACAGTGATGGCCAGGACAGTGATGGCCAGGACAGTGATGGCCAGGACAGTGATGGCCAGGACAGTGATGGCCAGGACAGTGATGGCCAGGACAGTGATGGCCAGGACAGTGATGGCCAGGAGGGTAGATGCCGTTGATGAACTCCACAGGCTGATAGCCTGCGTCATCCACTTTTACAACTGTGTACACAGATATGTACTCCGTTTCTATCTCTTCAGACAACTTAAGCAAACTAAGATGATAATTTAATATAGGCATATTGTTAACGTTGCTCAGTCCTTGTAACAACTTCGTAAGTTGCAATTATTGTAACTATTTGTTAATTCACTTGACTAATTTTCGTAACTAGATGCCAACATTTCTGTCATTACCGCAGGCCGTATTGTTTAGCATTTCATATGATAAGTACAAATAAACCACAAACCATGCTTGTCAAGGAGCAGTATGTGCGTTGTTCGACTCCAGACTCGCACACGTGTCCTTCGCGACAACAGAGAACACGCACTTCATACACTGTAGTAACGACGGCACATGTAAGTAAAGACAACTGCGGGATCGCATCTACTGCCAACTGCTCCAAAGTGAGAAGATAGTGATCATATTGTGACCTGCATAACATCTCATATTTAAACTACTACAAACATAACATTCAACGTTGAACACAACGCCGTTTTTAATTTTTACAGGTAATTTTACCACATTGACCTATCTCCTCTAGCAATGCGAAGATCAACTTTGTAAAACTAGTATAGTAAAAAGTTGTATTTAACTTCAGAGCACTTGTTCAGACGGCCGAAACAGCTGCTCTCTTTATGGCGTGCTAATGATGATGAAGATGTATATTTGTTGTGTTATGACGGAGAAGGTTTCTATAAAACACCTGGAATGAACTTATCACACAGTTGGAAAACAACGTGCAATACTGAACCAGCGACTTCCGGAATCTGAGTCAAGCACGTAACCTCACGGCCACACATGCTCGGTTTATGAGGCTATCACGTGCGCTTGTTGATGATGGTAACGCACCTGCCTCAAGTCCGAGGTCGAGTCGTAGGCTCTGCTGCGACACACTGTGCGAGACTTGAGCTATCTTCGAGTTCGTTATTTGGTAATTGAAGTTGCCAGGAATTTAGGGCAATATATTCGAACGACACTGAGAGGAGCTCCCAGTTTTCAGTTTAGCATTTGCATTTATGAATATTGCAATTTTTATTTGTCATTTAACAAAAGCAAATAAATCCACTCATTTGGCAAAATAAAATTATAACCCTCAACATGCCTTCGCAGGGGCACTAAGTGGGTGCAGGCACAGGACATGGTTAGAGTGTATACAGAATACATCAGAATATTGTACCACACCAAGCTTGTATTTCAGGGAAGCATCATTTGCAGGATACTCTTAGTTTGGCCTTGGACCACCCATAGCACGGAGACAGGCTGCGACGCGGTCGGACATGGAGGCATGCATAGCCGGATATTCTCCTGAGGAATATCCTGTCACAACTGGCGCAACTCTCACTCCAAATAAGCTTCTGTTTTCTTCCAATCTGGTCCCAAACGTTCTCGATGGGCGAGAGGTCTGGGGACCTTGCTGGCCAAGTAAGCATGTTGTCATCACGAAAGCAGGCTATATATACCTGTGCTGTGTGAGGCTGGGCATTATCCTGCTGAAAAATAGGGACGTCCAGCTAAGCTGCACCAGGAAGAGAATCGCGCACGGTCACAGAATTCCCTGTACGTATCACCGCACCATCAGGGTTCCTTCGATCACCACCAGTGAGGTTCCGGGATCGTAGGATATGGCAACGCATACCATGACACCTCTCGTTGGGGCGGTGTGCCGCTCTACAATGAGGCGTGGATCACAGCGCCGGCAAGGACGTCTCTTAGACTCGCATTCGGTGGTCGTCTGTATCCAGACAGAACTGTGATTCGTCGCTGAACACCACTCGTCGCCAATCCGCAAGCTACAATTCTGCTCGTTCCCGGCAGAAGGTCACACGTGCTCGGCGAAGCTCATGTCGTAATGACAGACGTAGTAAGGGACGCCGCGACGACAGTCCCCGCTCTACTAGCCGCCTGGATGTGGTACTGGTGGACACAGGCTTATCCCCAGCTGCCGTCACATGTCCCTGGATGGCGCGCAGTAACGCCCATAGAGTGCTTACAGCCTGTCGCACGATGAAACTGTCCTCCCTGCTGGTGGTCCACCGTGGTCAACCCGAACATTCTCGACGTGTGTGTGTACACTCCTGCCCCCATTGTGTTCAACTCACAGTAAAGCCAGAAGGTTCAAGTAGCGAGTAATGCGCTGAAACGCACAACCTGCCTCTTGGATGCTGACTATTCTGCCTCTCTCAAACTCACCCACCTGGGTAAAGGCTTGTCCACTGCGCCGTCGGGGCAGGCTGCCAGTTTACTGAACTTACCGCTGTGGCTCACATTGCTACCAAGGCCTCATTCGGGGTCTCGCAGCTATTGACGATGGATAGGTTGGTAGGGCTTAACATTTCATCGACAGCGAGATCATTAGAGACTGAAGAAAGTTGCTCAGAGATGCAGGAACTATTAGGAATCGGCCATGGCCTGCATTAAGGAACCATCCCCGCGTTCGACTGGAGTAATTTCGAGAAACCATGGAAACAAGAAATAAAGATGGTCGGACCCGGATTCGAACTGAGGTCCTACCGAATGCTAGTCCAAAGTGTAACCACCGCGCCACTTCGCTCGGTATGAATGATGGAGGAACATTTACGTCTCTCAGTGGCACATCCGCGCAAGCAAACCGCATTAAACGTAAATGGAACACATGTCGGGTTATGACAATACTGTGTGGCAACCTCCGATACACTCGCGCGATTCCTTCATGGCGATCACTTTTTTTGCAAATGATTGTACATTGCAAGCAATTTCAGTGAGAAAATTATAAAATAGTGGTGTATAAGTTGGCATGACGTCCAGTGTAGTGCCCATCTGCCAATCAGAAGTTAGTAAACTCGGCAACGCCCCACTAGCGATTCTCGCTTAACTAGTTACCTGTAAAGCTAACTAATTACTGTGAAATCACGCCGCAAGCATTGTGGTTGGGCAACGTTGCCGCTATTGGCTTCTTTGTAAACATACCTGTAGATAATACTACGTGCAGGGACGGAACGGTGGCGAAGGAAAACTAATTGACAACGTAAAAACAACGACTACAGTACGGGGTGTAACAAATTATAATTTATATGAGTTAAAAATTAAAATACACTGTAATGGGAGGAAGGTGCACGTTGTTGCCAGTTAAGTTTTCTTGGTGACCTTGACGTCAACAGCTCTGACCAGCTATTCAACTGAGGAGCAACGCGTTCTAAATATAGTCTCAACCGAAACTTACATCAGCATAATTAAACAGGCACTGGACTGTTAAAGGCTAGTCATGGTAAATTGAGCGCTTTTGAAAGTTATGCTTAATATAAGTATATATGTGTACGTATGTTGTATTCTTAAACCAAATTTAAAACTAACCTTTTCCGTGGTCCTGGGGCGCTATTCTCTCTTGCTTAAAGACAGTTTACGTGATCGCTTTTATCAATGGTTACACGTAGGCGTCTGCATATGATATTCTGTAAGTCATATCTTTATTAATATCTTTTTGCAAAGATGTAAGTTTGGCAACGCAGTGGGCTGTGTTTTGAAAACAACGATCTGCTTGTTGAATATATTTTCTCTGTTATTACATAATGCATTGTCACAAATTTAATTTTTATTATTAATTTATAACTACACGTGATAATTATTTCTTTATACATTTCCGAATAATACTTCTAAAATAAATTTACTTTTTTCTATGGATACAAGATTTCAGGTGGTACTAGTTCATTTTGAGTATCTCTGGCGAATTATAAAATATACCCATTAAATGTATTCCAGGCACCGTTTATTTGTGCGAATATACAACAGAACATAATATTTATCTGGTTTAGGGCATTTAAAACGTTTTCCTTTCTGTAAGACGTATTTGTAGATGAAACCTCAATACGTAGGCCATTTTATTTCCACTTTCGTTCATAAATACACATTGTTGACCGGTCTTTATATAAAGACAGTCTCAGGGTATTTGAAAGACCATCATATAAACATATTGATTTATAATGTAATGATAGTTAAACGCTAAATGTCATCATATAAATACTGTATAAAGTTAGGAGAATAGGGCCTCTGGTCACTTTACTAAAGTGTAGGTCAAGTAAAAATTTGGAACTATTAGGAAAGTAAATACTTTACAAATTTTTTATTTCTAACACCCATATGCATTAAAAACAAAGAGCAATGTGAATAATTTCATTATTCACAAATTTTAAATAACATATTTAAGTCAACGTTAAGTCATAGGAATACTTTCCCTCCATTGTTGCCAACTTTACTGGGTGAATTTCAGTCAGTGTGCCCGTTAAAATGTGTGCAGGTATAGGCAGTGACATTTTGTAAAGGTTGATTAAGAAAGTGAAGAGTCTACTTAGCGGTGGCTATGACCGACTCAATATCAATGACAATCCGACTCACACCCACGACATGACTCTGAGGATGAGAGCGTCTATGAATCAAACATTTCTGAGCACCAGTTCTCTAGCACGATGGTTCGGAAGCCACTATGAAGAGAAAGTATCGTCGTTTTCAGACTCTGAGAATAACCGCCTTTTGAAATACAGACTGCGACCTTCTCGGCGGATTCATTTCACCAACTCACAGTCGAGACAAGTTTACAGTTGGGACGCTACGCTGTGACCCGATCACTAGTATCGCTCGTGTACCCTCGCTCGTTCACAGTGGCTTGCGTAACAAGTAAAGTGAACCTATTACAAATGGAGAGCAGTGTATTAAACCCTCTAAGTGTCATATATATATATATATATATCGTCCTATATATGGAACGTCGCACACGAAAGGCTTTGTTACTAATTAACAGAGTAAGTCTACCTATTGTGAAATCCATTTAGCATCTCCACTCTATACTACGGCAGCAAACAGCGGTGAATAAATGGAAGTCCCTCCTCACGTTTGTCCGACATTCGCTGAGACTTGACAATGTAGTTCCATAAACCGATCACGCCAATAACATCAAAGACAAATACTAGCTGAAGAAAAACCGCCCATTTTCTGGCGCTTATTTAAGTGTTTTCTGAAACCTAACAAAGCAGTGATTGTGTGACACTTAGCGCACACATTACAAAATTTACGTTCTTGTATAATATTTCGCGAAACGATTTCGTGACAGGATAGAGTCCAAAGCACTGTAGGGTCGTCCAGCTTATTTGATTGGCTAAAAAATATTCTGGCCCGTGTTAACCGTTTGCGCACGAATTACGAAGGTTCAGTGTCTGAGTTACTTAGTCCTGAGTGGCTTGGTCAGATACGGACACGGCCCCAGCAGCCAATGGAGGTATAACCACAGCTGAGGTGTGTATATGGTATTGAAGTCTACTGTGTGCTCCAATTTTTACGTGAAAAGTCACTGGCCCTAGTCATCAGCTATCCAATAAGATACAAATGTTGCTAACAATCACTTTTCGTTTGCAAAAAAACGTTAATTGAAGGTAGTGCCTTTCCTAAGAAGCGCGTTACCTGTGTCTCTGCCACTTACGCTTTGTCTTTGCCTCCGCTTGTTAGATAGCGAGTTTCATCTGGCCTCGAGATAGTTCGTGCCCATTCGAAAGTATTCGTGAACACAGCCCGAGCTCGCCAACCAATTAAAATCAGTGTAATTACTTAGATTCAACCATCGCCGTGTGTGGGCGTGACGCTGCTCTCAATGATTTAAGTGGGATATCACTGGCGTCTCTTCTCGGCTAGCGTTCTACCTTACACAAGGGGGACGTGAGCCGAAGAAAATGTAAGCAATAACCACACTGTCTAAAGTCGTAACTCCGTACAGTGTAGACCCGGGCTACATCAATCATGTTCTACCACTGAATACAAGGAATGCTGTTGAAGTGACGAAGTAATGAGAGATATTCTCCGCATTGCCAGAGGACAATTTCAGTAGCAACGCCGGGTAAATAATCGCGGGAGCTCTTCGGTTGGCTCGTGCTGCCGTTGTGCAGCGAACCAAGTTACATGCCAGCTCTGGCTCCTTCCTCCTCCCTCCCCCCTCCTGACCTATGGCGCAGTCGGTAACCAGAGATAAGTTTGCAATCTAAGATGGTTCAAATTGATCTTCGGCTGCCTGGTTGCTGTAAGATTCAAGCCAATCAATCAGACGATGTGCTCTCCATCACGTGATATAAGCAAATATCTGTTGTTCTGGCATTGTTGCATTGCAACACAGTGGATCAAGAACGTTGTAATTCAACCACAGAAATGTTGACAGAGTTTGTCAGAAAGAGTTCGTAAGCCTGGCTATAATATTTAAAACAAAAATAATACGAAGACAATGGCTACAGCTAACAGGGCGTTACAGAAATACACCAGTTATTACTACATTGGATAATGACATTCAGTTGGATTTGCTACTGACGCTAAATACTGGGCTGGATGATCTGAGACATTTTTCCTTTACTTGCAGAGTTTGCGGACGATACCCGGGAAGGAAGACAGCCGTGCGAGGGGTGTGACGTAGGAAGCTACTACGTAAACACGGCCTCACACAGCAATCTGTCGGAACTCGGAACAGGCTCCCACAAGGCATCGCGCAGTGTTCCGCGCTGCGAGGGCGCGGCCAGAGGTGAGCTACGGAGATGGCTGGGGCGAGTTTCGCAACGCGGCGGGCGGGAACACGCCTGTTTATGACCAGCAGTGGCTTATCTGCCGTCGTAAAGCGGGCGTGTGTCGGAAATAGACCAGCGCAGTTCACCTCCAGGCCTCGCCGTCCTAGTACACTCACTCGCGAGGCCTCGCCTACTCCCCGCCACGCACTCCCACAACCATCTCCCTCCACTCGCCTGCACAAGCGCGTCCTCAAACTGCCACACACATGCCTACTTACATTCTGTATTTACATCAGTGGCGTAACCAGGAATACCATCGTGTTACGAGGGCGGTGATTGCACAGATATCATTGACAGCAGGGAAGTTACACCAACTGCGTTAACGCACGTGTAAAGACAAACACTAAGAGAAAAACTACTGCACAATATAAGAAAATGCTCCACAGTTTACACCAACTACATATTTATTATAATGAAAGGCTTACTAATATATTTAATACTACAATGTTGCAATTTGCATTTATTTACGCATGGAAATGAACGGAACAATTACGTAAACGCAATCAATAATGACGAAAAGCTGAAAGTATCCGTATTTCCCACAGCTTCGGCTTTCTGGGACGAACAATGCCGAGTTTGCACGAAGCTTACTGTAACCAGAAAATGTTCGTTTCTGCGGAAGCTAACGTCATCCGCGCCACTAAGACCTATCCTTTCAAACATAAGAAAGGAGATCAGGCGTCTGTAACATCTAGCAGCACCCTATCTCTTTTTATTTCAAACTGGAAATACAGAAAACTAACTAGGAAAATTACGGAGAAATTCCGTGAAAATTACGGAAAATCAGTTTTTTAAAATCAACGTGTTCGTAATTTTACGGATAGTTTACAGACACCTCTGAATAAATTCTTACCGGCAATTTTCCGTAAAATAAAGGAAAATTTTTTTGAGGGTGTAAATGACAACTTTAAGAACAAAGGGAGGGTTTTACAACCCCCATATCCCTTCTCCTAGCTACGCGACATGTTTCCAACTTATTAAATTACTTTACGGAACAAAGCATTGTTACTGCCATTATTTCGACTTAATATCAGTGTCGCTGTAGTATATTTGGGATTAATAAGATGCATTAATAATCCGCATGTCAAAATCAACTTAACACATTATCCAGACATGCAGTGTTGTATCTTAAACATTTTCTCCAGTATTTGTAATAAACTAGTGCTTCAGATCCAACTTCGAAGAATTGTACCGTCTTAACGATTCACTTAAGACCCCAGGCAATAGGCTTTTGTGTTTACACTCTCTTTTTTTGTCATTTGCTTGTAGCCGAAGTTTGTCGATAGAACTTAGATACATCCTGTATTCAATAACTTGAATTTAACCTAACGGCAATAAAACTTGCTCAGTGGAAGTGTGTTGTCTTTTTAAAACACATACTAATGCAGACCAACAGGACGCGCACTCTACGCCATACTTTGACCAAACGCTTGCACCAAGTCAAGAAAGGCATTGTGCAGAAGTTATAGTTCCCATGTGTGCTAACAATGTCGGCACTGATATAGCTCCGATCGAAAATGGCGATGTGCCGCAGATATTGTACAGATATGGTAGACATCGACTAAGTATAATTCCTTCGTAACAGTAAACACACCGGGGATACAGAGATCAGAACTGTTTATAACATAAATAATTAATAATTCAGTTTTTATACCGTCAATATCGCAAACAATACTGTAATAATTCACTATCACAGTTGCCGCAACGTAAAATCTCTATCGACAATATCGTGATGAGCTGCATATAACTGCCAATTACTGAACAAAATTGAAAAAAAAAAAGAAGAAAAAAAAACCAAGATCTAGAAGACAGTTTTCTCAAGCTACTTGTTCGTATATGGTCGAACATGTCTGCCTTAGAGGCGCACCTAGGACTACAAGACCTCCGAACTCTGATGTCGATCGTTGGCAAGTGTCACACATTGATTACACTACATGTCGGTCTCAACGGTAACAATGATGGTCTCGAAGATGTCGATCTTGACCTCAAAATTTTGACCTCGACATATGTCGACCGCGACTTGACCAAGATATCGACCTCGATCTCAACTTTGGAATTAAAAATTCGCTTTTAACAATTTTAGCCCGTATTCCGATTGAAGGATGGGACTGAAAGGTCTCTTTCCCGTCTGTGTGTGCCCCTAAAATCTTCTGAATCCGTGAACCGGATTCACCAAACTCGATACACTTACAGCTATTGATTAGAACACCCAGCTTCTGGATTCTTTGGTATAAGAGATTAGTTTCTATAATTATGTGCTATAATTTTTTATAGTTGGGTTATATACCTGAAATAATATTAACATATTTATGTCAAAATAATTTAAATTTCTATTTGACAGGTCGATTTTGACATGTTATATGCCGACTTAGATGTGTTATTCGTATTGCAAAACTCAACGTCTGAACAAGATTAATGTGTTTACAGTTTATTTAATTAAACAGCTACTCCAATTTTTCTAACATATTACTACACAGACATGTTTTTTTACTCGCCTACGTGTTCTTCTTATCACAAATATGATTATAGAAGCTATCATATATTCGCCCTTTAATATTATGATACATGCTTATAATAAAAAAAATACAGCTTTCCACCAACATCACATACTGCCATGCTCTGATTGGTTGCTGCCACAAAATACATATTTACTTACTATTTAAAACAAAGCTATTTCTTTTAACGACCAAAGAAATTCATAACATCGCACACAGTGTCGTAACTGTATACTTGCTAGACCGAAGCAAATTTAAATAGTGGGTCCCTTCCCTCATATATTTATTAACTTGCATTTATATATAGTATTACTGATAAATAACATATGTTCGATGAATTAGCATAATATGCCACACGATTGAAAACACTATTATAAATATAATTGATATGCATAATTAACCACTTCACTCTAGGTTAATTTTTTAATAAATACTCTTATATACACCTTTATCTTAAAATTCCCTCCAACTTAAACTTTGGAAAAGCTATCTGTCATCCCTCGAAGCATACGCAGAGACGCCACGTCATAGCATTACGAAGCTTTAACATTCTCTCACCAGTTACCGTGTCCGCTCAACTAATATGAGTATCGTAGGCCTATTATTATTTTATAATTGCTGTTCGTAAAAAAAGTTACATTTTAAAAATGCCAAGGAAGAAAATTATAATTGTAGAAATGAATAGCCATAAGTTTAATCTGTCTAGGTCATGAACATTGTTTTCTTGTACGAAAGATGTACTGGGTCCTGGTGGCTCCAAGTTGTGAGCTCCTGTACATTAGACACTCCATCCACCCTGTAATTAAGCCCGCCCTCCGCCCAATGCACACGACCTATTAACGACTTCTGTGAAATGGCATATTGAACAGTTTTAGTTCTTCTTAGTTACAGCATAACTCTTCGATTGTAAACCCACCTTTACCCAGAACAGTGATCTACAATGTTTTGTATCAGAATCCTACACACTACTATCTATACAAGAGCTGTCTGTTAATGCAAGATTTAGAAATTTATGTAAACTGATAATTATGTCACTACTTACAGAACTTATAATACTGAGATACTTAAATAAAATTTTCATTTTAAAATACAGAACATAAAAAAAATAATATTTAACAGTTTTCAACTTCATTAGAGCAGCTCTAAATGGAAAGTTTGAAGTAAAACTACTCTCAAAAATGCCTCGTGTTGAATAAAAATATTTTACAAGCGGTATCTGACAGACATTGCAGTATAATACAAATCATTTAAAGTGTTCACAAGAAATTATATATTTCAGGTGATATAAAAACAGATGTCATAACGGTAGTGTTACTTCACTATAATTATTTTTTCTTTATTTTGATATTAATTACTCACAAAATTCTTACTGTCGCTAAAGTGGTTCAAACATCCCGGGACTTATAAAAAAAAAAGTGTCAAAAATGTGGTAACTAGAGTAAACTTATCTCTCAATGCATAATTATTAAGATGTTTATGTTCAATGACCGAGAATTAACGTAATTTGAGTATTACTGAAATCGCACTGTGCTACTTACAGTTTCATATTTACAATATCGTAAAACTTGTAATAAAATTAGAAATTATTTTATTTGTATCTTTATGAAAATAACCACTTCATAATTGAGCCACAACTTTGGCCCGTCAGCGATTTAATTATTTGTAAGTGGTCCAGTGGGACAAATAATTGAATACCTCTGCTTGCAATCTGAGCCATTATGATTATTGCAGAGAATAATTTATTCTGCTGTGTTTTATTTTCAGGTGATCCAAATTCGTCACTTGCCATATACGTTCAATACGCCGTGCGACACCGCTGCAAGCTGCGTACAACAGCATAGTGTATTATGTAGTGAGCTGGTGCGTGAGACTTTTTTCTCTCATCTAAATGTTCTCTGAATTCTGTATCATTTCCGATATACAAAATCATTCATCTGCATTTGAAGTTATTTGTAAATACAGTGATGGACGAAAGTATTTGCTCTCTTGCATTTACGATAGCAAAGTGTATAATATCCCATGTTCCGCTCATAGATACACAATTATATTACAGCAGATACAATAATGTACTCTATCATACGTGTCTACACGTAACAGTTCCAGAATCAACGAGCAAGTACGCCAAGTTCTCAGACGGTGATGCTGTGTCGCTGGGGATGCCTGGACATAAGTGTTCATCCGCCTGACGTGTACAAGTGTGTATGGGCTCTTTCCGTGGACACGTGTCAGTTCTGTGGCTTCAGTTGAGTTCCGTGGTCAGATATTGAAGGTTCGACCTGCTGCAGTGGAACAGTGTCTTGTGATGGGGCGGAAAATGAAGGAAACGTCCGTTGAAGAAAGGGGAACTATAATAAGACTTAGATCAGAAGTAAAAACAATTTCTTATATTGCAAAATTTGTAGGAAGAAGTGGTTCGACCATCAAAATTGTTCTACAGATATTTCAAGAACAATCAGTGCTCACCAGCAAGGAAAGAAGCGGCCGTCCACAGAAGCTATCGCTCATGAGTTCCATTAAAAATAATCCAAAAACGAGTTCGTCCGACACAACAGCTCAAGTGAATAAATATTTACAAGAACAGGTTATATCACGGACCGTACGAAGGGTTCTCAATCGTGCTGGGTACCATGCTAGTGTCCCGCGAAAGAAGCTCTGCATTAGTAAGACGAACAGGGCTAAACGAATGCAGTTTGCGAAAGAGTACGTGCAGAACGATAGTGAATTATGGGAGAAAGTTTTACTTTCAGATGAAAGTAAATTCAGTATTTCTAGCAATGACGGTAGAATATTGGTGTGGCGCAAGTCAAACACGGAATTTGAACAAAACAACTTGCAGACCACAGTGTCACATGGAGGTGGTGGGGTCACGATTTGGGGTGCATGTCGGCCTCAGGAGCGGGGGAACTGGTGTTCATCGAAGGGCATATGGACAGATTCGTATATCTTTAAATACTCAAAAACAATCTAAATAACAGTGCAGAAAAACTAGGCATTGCAACTGATTTTTACTTTCAACGCGACAATGACCCCTAGCTTATGGCGGACACTGTACGTCTACGTCTGTGGCTGCTTTACAACACTCCACATACTTTGAAAACACCTCCTCAGTGACCAGATGTGAATCCGATAGAACATGTTTCGAGTGAGTTGGAGAAAAGGCTGAGTTAACACCACATCACCAGCAAACCACAACTGAAAGAGTTGCTTCAGAAAGAATGGAACAATATTGGCTCGAATATTACACGGAACCTTAAACATTCCATGCCAAAAAAGGCTTACAGCAATAATAAACAGGAAGGGTATGCTAACTAAGTATTGAGATAAATATTAATGGTTTAATATTATTATAGTAAGTAATTGGACGAATCTTTATGTCCATGCACGAATATTTATGCCCATGTACGAAATGTTCATCAACGAGATGTACGTATTATTTTCGTATTTCGCTTACCATTCTCTCTGGACGAATACTTTTGTCTACCACTGCAGATCCATTCTTTAAATAAACGAGTGAACGCTGGGCGCAGGCCTCGAAGTGTGCTATGTTGCGATACACACCTTATTATTTACGGTCCATATCTTTACAACTGATTTGAATTATTTTGCCAATTCCGTTATTTACTAACATGTATGGCTCTTCTATATCGTTATGGAATTTTTGAATTTTTATGAAAGTTGTTATGGAAAATTGTTTAATTCCCAGGCGAGAGGATGAAAGAGGGTTGGCGGCCCAACCACTGTTGTTTGCGTCGAGCTAGATCCGAGAATCCCTGACCTAGCACCCTCAGTGCGCATTGTTAGCACGTGACTTGCACAGCGCTTCACTACACTACTCTCTCCTTGCCCGAGGCAGACGACGGCACGGCTGCCATCTAGCGGCGGAGTGGCCAAGCTCCTGGGCTGCGAGCGCAGGCGACGACAGTTTGTTGTGAACCGAGACCGACCGACATGTATTTTTACCAGCACGCACTCGCCAAATATTTACCTCTCTGTTTGTTGCTCTGCAGCCAGCCGCCAACTGTGGGCCCTCGGTATCTGCTAGCGTGGCAGTACTGCGATGTCACCAGCTGATGTAGGCTGTTCAAGGCAAAGTGAGCACTTTTGAAAGCCTCTCGTTTGGAACAATAGTCAATATAGGCTATGTGTTTTATTTTAGCCTTATACTTTCACTTTCGATTGCCATGGAATATACACACCATATTTATTACTTACATGACAATATTGATTTAGAAACATGGTTAAAGGATTTAAAAAAAATGGCTGAAAAGAAAGTGACTAGTGCCTCAAAAGTGTTCACTTTGTCGTGAACAACGTGTAATGGTAGTGTGTACTCCAGCGACAGAGATGAAGGAAGCCGTCTTCATTAGCGATCCTCTGCGTCACTGCCGTGGACTGCATGTGTTCTTCCCATCTGCTTTCACTACAAATAAAAACATCGGCACGACATAACCTCGGAGTTCAGGTGAATGTGTCATGAAGAACAGGAGGGAACTGCGTTTTTATCCACGTGTTCACACGACTTAACAAAGAATGCTCTCAAGTGTTGGCGAGCAGAAATGGGTTCCTATCTTTGTCGTTCTAAATAAGCCGGTTCTAGGGTACCAGGTATTTGCTGAGAGCCATACAAGGGCATTTACAACGCAACTTCCTACTTCATTATCCGAATTTCCAGGGAAGCGAACCCGGGACTACGCACATCACCAGGTAACGTCATAACGACTTCGCCATATACCTGCACGGCCGAGGAGACGACGAGTACTTTAAATTATGTGACAATTTGGTTTACACTTTAAATGAGGATAATATGAATCTTGATATAAAATAATAGACATTGGGAAAGCAGAAGTCTAGAGACTGCAGCGGCATTCACCTTGTAATGGAAATGGAAAAGCAGTTGGAAGAAGCCAGTCGACTGGAAAGCCGAGGTAGCTCGCTACAGGACAACTGAACACGCACCGCACTGCCGTAAGTAAACATGACATTCACATAGTAAACCACGCCATTATATCTCAAATACATAACACATACGAAAGGAGGGCTTGTAGGTATATGAACTTGATATTTGTGGAGAATAGCGTCAATCATTGCCACCCCAAATCAACAAGCAAACCTAGATGAAGCAACGACCCGTGATTGCGAGTGCATGGTCGTGGTGGAGAGAGCAGGTTATTCCTCCTGACTTTTACATTCCTACAGTGCGACTGGAACTCGCTGTACACACCTGGTTTATCCACTTGTTTAGTAACAATATTTATTATCTGTCCTCCGTTAACTGAGCACATTCCAAAGCCCGGCTAACCACATACTTTTATTTACATTCTGTGGCCGTCTGTATTATGTAAAATTAATATTCCATACATGCGATCACTTTACTTATGCGCCGGTCACGCGCATTTGTTAAATCCTTTGGCACGAACTATGTTACATATATGCTGATTTTTATTCTGATGAGCAAAAAGACAAATAAAAGCAAAATGAAATAAACCAAGCGGCGACATATTGAAATGCCGTACCTTCAATACGACATTAAGACACGAACCATAGCTGCCAGCTGAGCTGGGAACACGAGAGAATGTCTGTCAAATAAAATAAGTATCTTAAACTGGGGTTACTTTGCACCTGTAAGGTTACTATGCACAACTCAAAATATTTGTTTTGCTGCCATCTGTAAAAAAAAAAAACGGTAACTGTGTCTAGGTATTTTAAGTTTTTAATGTTATCTATCCAGGGGGTTTACTCCCCATTTACCAGTTGGCACTAAAACCAATATTTTGAGTGGAGCAAAGTTACCCCGTTTTACGGTATATATAGTTATGGACATGAGTTAATTTTCAAATGTTGATTTAAAAAGCTTTTAATTTTTCCAATAACTTGCTCTAATTACATGCATTACACGAGTTGATTGTTTCTTATTGTGACGTCAACTACAATGCATCGGTAGAGAAATGTTTCTTTATCATAAAGTATGTGCGCAAGTTCGTGTAGTCCGTATATGAGCGTCGTTTGAGAAGTCCTGAAACAAAGTAACCCGCATCTCGTGTTCGGAGTGGCCGAGGCAGCTGTAGGAAGCTAGTGCACACCTGTAGCTGTTAGTCGCTAGTTCTGATTACTCAGCCGTCGGTTCTCAGCCCCCAGCCCAGGAGTTTCAGCGCATCTCAACTTACCTATACAAGAATGACGTTAAATGAGCTAAACTATCCGTACCCCGAACTCCCGTGGTGAGGTCGTAACACAAGGTTATCGACTCGAATCCATGCTGAGACATGACTAGGCGTGTGCTTATTTGATGAAACTAGAGGGTTGTTTAGATAAGCCTGATAAAAAAAAAACTAACATCAACTAACCCATGCTATGGTTAATACAAACAAACCAACATTATTTGGTCAAGGCGGTCTGCTAACTGGAGCTGTTTCGCGTTTGAGGCTCAGAAGTGCGAGAGCGATAAGAGCGACACTGCCACGCACATCAATTGTGCCTTCGCCTCTCCGCGCAAAGCTCTGAACTGGCATGCGTCATGTTGCCTGTACCTACGAGAATTTAAGTGATGAGTCTATCAATTTACTGGTGGAAAGTCAAAGTTCAATGCAGTATTCGCTCGTGTTCAGATAGCATGTTGTAAGATACACCAGTACGAATAAGCTGTTTTTAACAATGCTGTAGGGCTCTGAAATTATATTCAAAGCTTGCGTAATGTCTTAAAATTCCATCTCGTCCTTGTCTGGGGTATGTTTTCTTTCCGTTTGTTAACGTATTGGGAACACGCGTATTTGAAACATGTCGCAGTACAGTGAAGCGTCAGGTAGGCTACTGACGTCATCACGAGTCAGTCGTAAAGAAACACGTACTAAGTTGTTGCTACAGACTTTACCTTGCTGTCAAATGTCTAACCAATATGATGTCAGTAACCTCGCTGACAGTTCAGCAGTGCTAACTGACAGCAATTGCAGTTGAGAAATGGCACAGAATTGTGCGTGTTTGTTCAAACGCCAGATTGTTTATGCAGCTACTGGTTCACAGAGGCATGATACACGCGGGGTAGGTTCTGGCAAGCCTCCCCCTCAAATACATAAGCCACACTGTTACCCCGGTTGTCTGTACATTGCATGACTGATAGGAGCAACCCTGGACGTGGGAGATGTGCGATTCAGTTGTTAAGCCTTGGCCAGAACTATGTGATGTCACGGCAAACTTCGAATTCATGTTCACAGCTTGGTGCTGACAAGCTAAGGCTTATTCCTTTCAAGGACGTTCCTACTAACTTACGAGCAGTAGCTACTTCACCGTCAGCAGGACACCACGAAGAAGCCTGAGGACCGTCTACAAGTGTTCATGCTCTCTCATTCCAGTTGGACGTCGGCCATGTCAAGTCCTGTGGCGGCAATCCTGACGTCATGACCTCGAGGTTCCAGTGACCTTGAACTCCGAAAATTCAAGATAAATATTATATAATTACAAACGAAAAATTCAGAAATGTAAAGAAAATATCTTTATGAACTTTTGTAAAAATCTTTAAAAGAGTCTCAAAATCCAGTTGATCCGCCGGCCATATTGTTCTATAAACAGAGAGTATACCATTTAGACATCATAGATATTAGTTAAACATTCATCATACAATAATCAGAGATGTTGGAAAACAGCGAAACATTTTTGAGCCAACATATCTTCTGTAACACTCTTATTAGTTTAATCTATCATGATGGGGCGATCAAGGTTTTGACTCGGCTAAACTTGTCCAGTGAAAAGGGATAGTGTCTTCTTACATGAATGACAGCCAATAAGGAAAGAAAACTGTCAGACATGTGTACAGTATGTTGAATCCTAGCAAACAGACCTTTCCCGCGATAAAACACCACCTCTACCAATAATATCATGCTCCAAACTGTACGTTGCAGAAAACGACGTGCAGTCAGAACAATCTCTCGCTTGTTAGAGGCAACATTCGATGTCGAGGTCATGTTCCCTGGTCTCATAAACAACTGCTGCCAGTAACTGAAAACACAGCATATCGATATGTGACAGGGCGTTACAACGATAGCAGTACACTTCCGAACAAAACATATGTTTGTTGCAACGCCTAAAACGATACATATATCAGTGACTTGAAACTGTTGAAAAGTCTCTTTTTTTTTGTATCCGAGAGAGGTGATAATCCAGCGAGATCGCACTGGAAAAACTAGGGATCGAGTACCGCTCCTGCCATTGAGACTTCGGCTTTCAGTAGTCCTCGAAATCACTCCAATCACTCCACGCGAATAATAGTGACCTCGCTTTGGGCAAGACACAAATCCCTACCAAACAACCTTGTTATTTTATTCGGCAACGTGGCTACGTGTAAACCACATTACATTGTGAAGCGCCTTCTTTCTAGCCGATGTACAACATTACTCAGCGACTGTACTACCGAGCTTCGCCATCAACTTGGTCACATGTGTTCGTGCTACAAGTGACACTGTGGCCGGCTCATAACTCGTGTGCTTTTCTCTCTCTCTCTCTTTCCGTAGTCTGTGCTTGCATTTTGTGTGGTTCCTATTGCAACACAACATAATTCAACTGTTCAGCATGCAACACNCAACTTGGTCACATGTGTTCGTGCTACAAGTGACACTGTGGCCGGCTCATAACTCGTGTGCTTTTCTCTCTCTCTCTTTCCGTAGTCTGTGCTTGCATTTTGTGTGGTTCCTATTGCAACACAACATAATTCAACTGTTCAGCATGCAACATTAGTGATATTTGTTGCACAGCATGAGTAACTAGGAAATGTTGGTTCGGGTGCAGGGGGTTGGGGTTCGGACGACGGATGGACGCCATATTGTATGGCCTTGACTTATATTCGCTATCTTGGAGCACAAGACTGACCCCTCACAAGACTGACCCCTCACAAGACCGACCCCTCACAAGACCTACCCCTCACAAGACCGAACCTTCACACACTAGACCGTTTGTTGACTGAATACCAACTGACCATGAAGTTTTATTCGTATATGTTTTCTCTTTTAAAGCTATTAAGACTAGTAAGTGGATTCCTCTAATTATATACACTGGCATACTACACCACACTGAATGTAAGTAGGGCTTAATGTCTCATCAACAGATAAGCCACATTAGAGATGTAACAAGTTGCTCAAAGAGGTAGTTCTTTCGCATGAAATAATTTTCTGTTATAGAAGAATTCGTTTTTAAACCAACAGGCAGTCACGGCGTGCAATGGCCTCGAGCACTGAGTAAGCTTCAATGTTGAAGATGGTTGTATGACTCTAATTTCTGTGCCATGTCGCTTTATCGCTTGTCCAGTGTACCACCTGCGTCCAGACTATCAAATTCCCACAACTACAAGTCGTCTGTCGTAAGCAAGGCGAAGAGCAACTTTATAGACATCTTTTGGGTTCACAGAAAATCACGTACGAACTTCGTCGAGTAGGCAGTGACTTCGCCACAAAGAGGACCGAGTGGTGTATGAGTAAGCAGCGTATAGTCATTCAGACCATGAAAAAATTACTTGGGAGACTACGTATGCGTATACCACTAACGTGCGAAGTCTACCTGGAATTTACTACTTACTACCTACAGCCTTGAACGCGGAACCCCGGACTAAGGAACCCAGCCTCAGTGATTCTGACAGTGTGATGGCGGAGAGTGAAATTATATGCAGAAGAAGATATGTACATGAGTCGGAGCTTTTTGTGACCTTATTTATAAAATATTGCTTCTGGATGTCGAGTTTCATAAATAAAGACTCTGTAATATACTTGTCACAACGCGAAAAGAAGCTTTTCTGTCTCATGAGACGACGCACGGAGATTTACACAGGAAAATATGTGTACACCTTCCTTGCAATTGCAGTACATCAACTCATAAAGAAACAAACGGTATTTATGAATCCACACCGAAAAGATTATATAACACAGGCTATGTCAGCACGGAACCCTATGTAAGCAGAGTAACATATGCCTAGATAGCCGGCACCATACGTCGTACTCACTCGAGGCGACATTTTTTTTAGCCCTGCCAACAGATCGTGAACTTCATGTGGCACGGACTATGTTACATACTCTATATGCGACTAAGCTGCCGAGTTCTCTCGAAGAAGTTATTGCATTTACCAACAATCAAGACAGAAAACCTTTGCGTGCTCCAGACGGCGTGGTGACCCGCCCCTTCCATCTGCCAGCCAGTCGTCAGCCACAACCAACATTTCGTCTATAGACCAGTCACCAGCTACGGTGAGTGCACCAGTTCCAAAACTATCCAGCCACAGCAGCAAGTTCAAGACTGTCAACCTGAGCGAACCTGTGACCTCTCGCAGATAGAAACCGGCACTTCCGTCCGTACCAGATTTGAACAACGGTTTAAATGAACTGTGTTTTCTAAAAATGAGCATCGACTTGCCAAATACCTGCAGTAGTCCTATTCCACTTAACAACGGACTTAAAGATGTATTAAATTCACTTTTTCGCATCCGCCCCGCTATCTATTCGCTCCAAGTGCCCAGGTACTTCGTATTACAGGTATTTCTCAATTACTACCTGGTGTTATCAGGTTCCACCTTATATTCTCATTTATTATTTTAACACGAAGGCTTTCGTATAGAGCCACGATTCTCAGCGGGCTTGCTACGCCAGACACTATCTGACCTCAGAGGTCACCCAAACGTACGTAAAGACTATAAAAGTCACTGATACCATGCTAACGAGAAACTGTGTTCTTCAACACAATCTCTGACCTACGACTCCTGTCGCCGATACTGCTTTCATTGAAAACCATAACTTGGACGCGTTTCACGGGCCTCTGGCCCCAGTCGACAGTTTTACGTCAGAACACATAATTCCGACATCACAAGTAGAATGGGTTCAAACTGCCAAACAGGACTCACAAAAAACCGTCAAACCGGTGCACACGGCCAGCCTGTGCAAAGGTCATGTACCTACTTTCCACGGACTCGGTCCATGACGCCCTCCAATACGAATATTATGCTTATTTAGACCCCGCCCTAGTTCCTAGGTTTACGCCAATAGCTGAGTGTCACGCGAGATTCAGCCTTACGTCGGCTACGTCCCTCGTCCATTCAGAGCCTCAGGGAACTATTCAGTATACTGCTGTGTAACTCTGTATTTCCGTTCATTGTCTGTTACTTCTTGCTGCTGTTAACTTCGTGTAACGTACTCACGTTAATAAACTTCCCTACTCTATACTTGTCGGTGTGCTCATTAAAGCATACTTGTGTAACTTGCACCTCTACCATCCACTCGGGCAGTAGCCAACCTGCATTCGGCATACAAAAACTATAACGAAAATGCAATATTATATATATTGTGTATGTAGTGCAACATAAGTAGTTTTCGTAAAAGAAGAACAAATTGCTACGTTACCTGCCACAAAAAATTACTGCAATTATTCTGTGAACGAGAGAAAAAAAATGAAATGTTAATTGGATTAAATGTTATGTACGTTTGCAGCCAATGTATAATTTTGTGACTGTGAAGAAGTTTAAAGTTATTGTAGCTTTATATACCGTTTCACGATTCTCTTTCTGTATTACTTATAAGAGCGTGCAGGGAATATACGCGCTGTAACTTAAAATTGAGTTAGAAAATGTGAAAATTATAACATGTTTCATTTCCAAGAAAATTTCAGTTTTTTTGTTAAAAAAAACATTCTTTCTTGACTGTGCAGATAAATCGTATTTACTTCATAAGTTTTGCAAAGTAGCATATAAAAATGTATTTAAATATGACAAACATTAATAAAGTAAATTCGACAGATAACTTTTTTTTTCATGTACCTAAAAGGAAATATACTTCGCTTTGATAAGCCTCATTCGCAAATAGGGAACAAATCAGTAAATACATATTATTCTAACTTCTAAGTTAAACATTTTAATGTTTCTTGTGGTGTGCTGCGCCAGACGTAGGCACTGGTCTACAGGATGCTGTGTTATTTCAGTACCAGGATGCGACATAAAGGCGCAGTGTCCATATGTGATTGTCTGCGTACACAAAAACTTTCTAAGCTGCCCTTCGCCTTGCTTACGACAAGAGACGACTTGTAGTTGTGGGAATTTGATAGTCTGGGCGCAGGTGATACACTGGACAAGCGACAAAGCCGCAAGGCACTGAAATTAGAGTCATACAACCACCTTCAAAATTGCAGTTTACCCGGTGTTCGAGTCCAGTACAGGCCGTGACTGCCTGCTGGCTTAAAAATGAATTCAACTGTAACAGAAAATATTTCAGGCGAAAGAACTACTTCTCTGAGCCAATTGCTACATCTTTAATGTCGCCTCACTGTCGACGAAACATTTAGCCCTACCCACATTCAGCATGATGTGGTGTGTCATTAGAGCAATCCCTTTACTAGTCTTCTTAGCTTTTAAGGTGAACAAATATATGGACAAGACTTCGTGGCCAGTAATTATTCAGTCAACAAACAGTCTAGTATGTGAAGGGTCGGTCTTGTGAGGGGTTGGTCTTGTGAGGGGTCGGTCTTGTTAGGGGTCAGTCTTGTTAGGGGTCAGTCTTGTGAGGTGTCAGTCATATGAGGGGTCGGTCTTGTGAGGGGTCGGT
>NQII01001079.1:419880-431631 GCA_002778355.1 Clitarchus hookeri | reverse complement strand
GGGATCGAACCCGGATCGCCGTGGTTGGAGGCGAGCTCCCTGGACACTACGCCACCGCTGCCCCAAAAAAATAAGAGAATAATGGGATGACCGAGGTAGGGATGAGGCACAAGGGCGTCCCAGGGTAGAGCTCGCTACTCATAGACGTGCGTCGCGGCTTTACTGGGTTCGCGCAGACATGAGCGTGACTGCCGTGGTTACCTCCCACGACAACCAGCTTCGCTGCTCTGCGCTGACGTACGTGGTGAAGGGAGTAGCCTGCATTATGACTGTCGAGACCCCACGACACGGAAGAAATTAAAAACAAACATGCGATTTATAGAGTAGAAAAAGAGGTTTACTAAAATAGACGATTTGATACCACTTAGCTCCGAAATACACCTCACTTCAATACGCTTACAGATCAGCTACGCATAATTATTTGTATAATAAAGACAAGATGCATATGGAAAAATTATTTTCAATCACGTTGTGTTTCTATACCTGTCGAGTATACGTCACTCTGCTTCATATATATATATATATATATATATATATATATATATATATATATCAATACTTTTTACTCTTGATGATTCTGTACGCTAGTCCATATTTTCTTATCCGGCAAAAAAAAAAACCACTTCTAATGTTACTCGTTAGATGGCGTGGCAAGTCTCGTACTCACACGCGTACCTGTTACATGTACTCGTACTCGTTTTGTGTTGTTATTGCAATCGCAAAAGCGTGAATAGGAGAGACAGAAAAGATAAAAACTTCACAGAAAATAAAATTAAAGGACTTATGAATCATTTTGTACGGGAATTAATTCAGAATTCGTACAGTGTTGCGATAACCCGGAAGCACGGACAATTGCACCCAGACAAATTTCAATTTACTAAGTAAATTTTTATGTTGTTAATTAAGATCATATAATTTGCAAGTATTAATTATTTAAATTATATACAGTGCTATGTTTGACTTGTATATTGTAAACTATGTGCGGGATTATTGAAATTTTAAGGTCCTTAAATTCGTGAACTGTTAAAAATTACGTAATCTATGATTATCCTGAGATAATTGTGTTACATTACATCGCACTGACTAAAAGATAAGCCATACTATGTTCTTCTGCTGTATCTGGTATAAAATAACAATATTATTTTAACAGGTATAACATTGGAAGAGCCCCAGGCACTTGTTGTTTCAACAATAAGCATCATTTGCCATATCCACCGCACTGAACGACGTTGCACAGACGTTTCCAGGGTGGCCAACTCTCTCACATTCTGAGAAACAGAAGCATTGATTAATTTATTAAAGTCATATTGCACATAACTGTACCAGATGTACTGCATTCCTGGCCTGCAAAGAAATAAGAGTGAAAGTTTCTTGTGACAAAATGTGAGATGAGTAAAGAAACCTAACCCAATACGTAAAGGTGACACTATCATCAGTTTGAATGACGGCTCCTTTCAACTTTCTCACTAATAAAGGGATGTCTTACTGATTGTTGAATGGTCGCGGTGTTAAAAACTCGTTTGCAGCTGGCATATTTTGCATTTTAAATGTGCGTGACATTGCCTCATATGTCAAACTACCAATTAGCGACTGGTAACGAATGTAATCTTCGTATTTAATTAATGTGACAGAAAATCTTAAATTGAACTCTGTGCAATATTTATTTTCTTTAAAATGAACTTCAAATTCGAAGTGTCTTTCGTATCACATAACGAAGTTTCAGCAGTCGCGCAAAATCTTATTAAGAAATTCCGGCACAGCCGCTTCATATAATTTGGCTGACTTCTTTTGTAATTTTCCGCCTTATTCGTTATGAAATTACTATTTCCAAGGATGAGCCCTGCATACAGACATTTTCGTTATTTCGCCTGTTCCAATTATCTTGTCCTTTTTCAACTTCCTCTCGTACTCCTCATTACTTACATTGCCCTTGCCCACCGCGATGCTTACTTCATCCAATTCTAAGCATGTTTCTAGTTCTTCATCTCCAGTTACACAAGGCCCGATGCCGAACAAAACATTTGCAAAATAATGTCTTGGCATTCAAGTCACAGTCATTAAGGAACATCAGTTTTTTGTCGAACAATTTTTTTTGTTGCACAATCTCGTTAGTTTATTACAAATGTAGAACATGCACGGCGTTGTGTAATCGTACCATGGTCGGTGAGAGAGTAACAATTTTAAACTCTTAAACCATCATTAAAACCAAGTTGGTTCACGGTTTATTGATATATTGTGAAATTAACTTCGGGTACATACCTATCCCTGCTCTTAGCCACATGTTTGAGTGAACATTAAATTACAATCTTAACCTTAAAAGTGTTCTGTTTGTTTCATTGGTGTAGCAGCAGAGTGATAATTTTTCCAGCCATTTCACTGTAGCTGTTAGCTGAAGCGGAGGCAACTGCCATGCCCGGTGTATTTTTACACCGGCGTGAAGATACACAACTGTTTGAAGAAAACAAGCCGTAATTTGAAACTGTTTTGCCACATAGATTTCAATGTTACACACCAGTTACTGTTCATTAACTCTTCCAAATATTGAACCATTCGCTCTACCGAGGACCAACTACTGAAATGAGGTAGATAGGTTCAATACTTTGACGCCTTCATGACATCTCCACTGTAGCGTAAATTCCTGCCAGTGAAATTTCGAATTTTGCAAATCTCTTAAATAGGAAAGTGATTTAAAAATACATAAAACATTTGAACTCTTCAGAAATTTATATATGTATATTTCGGCTCTCACGACCTCAATGTTAAGAGCAGCCCAAATCTCTTCACTACCTCACATTCACTCATTCTCTCATATTTCGTTCTCCGGCACTGTTACGTCATTAGTTCCCAAGTCGTGGGCCGGACATCTAAAACACGCAGCTCGCACTTGCGCAAATTTCCATCGCGTTATGTACTGCAACGTCGAAGTCTCTTATCTACGAGCAGGTAGCAGCGGCATTGAATACTCGTGTCAGAATGAGCGTTGATTTTCGATGCAAGTTGAGGTGAGTATAGTAGGTAAACTTTACCCAATTACATCTTACAAAATTGCGGTGTTACGCAAAGCTACAATAAGAAAGAACACGGTTCAAAACTCATATGACTAAACAAAAATTACTGTCGTTTGTAGTTGGATAGGCACGAATTTTTTTATCTTTCGTATTTCCAGAAGAGTACGTAAGTAACTCTCTCAGATTGTAGTAATGTTTGTATGTTTTAAGGGCTGCTGACTAGTAGAAGGAGAATGTTTGTTCTGGGCCAATGTGTTTTAAACGGGAGCTATCTGGCCGTTGCTATGGCTGTGGCTGGCGACCTTCGGCTCGACTCGGCACTGCTCGGCCGTCTTCGGCTCGACTCGGGAGAGGGTCTTAGACCCAACGAACATGCAGCCGCGACCCACATCATCGCTGCAAGATTGTCGTCAGTGTCGAATGGGCGATGGAGTTTTCTCCTTCGGTCAAAATGTTCGGTAACATGAGAGGACAACCTGCACGGAGAGTCTTTTTTTTTGCATGAGGAAACATCACGACAATGACCACATTCATTTTATGCAAGGCGGTGTACTGAAGAGCCACATCAATATCTGCAAGGATTCGTATTTTGAGAGATTGCGAGTGTTTCTGTAGAAATATCTTGCTGCATCGATGGGTACTGATTCCAAGTGCGATTATGGTGAGAGAGTTAATGCTAAAGATATAATGAGATAACTGCGTCGTGCCGTAAAGTTGGCGCGTGCGAAATATATACTTGAATGACTTTCGCGTGAAATAGATGAACTTCAAAATAAACGGTCATCAGCTCTATATACTAATAATGACCATGCGACTACAAACTTAATTTAGAATACAAAACAGGGGGTGAAGATGATCACGAAGACATCATTGATGAAAATGAATATGAAGACAATGTTGATTCTGAAGTTGATAGCGATTTTCTCGATTCTCTGACCCAACCCTCCACCACGTTTGCTGCAAAATGCGGTTTGAAGAAGGCAGAAAACGCCGAGAACACTGGCTACATATTTCCCGAAGACCCGAATGAGCTTGTTGATAGATTCAGACATTATATAACTTTACAGTAAAAACTTGAGATTTCTCGCAAATTAACCAGATATTTTCAATCAATACTGAACTGATGGTCAGGAATAATGCGATGAGCTGCTTAATTCTGAGACTGTAATGTGCAAAATAAGAATAAATTTGATTATAAAGTAACAATTTTTTTTTTTATGAAGTACCCTTTTTTTCCCCCTCACGACTTAAAAGTGGTCCTATGAGCACTTGACTAATAATGTACAGATCTACATACAGAATATTTATTAAATTATTTAAGTATAAAAATTCATGGATAGTGAACTTTATACGAAACACTAATGCAGTCGTGAGGAACAAATGTGTGTAGAAAGTCGGTGAATGAATGTTTATTTATATGTATGGATGATGGCAGACGACAAACCGAAGTATTGATTACGGATTGATGATTGATTGAAAAATTGAAAGATTGAATTATTGGAAGATTGGTGGACGGATGGAAAATTGATGGAAAGATTGCGAGGTTGATAGAAATATTAATGGAAAGATTGCAATATTGATTAAAATATTGTACTAAAGACTGAAATATTGATGGAAAGATTGCGAGATTGATCAAAAGATTGGACGAAAGATTAAAGGAAAGATTGCGAAATTGTTGAAAGATAAGAAAATTTATGGGAAAATCGTTAAAATTATCGAAAGAATGATGGAAAGATTGGATTATTGATAGACTTATGTTTTCGATAAAACCTTTTCAAATAATTTACGTCAAAAAATTTTTAATTTTTAAAAATTTATGAAATTATTTAATAAATACAGATTTTCGATTTGGCATTCCCTATGCCTATAAAACCAACATGGCTACCAGGTTCCACAAATATACATATATGCCTGAAGGGTTAGTGGCTATAACTGCTGAGCACATTCGGGTACGTTCAGCAATCCAGCAATTCTAATCGAGCCGAAGACTGCCGAGTAGTTCCGAGTCGAGCCGAAGGTCACCAGCCACAGCCACAACCACATATTTGCACATAAAAATTCTCAGCCTAATAAGTCGGTTACAGGTGCTTGATTTTACTTTTTGATGTTTGAAGAAAGAATGTTAATGGCGTAAATATTGTAACTGTAGCGGAAATTATAATTATCTGGTTGCAGTGGCGAAGAAAGCTTCTTTTAGACTCGGCGATGTTCGTTCCCAATACCCGAAGCTATATGAAATACAGATAAATTTTGTATGTTGCATTTACGTAGCTCAGCTCCGTTCTTTGTCATTACTGATCGAATTTCCATTTGTTTACGTAAAATATCTGTAAAAATCACCGTATGTTAACAAAAAATGTTAACAGCGTAGTTGGACAGTCGTCGAGGTACGAGAATTTCGCGAATTCATCGAAAATACGCCTAGAGTTGTCTTTTTTACATAAACAGGGCACGTTCGTTAATTTATTTGCTGCTTACGTGGTAGGAGATATTTAGCCTACTTTTCGAAGTAATGAATGGCTTACAAGATCCCTTTCCTGTTTGTGTGTGTATGTGTGTCTGTGTGTTTGTGTTTGTGTGTGTACGGTACGCCCTCCTCTAAAAACTTTTGAAAGTGTTAACGGAATTTCACCAAACTCGGTACAACATTGCACTTAGGAAGGACCACTCCGAGAGATAACTTTAAAAATGGTGGCTGGCCACTTTAATTTTTATGGTAATAAGTCATATCTCGGGAAACATTCAAACTATTTAAACCAAAGGTTGGCATTGTATCATGCAAGTATTGAATATAGAGATATATTGTTGTAAATCCGCAATTTTGAAAGATAGCACTACATGAACAAAAATAAACTTTACGTAATATTTCGAAAACTATTCAACCAACTCTCGTCAAATTTGCATGTAAGTAAGGCCTTAAGTAATGTGATTTAAATCGATAACGCCTTTATTTTTAAAATGGTGACAATACAAATATTTTAGTTTTATTTGTATGTATCCCATACCGTTAGACAAATTTCGACCAAATTTTGTATGCCAAAATTATTTATTAAAGTAAATAAAAATTGTATGTCATATTTTAGGAAACGATTTTGATCGATTCATACTAAATTAGGCAGAAATAATAGTACTATGACAGGTGATGTAATCTAGTGTTTTGTAAGATTATAAGACAACTTAAAAAATGCGGCGATATATTGTATGACTATGAATACTACAACTGTGAAATGTGTCTACACAAAACCTATTTGGTCGGCCATTTTGGGTTGTTGGCGAATAGAAGTGCGTTATCAATCAAATTTACCGAATTACATTTAGTTCCAGTTATATTAGATATGACGTCCAAAGTGTGATAATAACTACAACTACCGTCTCGCAAATGTTAACCCAAATTCGCTGTTTCGGACAAATTAAAAAAGAGTTAGCAAATATTTAAATTTTGCAAGGTTTTATATTTTTAGTTTTATAGTCTACTAATTTTTTTAGATAGCTGTTAGTCTAAAATATCTTAAAATTAGTTTAGCATTACAGTTTAATGGCAAGTGGATTAGCTAAAAGGGTGTTGATAAAAAATACAGCCTCCACTTGACGCACCAGTTGATGGCGAAAGGATACATAAACGAAAAGTAAACGTTGGCGCTACTTTCGTCGAATTGTCAAAATCTCGCCAAGTTACATGAGACAGAGAGTACACAGGAGCATCCCATGTTCTCACATGAGTCTCATTTCAAGCAGCTGAGTGTATTCTAATTTTTGAAAATCTATGGACTATTCCAAATGTAAATCCCTTTTCAGGACATAAACGAAAGTCTTTATTTGGTTGCCAATTCATAAATATGGTTACCGAAACATAAATGTGGTCGTTGGGAAATAACACACGCGATTCTTGTTTATACTACTTTCTATCGCCTAATGTAACCTTGAGGCGTTACAAATGTTTGACCAGGTAGACGGGAGCCTTAATGTGGTGCGCAGTGGAGGACCCCTGGCGTCGTGCAGACACGTAGGACAAGGCGGGGCGGCGTGTGGCCCACAACAATGGGACAATCACAGTTCCTCTGGAGGCCGGCAGGAGGAGGAGATATCCTTGAAGCAGCGCGTGGCTGCGGGACATTAACATTGATGAGCGGCGTCGAGGTGGGAGGACGGGTTTCGAGTCCCGGCTGGGAGGGGCGTCTCCTCGCACGCATTCTTGCCCCTCCCAGTCTCCCGGTGACGTGGTGAGTCCTCAGCTGAGCTGCACTCTCCTCCTTGCCGCTACTTTACAAGTTGCAGGCAGAGATAAGGGCGACACTGCTACGCGCATCTAGTGTGCCATCGCCGCTAAGTGCAAGGCTCTGAACTGGCGTGTTGTGTCCCCATCGTGTTGCGTCTATCTATGGTGCCTTCAGCGTGGCACCATCGTTTCATTAGCGGAAAGTATGTAGCTGGTTTCAGTGCAGGAACCTTTGTTATTTTTCTGTGTGTTTGACGCGTATACAGTCTGCTTCAAAAACATTCGTCCGGTTTCAAAATGGCTAATTCAGGAGGCGAGTTTGACTATCGTGTAGATATATGCCGTGCGTCTGTAAGGGGTATAGGACGGGAATATTGAACATTTGTGATAATGGTAAGAACAACTTTATTGTTAGACATGAATTTCACTCTTTACAGCATGGTTCTCTGTTCCTTTGATCAGAACACACATCCTTTCAAAATAGAGTTAAACTTTTTGAAATATTTTGTATTTTTTACAAACAGCTATTTGATAAAGTACTTTTCAGCCATGATGAAGTGCTGTGAAGTGATGTTTCTAATGTGCATAACATCTTAATACACAACTTTTGTCTGAAGTTTTACAGTATTAAATACAAATTTATTTAATAAAAGGAGTGGGTAAAATTGAAATTAATGAACTGAATGAAACCTAATCACAAACGACTACCGCTTCGTACAAGACAAAAAGATAGTCACTAATTTTATACACAAATCCTTAAATATTTTAAAACTTTCCAGTCACAGTCTTTTATTTTAAAGTCTTAGAGTTTTTTTTATCTAAGTTGGATAGCTAATTATAAAGTCGGTAAACGAGAGGGTATCAGGGAGTCACAAATGAGAACACAAACTCAGTATTCCGGTGCGTAAAATGCTCATTGCTTTGGTGGGGCATGTGCTGTACTCCACGCACATTACAATTAAGTCTCAAATAGTTGGTCAAAATCTGCGCCCTCTCCCCCCCCCCTTGTCTAGGGGCCACCCCCGCCGCCCCAAATATAATTAGAAGGTTCTGCACAAGTTTAACTACCTTCAGAGCGAACCGCTCCACTCCCATGTCTGGGCAATGCATTCAAATAGCAGCGTTCGTCTGCACGCCTCTGATGCGTGTGGCGTACGTAAAGGACTGCGAATTTCACGAGTAAATTTGGAAGGATCTCAGTCATTTAGCAACTCGCACCACAATTGTTAATTTATTAGCTGATGTCACAGGCGAGAGACTTTTTCATTCTACTTGTTTCGCACCTGATCCGACCATGCCAGTGGCGTGTGGTGAATTGTTGCAGGGTAAGCTGGTGCTTGCTCATTGCTGTACATTCTCGGTGCACGCAGCAGGAGCCAGTAACAACCGTTCAACCTAGGGAAACTGAATGTTCTCCGACCAATCACAAGCGAGCAGCAAGGGACCCTTACACGCGTCCTGTGGCGTCAGCTGCCGAGCTACGATTTACTGGTGGAAGTGTACACTAGCAAGCAACAGGGTGCAGTCCACTGCTAACGCCAGATTACCTTGCAAAAATCCACCACACGCCAATGGGTCATACTGCTGATGATTCCTATTATTTGATTGGCTGATGAGTTGAAGTGTGCGTGCTAAAATCACTGTGATCCAATCATAAAGTAACACTAGAGTACACACACAAGTCTAGACAGTCACCGAAAGAATAAACAGAATTAACGAACGTCTAGTCAACATTGCACAATCGGAGAGTAGAAAAGTACAAAGAAATGAAATGGCGTGCCAAGTCCTTTTATGTCCGCATACCCAGACATTTGATTAGCTGCGCGAGGCTGTGGAAGCGGGCAATAGCTGATTGGCTACTGCATGCTGGGAAATGGCCCCTACTGGCTGGCCTGCCGGCGGGCATGTAGGTTACCAGGTGCGGATTGGCGAACGGTGTTCCGTCATGTTGCTGGCCAATGAGGTCAATTTGTTATAGTCTGCGGCTCGAGTTGGTGGCACGAAGGACTGTTTAGTTTCTGTATTCTTACCTGCTATGTGACGAGGTCTAAATAATGGAGACAAGGAGTATGACTGCGCGATCGTGTCACAGCGGACACTTCCGCGTTTTATCGGCCGGAATGTTTGGTGGCTGAGAGAATTTTATTTATATATTTTTACGGCGCCGTTAATTACAAACTAAGCTTATTTGCGAAAAGAAAAAATTGATCACCATAAACGAATCGCGTGAGTACAATGAAGGTGATCACTCAGTATTGTGATAGCTCGACATGTGCCCCATTTGCGAATGATGTGGTTTGCTTACGCGGATGTGCCACCACAGGCATACATGTCCCTCCATCATTCATAGCTGTCAGACACCTAATAACGCCATAGTAGCAGGGTGAGTAGTGTGAGACACAGAACCAAGTTCAGTGAGCACGCAGCATTCCACAAGCATTTGCCCAGCTCGATGAGATTGAGAGAGATTGCATCGTCGTCCTCAAAGAGGCAAGTTGCACGTTTCTGCGCATTACTCACCACTTGAACCCTCTGGCTACACTGTGAGTCTGTGTCGGACGCAGTGGGGACAGGAGGGTACACACACATGTACCACCAGCAGGGAGGATAGTCTCATCGTGCGACAGGCTGTAAGCACTGCACGGGCGTCACTGCGCACCATCCAGGGACATGTGACGGCAGCTGGGGCTACGCCTGTGTCCACCAGTACCACATCCTGGCGGCTAGTAGAGCGGGGACTGTCGTCGCGACGTCCATTACAACATCTACCATTACGACCTGAGCATCGCCGAGCATGTGTGACTTTCTGATGGGAACGTGCCGCATGGCAACTTGCGGATTGACGACGAGTGGTGTTCAGCGACGAAACACGGTTCTGTCTCGGGGCAGACGAGCGCCGAATTCAAGTCTGGAGACGTCCTGGCCAGCGCCATAACCAACGTTCGATTGTAAAGTGGCACACCGTCCCAACGAGAGGCATTATGGCGTGAGGTGTAGAGATGAAGATAGCCAGATAAAACTGGAGACTCTGAAGAAAAAAAAAACAAGGCCCCCACCCCCCCTTTTTTTCAGACGACCTTTAAAAATAAGGAAAAGTTTGATTTTTTTCAGATGTCTATAAGAACATTTTTCTAATATGGCACAAAAGTGCAGTTCTATTTTTAAAAAACTTAACACACTGTTGTTATATAGATACAATTTTTACAAACCAAAACACAAAGGCACTATCATTTATTTTAAAACCTTAAGTTTATTAAAATACGTTTTAAATTTTTCAAAAAATTTTTAATTTTTTCCAGGAAAATCAGAAAAAGCTTGGTTTTTTTTTCTGGAATTAAAATTTACTGTAAAATTTGCGTATGAAGTGGCATGCCTTTTCCCACGACTCCACGCCTCACTGGCAGTGATTGAAGGAACACTGATTGCGCAGCAATTAATACAGAGCATTTCCCGACCATGTGCGCTTCCCTTCCTAGTGCAGCATGACGACACCGGAGTTCTATATCTGGCCTGCCTTCGTGACGTCAGCGCGCTTCCTTGGCCAGCAAAGTCCCCAGACCTTGTGCCCCCCGTGAACGTTTGAAACCTGATTCACTGAGAAAAATGTTTTGTTGAATCAAACAAAGTTGGTTTGGCGCAACCAAAATATTTGTTTCTACAGGTACAATGATATATTTTGTTGCTGAAACAAAATTATTTTGTTGTTATTTATTGATTGCTGCACCTGAAGATTTAGTTGGTGCAACTAAAAATTTGGTTGATTCAACAAAATATTTGTTTGATTCCACGTACAGAGGGGCCGCGGTGGCTGAGCGGTTAGCCTGCTCGCCTCCTACCAAGGCAAACCGTGTTCAAACCCCGGCCGAGCCACGCCTGGATTTTCGTATGTGGGAATCGTGCCGGAAGATGCCACTCGGTTATCTCCCGTTTTACCCGCCCTTTAATTCCGGCGCTGCTCTATACTCACCTCAATCATCCTCATCGGCTCTCGAGACCTAACAAGAGCCGCCCAAAACTCTTCACTCACTCCACGTACAGTAAGCAGTTTGGGTTAATATAAAATTTTTAGAAGTTCCGCCGAGATTCGAACCTAGATCACCTGTGTGCGAACACTACGCCTTATAAATCTCAACTAACGTGTCTACTGATGAAATCAGAATGTTTTTAAACATACATACTCCAAATACTGGACAATGTGCGCAAATAAATATTTATAGTTTCACAGCTTTATTTTTCAGTTTCCTGTTGAACTTGTTTTATTAATGTGTTTATACGGCTATAGTCGGTTCACAACTGGAAGAAACTTTTGAAAATCAACCTTTGAAAAAACACCCTAGCCGTTAGCTACATGCATATAACATTACAAACAGCGGCGAGCGCGGATACAGTTATGCCGTTAGGTTGCCAGCACAAAGAGAGGAAATAGTTCTAAAGTTTTAACGTAATTGTTAATTTATCGCTTACAAATGGGTTTCGAAAAGACTTGTATCTTATTATGCCAATTATTAATGACGTGATGCTAACGTA
>NQII01001079.1:398250-417199 GCA_002778355.1 Clitarchus hookeri | reverse complement strand
GCATGTAAACATTGCCATGTGACTGCCACATGGCAATGTTTGTTTACCCTTTGGCAGAAGGATACGAAATGGGCTTGAAAGTAGATCTTTAGCAGGGCTTCAAGAAAGTCTCTTCCAGTCATGAACTGACTATAGTCTATTAGGCATCAATGTACGTACTAATAAACACCGTTACTATCCCAATTTTCACAAAAAAATATGTACAAATTCTCTAGTAGTATTTTCGAAGGAAGGCATTAAAATGAGTGGTCAAACAATTATATAAAGTTTATTCAACAAAATATTTTGTTAACAGACTAAACTATTTTGGCCCAACACAGATATTTTGGTTATTCACATTTTTTTATTAGATGCACAAAATAAATTTTGTTGGTTTTAATATTTTGTTTGCCAAACAAAATATTTTGTTCGGGCAACTACGCATATTTTTAACCTATACAAACAAATATTTAGTTGAAATTTCTCTCGGTGTTGGACGGTAACTTCGGCGAGCGATAGCTGTGGTGAATTTGGAGTGTACTTTGTGGCAGTTGTGGCAGGAGATTCCTCAGGAGAACATCCGACAAGCCTCCATGCCCGGCCGTTATGCCACCTGTCTACATGCTACGTGTGGTCTAACATCATACTAAGTGCATCCTGCACATGTTGGTCCACTGTAACAAATGCTTGTTGTGGTTCACTGTATACATTCTACCATGTCATGTGCCTGCATCCACTATCATGCCCCTGGGTAGGCACGTTCAGGGTTATACAAATTTTTGAAAATGAAAGTATAACGTTAATATATCTATAGTGATCGATAATATAATTTTCCGACTAGAGTTTTAAACAAGTTTTACTGCAAAACGCTATAACCTAGCTGATCTTTCGTGAATGGATGATTTTAGTTGTTATGCATCTTAGCTGTGTGCCCGCACATCATTGGACGTTCATTGCCGGAGTAACATAATTATGATTGGCCCAGTTATGTTGTGACGTCTTGTCACAGAGATCCAGTAACAACTGAATGCTGCATGTGTGTACGTAGGTTACTGATGTGTAGACTGATGGTTTATTGTTTTGCGACAAACACATCGCCCTAGTGATGCTCTTATAGCAGTTTTTTTTAGAAGGAATGGCATGTTGAAGGATCCTGGAGATCAAAATGAAGTCATGTTATAAGAAAATAAAGCAGGGATCCCTAACCATCGCGATGGTACAGTTATATAGTTTCAATCGTGTGTCACCAGGTAGGGAGGTATAAACTGTTTCTTCGAATAATATTTTTCACATTTTATGACCAACGAAAAAAAATGTCTGTGCCTGTACACAAATGAAACTAATGTCAGCTCACCTGTATGTCGCGTACGGAAACCATGTCCGCACTGTACTTTTCTGAACAGTACAGAAAGTTTTGAGAACAACTTTTATCAGTACGGACATTGAATCTCGCGTTATAACTGTGAAAGACGTGTCGTCATACGTGTACGCGTTATCTTGATGTTATTGGATCTGAACTCGTCCTACACGCCCTGACTGCAAACAAGTGCAACTCTCGTCGCTTCATTGTTAGGCTGTGTCGAACAGGAGACTGCGGCAGGGGCCATGGACAAGATGAGGTCTCTTTGAGTAAGTGTATGGCTGTAAAGTCTACCATGGTGCGGTTTTATAACGCGAAGTGATAGAGCCTGTTATTATCACTATTCATCTGGATTCTGGAATAAAGTTACCAACGTAGAAAGCTCTCACCCTAAGTTTAAGTGCCTGCAGCAACGGAGTTTAAATGGCGAGTCAATGTTAAAGAGATTCCTTCTCAATAGATCAATTATAAGATACCTGTTCCAAACAAATAAAAATTTAACATGTTATTATTAGATAATAATGTCACGTTACACGATTAAAACACATATATATATTTATTTACTTATTTATATTTTTTTTTGTAAAGTGTAAATTTTAATGCTAAATTTTAAAGAACAATAAACCACTCAACAAGAAAATTGTCAAACTATTCTAATGCACTAGTATTTCTTAAGAAAAGTCCCTTATAATTCCTTTTGTTTAAAATGGCTATCTTTGACATTGCCTCGCCACTTAAACTCCATGGCTGCAGACTTGGTATGCAGTGCCCTAAATAATAAATACGCTCATCTCAGACAACATTTTTAACAAAATGAATGAAACCTTTCGAAATATGTTTGGCACCATCCTCTAGTCATTTTCCAAAAATTCCGTAAGTTTCCCAATTCAATTCAGCATAATACGCTATCTTGGAAAATTCCTGCCAATTTAACGTTTTACTAAAAATTTTATATCTCAAGAATGGAAATTCAAGTAAGGTCTAACTTTTCGCGTTACCTTATGTCTTATATATAAACGATTGCGTTATATCTATATAAATAATTTTATACCACTTTATGCACGCAAAAGAACTCGCTTATTTGGTGAACATTGAGTTATTCAATATCAACATTTTAACATTTTTCCTAACAGTTTTGTTAGTAATTTAGAAGATTTTTCATCAGAGAAAAGTTTTAGAGCTGTTAAAGGAGTATCATATCCATGTATTACATTTGTAAAAACGTGAACATAGGTCATAAAGATGCAGGGTTGCCGCATCAGCCGAGCAGACCATTGGACTTAAATTCAAATTAAAATAAGTATGTCTCACCGAAGACCTTAACAATTTCAAAGATAGTAGTGCCACTACAACTTAAGACTTGAGAGATCTGCCAATGTTGGGCCACTTCTCCCTGGGAAAGGGAACAATTGAACGACGGTGGTACGGCGGGTGGGAGTGAGTCGCTGCTGATTAGTCTGCCCGCCTGCCAGCTACCTGTGGTTGGTGCTTTGCAAGTCATTCTGTCTCTCTCATTCACTTGGATAGGCGGAGCCAAGTGCGTTCTTAGGCCGGCGCGACTTTAGTAAATAATGTGTACTTAATTAGTACTTTTTATTTATTAATACCTTATCTGAATACGTAAAATTAGTTAAAACACGACTCTGTCCCGCGCATGTGGAGTTATCTTTCTTAATAATATTAACTATAGTTATTATGAATTTGATGTGCTTTATGAATGATGCACTAAACAAATATTGAAACACGTTTTTTTAAGAATAATAAACTAATTTATTTCTATTTGTATTGCAAAGTTAAAAAAAATGCAAACAATAAAAAAATCACAAACATTAAGAATACATTGTTTTAAAAAATGATATGTATTCCTGACAAGAATAAACTTACGTGCCATAATGGTAATAAAAAACTGATTAAGTGTGAGTGGTGTTTTACGAGAAGTCTGAAGCTGTACTCGGAAGTGGGCGAAAATAATGCTTGATACTGGAAGGTAGGGGAGGGAGGGTGTGGTAAGTTTAGATGAACTCATAGCAGATCTCAACTACGAACTTTCAGCTTGGCCACCAGCCCTGNCTGTACTCGGAAGTGGGCGAAAATAATGCTTGATACTGGAAGGTAGGGGAGGGAGGGTGTGGTAAGTTTAGATGAACTCATAGCAGATCTCAACTACGAACTTTCAGCTTGGCCACCAGCCCTGTTTGAAAACGGCTGTTTGAGGAAAGGCTTCGGTAAAGCTGGATTATTGCGTGTTCTTGAAAACCTCCTGAAACCTATAGAACCTATTTGCCTGACGAATATGTGAACACTGCATGTTGTTATAATGTGATCAGGCCTTAGCTGAACGGCCTGTCTGATCACACCTTCAAACATTGAATCAGGCCACGAGCGTGATTTAAACAACACCTAGCGAAATACAGTTGCAGAAACCCTCTCCACCGTCCAGTAAACGGGGCCGAAAATATTAAGCAACGCTCCCTATATAGGCCAAAACACTGGGACGGCATCTTTTGTCATCAGGGCAGCGGACCAAGAAGACGTGGAGATGGGTGTTTACAGTCGTCGTTAACTTCCTCCTAGAATCTGCTTTCGGCAACATGAACAAGCTGGGGAATTTCCAATTAGATTGTAAAGTAGTGGCGTGTGGTAATAAAAATTATAATAATTAATTAACGTCTTGGTTGTCCATTTAAGTTTCCCCGATCAATAGTCACGTAAATAGGTATTTTATAAACCTTATGTTCAATAAACCCCATCTTTTACTATTGTGCTCTACCTATTCATGACTCATTATTAAGCTACGCCCATAGCCCATTCAGGTATCAATTAACATAAAAGCTAATACCATATAAATATGTTATAGATGGACAATATTTGCGGCATATATGTTCTTGGCAGTCATGAAACACATGGAGAAATAGTGAGTAAATGTCTTTCTTACGTAACTTATAGATACGTGTCATCAGATGCGAATGCTGTATTCGGCGGTTGTTTATGTCTAATGCAAACAATAAAACAAAACTGTTCTTTTTACTTTCAGCACATATACGGAAATGAGGAGTCCGTGTTTTCCAAGGTGAAGCAGATTCTGATACCTTGATTGCTTCAAGTGCAGTGTATAAAGGTAATTTTTGTGTAACATCAATATTGGTACGAGAACACACTGATTTACTTGCACTCCTTCTTACGCATTCTGAAGAAAACAAGTATATGTTAATATCCAATAGAGGAAAAAGAGTCAGAAAAGTGTTCAACATATCACTACTTCAAGAGAAGCTGTGTTCAATGAAGGAGTACATATTGTTCACACACACATTTACTGGGCGTAATACCACTTGTCTGTGCGTGGCAAACACAAATAATTACCATTTGAAAAATTGATTCAAGACAAATCATTAAGGATAAGTGTGGCCGTTTGGAATGACAAATATTCTTCCCTACAAAGAGGTTGCTGGTGCTGTAGAAGCATTTATATGCGCTTTTTATGGCGGGAACCAACTGAACCAATAAATAAGCTGCGCTACAAGTTGTACCTTAAAAACGTAGCAATAAAAAATCGACGGTGCCTTAAAAAATCAACCCTACCTACAACATCTGAAACTACTAAACAGCAGTTATTTATAATCTTCCATTAGATACAAGATTGGGAAAATTGTGGGACTGAGTCTTTACTCATTGGGGTTGGAAGTTGAAAATTGTCAATACTCCTCGATATAACCTGCATTAAAACTGGCACCACAAAATCTGTTACTGTTGGTATCATGCAACTGTAAAACTGGTTGTGACTGCCGAAGCTCTGAATGTCTAAGGAAAATTTTGAAATTTACAGACTGTGGGGCCACTTCTCTGACTTCGCTCTTATAGTGTTATTTGTTAGGTAAACTGCTTACATTTAGCTGCAGTCATTTAAGTCTAGCTTTATACGCAAATACACATTTTTACTTTGTTCGTAGGTAGAGAAAAGGAAAAAAAAACTTGATGATGTGCTTCGGGTGTTTAAATTGCTTGCTCCCGATGGAAGATAATGAGAGCATCGAGTATCTGTGGAATTTGTGTAATGCTCCTGCACGTACTCCATGATAATGGTAATATTTTGTTTATGTTTATTCTGTGGTAAGTGATTGTAAAATTTCATGAAAAATATTTATTGCTAACTATTTGTACGTGGTTTTCTATTTTCTAATTGTTAAGCTTTTGTCAATAAAATAAATATTTACATTATCAAAACCAAACAACCTACAACCTTGATTGATCAATCAAATGAACCGTGGAACCGTGAAGTTTGTTTACTATAAATTCATAAATTTTCAATGTGACCACCTTGAGAGGCCCGAACGACATCTACGCGATAATCAAACTCGTTCCACGCTCTTGTCAGCATGTCCGGTGTTACGGTTTTGATGGCGTTCGTAAGTCCTGGTTTGAGGTGGTGAGGGAGTAGCGAGCTCGCATTCGACACATCAATGTGAAGGGGCCGGTCTAATGTTTCCTTTATGTGCAAAGAGATTACACTGTGAGCGTCTGTCGTCGCACTATGAGCGTCTTTAGTGTGTTCACGATGGCGATGGAACAACAGAAAGCGTTCTGTGTTATGCAGTTTGCTAGATGTGTATCGGATACAACTGCTCAACGTGAATTCCGTCGCAAATACGGACGTCATCCTCCCGATAGATGGAGTATCGTACGTTGGTTTCGTCAGTTCCGTGACACAGGGTGCGTTTGCAAAGGCAAAAGTTCCGGGCGGCCGCGTGTGTCCGAAGAGAATGCGCAACGTATTCAACAAGCGTTCTTTCGCAGTCCGAGAAAATCAACTCTACAAGCTAGCCAGGAAATGCGTATCCCTCAATCAACGGCATGGACAGTGTTGCGAAAGCGATTGCTGTACAAACCATACAAGTTACAGCTTGTCCAAGCTCTTACCGAAAGGGATAAAAACTGAGACGTGATTTCTGCGCGTTAGTTCTTGCCCAGAACGAGGTAGACGATACCTTAATGTCTAAGTTGGTTTTTAGCGATGAAGTGACGTTCTACACAAATGGTAAGGTGAACCGGCACAACGTGTGGATATGGGGTCAGGAGACTCCACATCAAACCACCGAACACGAGCGCGCTTCCATTAAAGTGAACTTGTTTTGCGCTGTATCCAAATACACTGTTTTCGGCCCTTTCTTTTTTCACGAGCCCAGTGTTACTGGCATCCCTTATTTGGACATTATTACAGAGTGGTTGTTTCCTCAGTTAGAAGAGGCGGCGGGGGACTTCATTTTCCAGCAGGATGGCGTGCCACCCTATTGGCACCTAGCTGATCGCGGATACCTGAACGAACCCAAACTTCATGGGACCAATGTCGCAATGCTTCATCGCACGAAAAGGACTCTTCGTAAAGGCCGTTNCTCTTCATCACTGACCCCCAAGAAGCCCGGATCTTACTACGTGCGATTTTTTTCTATGGGAGTACATAAATGATCAAGTTTTTCGTCCACCATTGCCAGCTAACATTGACGACCTAAAAACTATAATAACGGACGCCATCCAAACCGTAACACCGAACATGCTGACAAGAGTGTGGAACGAGTTTGGTTATCGCGTAGATGTCGTTCGGGCCTCTCGTGGTGGTTACATTGAACATTTATGGATGTACGGTAAACAAACTTCACGGTTCAACGGTTCATTTGATTGGTCAATCAAGGCTGTAGGTTGTTTGGTTATGATATTATAGACCTTCAAATTTGGGTATTCTTTTATACTCGCACTGTATTTTGCTTTTTGTTCTACAATGCGCCAACTAGTCGGCTGCTGCTTGGCCATGTATAAAGCTGTTTATGGCCGATGTTGTTCACGTAGGTATACACGTAATGCATGAATATTATACGCCTTTAACAGCTATAACAGTATTGGTTGAAGAAAAATATTGCAAAACAACTAAACAATCTGTAAAAAGAAAAAGTTATAACTTTTTAAAAAATAATAAACTTTTGACCAAAAAGTGTTATTTTTTGTTTTGATATTTTCGATAGACATTAAATAATTCTAGTTAATTATAGAATCGATAAAACAGAAGAAAATGACACAATTTAAGCCTTTTTATAAAGTTTCCGTTATTGAAGTAAAACATTTTCTAGTAAAATCCTGCCTTGGCTGTGAATTTTCCAAGGCGACGGATTTTGCTGAATTGAGAAACTTTGGAAAATTTCCGAAATTTACGAAGGAATAATTCAGAATACATCCAGAAAGGTTTCATTTTGTTAATAATCTTGATCTAGTTAAAACCTGCATGCCATGCACTAAATAAGTCCCCTTCCGCGAGGCCCAGGATGTAATTGATTGTTTTCTACGGTTCCAGCCCTCCTGTGGTGCTTCAACTGCGTGGCGGAGTCTGTGAAGTGTACGGTTTTCAATGCGTTCAATGCGCTGATCTACGAAAGTAACACACCTCTGACGAGGGCTGTTGAGTGCTTTCAAAACATCACATTAATTTGAAACACCAATTCAGACCACTCCGCCATATCTACAAACGGCTTTTTCAAAGCGCTATATCTCAAGACATATTCGTCAGATACGTATTAAAGTACTCAAGGGCTTCGCTTCGTACCGCTCAAATCTCTCCACTCACTCACTTCAGTGATTCGTTACTGTGTTTTAGATCACCGAACAGCTGAGTCATCAATGTGTCGGTAGAAAACTACTGTTTCTGATTCGTCATATCGCGAATAACTTCCCTACAATGTTCAACTTTCGCGTAGCGTATTACTCATTAATTTTTATAAAAGTGTGTAAAATGGTTCGGGATATCTAATTGTGTTAGAATGAGTGTAATTTCTACACGTATAACGTAAAATTTTAAGTATACATTATGCAGTACAAAAGACGTATGCAGAAACAGCTCGTATTTGCTTANACACGTATAACGTAAAATTTTAAGTATACATTATGCAGTACAAAAGACGTATGCAGAAACAGCTCGTATTTGCTTACGACTTAACTTAGTATAAGCTGTATAACATTTACTAGGGCAAACAATAAGTTCGACACTATAGGTACTTAAAAACCAATGAATGATGAGATAATTCTCTAAAAAGAAAATTAAACTTTGACGGCACAAGAGTATGGCAAGACAATCCACAAACCGAAACACGAGTTACGCGAGAATCAGGTTTACGAACCGCACAGTGAAACATGCAAGACTCAATATTAACTTTATTAATTAGTTGTACATTCATTTTCTTTCTTTGCGTGCAGTTAGTTACGAGTGCTGATAGGAGAATAGTAGCTCAGCAGGAGAGAAGTTGGTGCTGTCTAGTGAGGTAATAAACTTAACACGCTGAGGTCGGCACTGGTTTTATAGTACACAAGACAAGCTAGACGCCAATAGCCTATATCCACGATGCAGGAGTGTTGGTCCTGGTTCCCTCTGTCTTCCCACCTACCTGCATCCTATTTGTGTACAGTGTGCTGGCTATGAACGTGTCCCTATTAAGACAAGCTAGACGCCAATAGCCTATATCCACGATGCAGGAGTGTTGGTCCTGGTTCCCTCTGTCTTCCCACCTACCTGCATCCTATTTGTGTACAGTGTGCTGGCTATGAACGTGTCCCTATTAAGACAAGCTAGACGCCAATAGCCTATATCCACGATGCAGGAGTGTTGGTCCTGGTTCCCTCTGTCTTCCCACCTACCTGCATCCTATTTGTGTACAGTGTGCTGGCTATGAACGTGTCCCTATTAAGACAAGCTAGACGCCAATAGCCTATATCCACGATGCAGGAGTGTTGGTCCTGGTTCCCTCTGTCTTCCCACCTACCTGCATCCTATTTGTGTACAGTGTGCTGGCTATGAACGTGTCCCTATTAAGGTGCGTTTTTCTCTGTAAAACAATATACGCAGCTCATCCTCTTTATTTAAGTTAATTTATTGATTACCGGAGACAAAAATTAATTGAATTGAAAAATAAAAGGACAATGGAGGGTGCTTTCGATGAAATATATCCCGCGCTTTGCACTCGACCTCATACATATGTAACTACAAACTACACTGTACTGGTTTTACATTAAACTTACTCAACAGTAAATTGTTTACTATACACCGGATAAGATATTTACCATATATCAAACTGCAAATATAAAAGTATCAAGTGGTGGAAGATAAAGGAAGTAAGTACGCATTTAACTCTTTCCTGAAAAAAATTAGGAAAGTTACCAAGTTGTGAGGACAACGCACTTTACCATTCATTCTTCCTCAGTAATCGTGCACACTGATGATGTACATGAGTAAACAGAATGATCCAGGATGAGTCAGGAATATCATAACATAATTTATCACACTGGAACGAGTGTAATTACTAGCGGTTACCGATGTACATCAACGTGAATTTGTTTGTAATAAAACATCGGATGGCGCTGGTTCGTCTGGTCACAGAGATGTTGTAAAATGAAATGTAAACTTTGCGTTTGACCGTTTAAATTCTGCACTGTGAGTAACGCATCATGTCATGGAGTGGGATATTTGGGCGGTTCTTAACATCGAGGTCTTGAGAGCCGATGAAGGTGAAGCGAGGCGAGTTTGGAGCGGCGCCGGAATGCAAGGGTGGGGGAAACGGGAGATCCCCGAGAAAACCCAGCAACCAGCAGCATCGTCCGGCACGATTACCACATGCGAAAATCCGCGAGACAAAGATCCACTTTCATAACGAGTGGCACAGAAACAGCGAGGACAACACAGCTAGAACAAGACTAAAACATACCAAAATTACGAGAGAAATACAAACAGCAGTAAGTCACAGCGCAACATATGAGAAACAAAAAATTGTTCTTCATCCGTATATTGTATTCTTAGTTTTTATGGCTCCCTTTTCGTAGTCACTTTATACAAAGAACTTCCTATAAAATTTAGAATTAAGTTATATTACACCATTGCCATTTAACTAAAATTAAAACACAATTGACGCGGATTTTGGGAAGTCAATATAGTATATTTTACTGTCACAGAACAAATGCTTTTTCCGTGAGCCAGGGAATCTTTAATAATTACTGCGTGCGGTAAATTGAGGAGCGGCAACTTAAGTTTCAAGTTCTTTCTTCTCTCCTAGTTTACTGGTAATTTACTGGTAGGCTGTGGAAACGACTGGCGAAGGCAACTTCTGGTGTAAGGTGATGAGAACTGCTGGTGGAAACATCACGTCGCGGAGGAAGCAAACCATAGGACCAATATTCCTTAACAGTATAGTCTGTTCACTGATAATTGAGCACTTTGAAAAGCCCTGAATAGGACATACTTTCCCACTAATTTTGCATCATTCCGCTATATGTAAAATTAACATTGCCGTGGACCTCATAACTTTATTAATGTGCCTTACAAGCAAAATCATGGAACTCTTAAGAAAGTACTTGCTGACAATACGCAAATCTATAATGATATGTGTATAAAACTATGAACACTGACATTATTAGACATACATTTTAACATTACGTTCGCGATACAACGTTAAGTTGTACAAATTGTTTCATCTTAACTGGCAGTCTGCGTGCTGTTGTGTGCTGAAGTAAATAAGTAGTTATGGCACTTATTACGCAAGTACTTAGAATGAAATGGCGCGGCTGTTCCTTTGATGTGGGCGAACACTTTCTCTGATTGGTTGCGCGAGGCTTTGCCACAGGCCTTGCGTCTGGTTGGCTACCGCATGCTGCGAAAGGTTCCCTATTGGCTCAACTGCCAGGTGACGAGTAGGCGAGCAGGCGTTGAGGGACGAGGTGCCTTGATGGCACAATATTCCTGGCTTGTGCGAGTGGAGTGCGGTGGGTCGCTGTTTCACCTCTGTTCTATTAACTTGCCTACTCTGTGGTTACGGACAGCGGTAGTTTAGAAATGTTGATTTCAAAAGTGCTTAACAAACTTTCCTAGTAATGGGGCTGCGGTGGCTGAGCGGTTAGCCTGCTCGCCTCCCACAAAGACGAATCGGGTTTAATCCCCGGCTGAGTCACATCCAGGATTTTCACATGTGGGAACCGTGCCGGACGATGCCGCTGGTCGGCGGGTTTTCTCGGGGATTTCCCGTTTCCCCTGCCCTTTCATTCCGGCGCTGCTCCATACCTCAATCGCACTCATCGGCTCTCAAGACCTCGCTGTTAAGAGCTGCTCAAATCTCTTCAGTTTGTCTCTTCCTCAGTAGCTGAGTGGCAGAATCTCTCTTCAGTCGCCGCAGTGGTGAAGCTTCTGTGGCTACAAAGTGAAGCGTGTAGCGAGCTGATGGCGGCTGGTGTTAACATTGAGCGCTTCTTACGACCTCGGCTTGTAGGCACTTAATGGACCGAATAGCCTTTATGCACCACCACAGATGGTTCTAGTAGAATAACAGAAGATAATGCTTTCATAGGTCACGCGTAGTTAAAAACAATACAGAGATAAACATCTGTAATATTAGTGAAAAGAATAAAGTAAACAATTAAGAAACCAGGCGTTTGTAAGAGTACTTGCTGGGGCAGCCAAAATTTGTGCAATTAGTTTGGCCTTACAATTTTCGTAACGAAGCTCAAAACCTTTTTACCTGCGTATTTTCGTACACACAAATGTGTACACAATCGACATAAAGCATGTGTACGTTACACAGTACACATAATCAATGAACATTCTGTAACGACTTTCAAAGCAAGAAATGGAGTAACGTCTGGTAACGACCGAGAAAGTTCAAAAAGCAGGAAACCACCAAAATACGTATATCAACAACGACAACCACACTTCTTACACTGACACTTGCTTACCATATTATTTTCTCGATTGTATTTACTTGCATAAGTGACGCCAGTATTATTGCGATAAGAAATAAAACATTTACTCCAGAACATTTATTAATTTATAAAAAATTTATATTTATTGTATATTTGCAGACACTGTGAAAAATTCAGTTAAATTACAATACTCGTGATTCCACGCATTTCATTAATATGACTGAAAAAGGAAATACATCGCTAAGAAAAGAAAAACTGAATAACTGAAATCCTGTCTCGCTTGTCTGTTATGGGTAGCAAAGTTCATCTATGTATAAATTCGGGTGGGTCCCGCCAGCCTCTGAACAATATAAATATGTCTTTATTGCGTTAGGTAATGCAATTATAAAACCGTTGTTCTGGAATTTCTCCTCATTTTGGAGAGTTGCACTCTCGTGCATGATGCACATTCAAGTTTGAAAACCAAATTAATTACTTATCTATGAACAACGAGAGGAAAAGTTTTCAGTTGGGCATACAATAGAGATACGAATGTGAACTACGATTCAGTTCAGACGATGCATAAAAAAACTGGTGACGTTAATACGACAGAACTTATAGTATTTTAAAGCGAATTTTAAACGGGTTTTGAAACTGCTGAGTAATGCCTGGTGATGGATAGCTGGCGAGATGAATTTGCATTGTCAGCTCTTCCATTACAGTGTCAATTACAGAGAGAATAATTGTGACGATAGCTGTACACGACAACAGCCTGCAAAGCAATCACTCAGAGACTTTCGAATCTTCTGCAGCCTGAGCTCTTGGTCTTGTAAGTAGTATACCTAACTCAGTACAAGGTTCCGCACACACTTGTACAAGGTTTCACATAGCAGCTGTTATTCTAGCTACTACCATACACACCATGGACATTAGAATGTCCAGTAAAAAAAGATAAAAATATATTCCCTGACTTTTCCAGGTTTCCTCGTAGAAAACATTTTTCCAGAAAATGAAAAAGACCATACAATACATAATTTGCTAATCCTTCAAATAGTCATTATTACAAAATATTGGTTATAAACCTACCGCTACATATTACCGGTAGAATGAGCATATTCCACAGAAACAGTTTTCCATCTATTGTTATAGTGCCCTCTTGATTGTCACAGAACATGCATTAAACAACAGACACTTCAAGCATAAAAACTGCTTATTGATGTTATCTCTTGATTCACTTCATGAATGGACGCACTGTCCAGCCTATTATATTCAGTATTTTATACAGAAAACCAAAGAGCACACATATTCGAAAGACAAAAGTAAGTTAACACACTAAATATAAAACGGCAGTTTAAATTCTGACAGTTGATGATAAAGGATATTTGTCAGTTTTTGAGGCTCAGAATATTTTTGTATATTGGAGCTGCTTCCTTGGCAGTTTTTCCCAGTACAAATTGTGTTTGGGCTTCCATCTCTGCTAATGCCACCGTTCCTCTTTGTTTTCTTGTTTTTGTTTAGTTCATTCTCCTGATCATTATTTTTCCACTCTACAGTGTCCTTGTAATATTTCGTGCAGCATGAACCAAATGTGTTGATATTTAAACTTTGTAAATATCATCTACAGCTAACAGCATGTTGCATTACGACATGCAAACACCACAACATTTCGGCGTTTGTAACACTGTCTTTGCTTACATATTTTTTGACGTCCTGAGAACTTTTAAACTGGGGTATGCAAGGACATCACAATCTTGTGATTGGTGGTTTGGGGAGGTTTTGACGTTACCTGAAGGAATCCTGACACAAATAAGGATTGTTCATATCATTTAGTTGTGGAGGATTAAAACTAGGCAGTAGGCGCAGATTTAAAAAAAAAAAAGTTCTAATGGAGATTGAGGAGTTCACTGCATTATTTGCATGTTGATGTTTGTTACCGTTGGAAGAACAAAATGCTGGGTTGGGTTAAGTGACCACGTAGGATTGAATGCAGTTTTATTGTATTTAGACATTTCACTGCCGCCAGTAACTACAATCACCGAACCACTATTCACTGTACGCCTACAATCCACTTAAATACTAGCCTAAAAACCCGCGAAACAAAGGGTCCTTAGATAACTGTATGCACGTTGTTACATGGCAAAGAAATATGCTATATATTTGTAATTTTGAAACATATTCATATAGTAACAAAAATCTTCGTATTTCGGCGATCGTAAATATTGCGTTATTTTAAGCATAACAGTTTCCTAAATATATTTTCTGTAGTTAACATTACGACATGTTGTTATGGCCGCTAAAAAAGAGATTGCCGTATTTGTTTTATATTAATATGTTGGTACGACCACGGCCGCAGGCGGTTCGGTAAACATCAGCTACGCTCGATTACTCTCAAAATACGGTACAAATGTGGCGAATTGGCCATAAATATAGTACACTATTTTGGAAACTACGGTGTCACTTGCTTACTTTATAGTAGAGCGTGGGGTAATTAGGTTAAAAGAGTGGTATTCAGACCATATATATGGTGTTTACAAACATTACAATCCACAGCAGAAGTGTGGAGCGACAGAAAATTGGCATCATGTGTAACCACTAAATTTGAGTTGCTTCTGTACAACAGTAAGACTCGCATGCTTTCGGCAAAACTTACAGAATAATCTTTAAAGTTGGCAGGTAATTAAACGTATTTGGCAATTTCCAGAATTTTCACAAAATTTTCCGACATTTCCCTGACTACCAAATTTCCCGGTCGTCAGACACGCTGTTCTTACCAGGTTTGATAATAGACCCTGTCCTATTTCCCGTGGCATGTTCCATGCCAGCTTTCGTAGCAGGCCAATTATAGTGCAGTTTGAGGACATAAGGTGCTCCGTGTAGCCAATACTCGAAAAAGACTGATGCTGAAGCCAAGCGGCATTAATTGATAATGTGGGCAAAATCAAATCAAATTGCAAACGTTAAACGATATTGATAACAGCTTTAAATACTGAAACACTTAAGTCCTTACAGCCATAAACATTTTGTTTCACCATTCCTTATCTAACACACTTGGGGCAACCATATAATAACAAACAAATAATTTGGTTTGGGCAAAAAAAAAATACTGCCCCTATACAAATCATTTATTTGTTTGTGCCAAACAAATTTTGTTTTAATAAAGGGAACTTTTTTTGCGGTGTATGACAAGCACTGGAAATTGAAACACATAAATAAATGGAGCTTTAAAGTCACGCCCGTAAGAGGTGACTAGTTCTTGTACCACCACTGTCATGGCTGTACAAGAACGGAATGGCATCAAAATATGTATTTCATTACGTGTAACACATTACCGTTTGAAACAACGTGGTTTTGGTTCCTTTTATATTGCCTTCAAATCCAGACCGCTCCATAATATTTTATGTTAGTTAACATAACATCATGTATATTATAAAACATGAATAATACTACAATAAGTAATTGTACTCAATTTTAAGTAAGTATTAATATAATGTAATAATTTTAGGGACAAAATTTATATTTATGGACAAAAACAGATTTTAATTTGCAACGATTACAGTTGTTATCAAACACGGTCTATGTGTTTAACAAAGTCATGCATTTGGCCCGTAATATTGGTCTATATAATCTACATAGCAGAAAAAATACTGTACAAACTCGAGTACAACTATTTTTGTTTATCATGGCTGATCCATGTGCATACGTTTAGTAACACGGTGGTGATTTTATTTATATTCTTATTATTTTGTATTAAAAATATTAATTAGAATATTAGTTACTGATATTTGTTAAATATAGAACTTCTAAAAAATGTTCTCAGAGGCGGCGGGGATTAAGTGCACTTACACGCACGCATGCAGAGCCGCCATTGTGACTTTACTTAGTGCTATACATTTCAGCAACAAACGTACGTATACACGTCTCTACGCATGAAATTATTCCGCGTTCGTGAAATAAATTAATATCTTGTACATTGAGAACTTCTTTGCAAGTTTGAAGAGCTAACCTAAGCCACAAGCTGTGCTGGACACTTCTCTAGCTGTACTCTACTAGACTGTACTATGGCGTACCGTACGCCTCTTACCATTCCTTAGCAGTTTTTCTTCGAGTTGGGAGAGTCTTATTTCAACACAAATATCGTATGTTGTTCGTTAAGCGACTCCTTCATGAGCATGCATGTGCTGTAATGACGAGAATCCTTGTGCGTTATTGTTTCGAAATGAAATACTAAGTTTTCGCAGTGAAGGATGTCGGTATTTCGTGCATTTTGTTACGATATTATTTTTTTTTTTAAGTCAGACTGCTAGGTCACAAAAGCGTTTAATGGTAAACTAGGAATTGGAAGAATGAGAACAGTTAAACATAATAAAAATAATGTGAAAGACAAAAAATAAAAATCCATTTATTATAACTGATGTAGCCTCAATGTTCAGAGAATAAAATCCGGGGCGAAGTCCAAGAAGGATAATAAGGTAAGGGACTTACCCAACCTCGAACCCACGTCCGTCTCACTCGCAGCCCAGAGAGAGAGGAAGACATTCAGGCCGCCAACTGCGACCTTCCCTCATTCGGAGTCCTGTACACACGTCTCACCTCACACATTCTGTTGCTTCGCCCCTTGATTGTGATTGGTTGTGACGTGTTGGTAGGTGGAGTTTGGCTTCAGATTACTGATACCCAGGGCCAGTGACTTTTCGCGTAGACTTCAATACTATATACACACCTCAGCTGTTGTTATACCTCCGTTGGCTGCTGGTGCCGTGTCCGTTTTGACCAAGCCACTCACGACTAAGAAACTCCGACACTGAATCTTCGTGATTCGTGCGCAAACTGTAATCACGAGCCAGAAATTTTTTTAGCCAATCAAATAAGTTGGACGACCCTACAGTACTTTGGACTGTATCTTGTCTCGAAATCTTTTCGCGAAATATCACTGCCCCTACTGATACCCTTTCGTCACTTTCACTTAGTCAACTGAATCCATATTTTGCTCTACCTCGGCGGATTGTCCAGCTTCTTTGGACTTTCGTAATTTTGGCTCTGATTATCTAATGGTTTACGAATAGTGTGCTCCTCTCTTTTAGCTCCTGCGTGTGGCTTTCAGGTTGCGCAAGACTGCATAACGAAGAGAGCCGAGTGTAACGGATCTTGTACAAAGGACAACACTTAAAGTAATGTAATTTTGAAAAATATTCATTTGTTTAAGACAATAGCAACACTAGTGAAAAATAATGTGTTATGTTAATAAAAGTCTCTTAAAACTAAATTAGCCAATAAATTTGCAAAAGTGTGTGTGGAGAATTAAAAAAAAAAAAAATAGAAAATAGTATACTTTTTGACGATGTGTGTTGTATAGTGACCAAGCGACGTGTAAAGAAAGAATGAAGGTGCACTGGCAAGTTTCTGCTGACACAATGAGGCAGTGGCTGGCTGTCTTCCAAGCGTGGGCTCACGCAACTCACCGCAGTTTGTGATGTGCGAGTGAAATACTCAGAAACACAAGAACGTAGCAGGTGCGGCTGGACGTTCGTGGAAGAAAGAGCGGCCGAACAGCGTCGTGGATAAACACCTTGTCCTTCCTTGTCGCACTGCCATTGCTGCCAGTTTCACCTCGCGTGCTTAATAAACTGCCAACCAAGCTCAGTACTCACCAGTGACTCACCGCGATATTCATATAAAGAGCGGCAGAACAGCGTCGTGGATAAACACCTTGTCCTTCCTTGTCGCACTACCAACGCTGCCAGTTTCACCTCGCGTGCTTAATAAACTGCCAATACCGAGCTCGGTACTCACCAGTGACTCACCGCGATATTCATAGAAATCACCAGTAGTATAGATTTGGTTTCTTCCCCTGGAAAGAATTAAAAACCAACATTGGCCGTCCGCCCAGGCGGCCGCCAAACGTTTTGCAGAACTTCGGCAGAAAACGTAGTATTACAAATATGCTCAACGCGCTTGAGTGATACCTGTTTAGCAATAGTATATAAGAAACGTTGCATGTATGTGTGTATACTAATTTCAGGATCTCCATTTATCACCAAAGCCAATTTTTTATCACGTGAAAAAGGCAAAATCGAATATTTATGCGGTCATTTCTAAGTATAAACACCCCAGTGCATAATATAAAAAAAGACAGTTGCAGCACTTATTTATTTACTAGTGGTTAATGGAATACACCGATTTACTAACTAGACCACTAGTAGTTTGTGTGATACACTGATGTACACACTAGACCACTAGTAGTTAGTGAAATACACTGCTCTACTTACTAGACCACTAGTACACAGTGGAATACAATGCTATAAGAACTATAGTCGGTTCACGACTGGAAGAAACTTTTGAAAATCAACCTTTGAAAAAACACCCTAGCCGTTAGCTACATGCATATAACATTACAAACAGCGGCGAGCGCGGATACAGTTATGCCGTTAGGTTGCCAGCACAAAGAGAGGAAATAGTTCTAAAGTTTTAACGTAATTGTTAATTTATCGCTTACAAATGGGTTTCGAAAAGACTTGTATCTTATTATGCCAATTATTAATGACGTGATGCTAACGTACTTTGATTTCAATGTTTCTTGCATACTCACAAGATCACGCTCAAGGTGAAAGTAGAGCGGCCATTTGTTTACAAACCTTCGTTCCGTGTGTTGTTGGCGAGATGTGGTCGACACACATGCCAGAGAATTGGTGCGATTATCTTGTTTAACCTATAATAATTCATTTACTGTTTTTTTTTAAATACTAATATCCTCTCTTTATTATTTTCCGTTGTGCCGTTTTCTTTCGTTTCTGATACCTGTATAAGAGATTACTCGTAGTGCGTTCTCACATGTTTAATATTTTTTAAATTTATTTCAGGTTTGCTTACAATTTTATTTATTGTATTTTACGTTATATGTTGCGGTAGTTTTTGTGT
>NQII01001079.1:263552-390525 GCA_002778355.1 Clitarchus hookeri | reverse complement strand
TGAGTTTGGTTTTAAGGGGTGTAGGGGCATAGCTTTTACATCCAATATGTGTGTCCTGACATTGGCTTACATAATCGTTATGACATCACGATCATATGTGCCTTGAAAAGGTGAGTCCAGTAATATAAGACAGTTAATACCTGTGGCTTTAAAATTTTAAATTATAATTGTTAAAATAACATTTTTATCTACTCCTTAGATTCCCTATAATGGCTGATTTTCGGGATACCTCAGCCACATTGAGGAGCAAGCACGTTTTTCAACAATTTTTTGGAAATTTATGATGAAGGGGGGTGGGGAGCAATTTTGGGGACGAAGCAGGCTATTCGTTAGCTGAACAGGCCATTTTGAAGGGAAAACGGGAAATTTCGAAGCGCCAGCTGTGCCAGGCCGCCTCGACAACCGAGGTGGCTGGCGAATCCTGAATCCTATGCCTGATACCAGTGCCCGACTTCCCCAAACCTATCTACTGTAAACATACACTGAAGAGACAAAAAAAAACTGGTACACCTGCCTAATATCGTGTAGCCACCCCCTCACCCCGAGCACGCAGAAGTGCCGCAAGACGACGTGGCATGTACTCTACTAATGTCTGAAGGTATGCAGTAGGCAATTCTCACCATGAATCCTGCAGGGCAGTCCACAAATCCAATCTGCGCCAATTTGAGAAAGGGTTGCACGTCTGTCACGTTAAATGATTCTCGTCAGTAGTCGTTTGTCCCATTCTTTCACGATCTTTTTCCGGCCGCAGCGATGTCGAAGATGTGATGTTTTACCGGGTTCTCGATATTCACGGTACACTCGTGAAATGGTTGTACGCGAACATCCAAATGTCATCACTACCTCGGAGATGCTATGTTCCATCTCTCGTGCGCCGACTATAACACCACGTACAAACTCACTTAAATCTTGATAACCTGCCATTGTAGCAGCAGTAACCGATCTAGCTGCCGACCGCATCGCGTTACTCTGATTGGTTCCATTCCTCTGTTATTTGCATACGCACGCCTATACCAGTTTTTTTGGCTCTTCAGTGTATTTCTTATATACGACTTAGCATGTTAAACACAATACACGGTACTATTTCGCCACCAGTGTGTTAAACCCTGTTACAACTGTGGGGAGAAATAAAATAGTACTTAACCTCCTGTTATTTATATGTTATTTCGTTAAAAGGTCGGTTTCAGCTGACATAAATATTAAAACGAAGGAACAACCAGTCCAGCGAAAATACACAGAAAATTCAAGCAAGCAACTCGTGTCGCTTTTTTTTGCACGTAGCTGCGACAAACATACAAGGTAGTGGTGTTCATGCACACAAATAGGCCTACCGTAACTTTTATTCCGCTCATATTTCTATGCATTGGTGAGTACTGTTTCCTAGGTCTATTTCATAATTTCTTTAAATTCATCTGGCTGGGCTAAGTATTTTGTTGAGATTGTGGCAAACACTCAAATCACATACACGTAAGCACGTTACACAATTGTGTTTCACACACCTAGGGCAAAGTTACAACGTCGTGATAAATAAACAGAAGTGACTTTCAAAAAATCAATTTCGTCATAAACACAGTCGCGGTTAAAACTTATAAATTTCTCACATCCATTATTTGCAATCACACACTCTGGCACACCTAACGCAAAGGCAACAATACTCTTTCACACACAGCAGTTACGATGCACACAGCATTTTTATTCCTGCTGTGGAATANCACCGTAACGCAAAGGCAACAATACTCTTTCACACACAGCAGTTACGATGCACACAGCATTTTTATTCCTGCTGTGGAATAACAGATTTATCACAACATCGTTACTTGCCTAGGTAGGTTTATCAAACACGTGTGCAAACTTGATGAGGTTTATTTTAAGTATTTTTCAGAAGAATATCAATTAACGCTTCGCTGAGCAACGCGTCATGTCATGTCGCCAGACGCCACTTCTGTCAACCTCGGGTTTGCAACCGTCCCGCAATCACATCTAAATATATAACAATAAGTATTCAAACAATAAAATCTCGTTTCAGTTGTAAATTTTAAATTAATAAGAATGCAATATGCAAAAATGGAAAACATGTAAAACTAGCCTGCTACTGCTAGCGGCGCAAAACTTCCCGAGAGAGAGAGAGAGAGAGAGAGAGAGAGAGAGAGAGAGAGAGAGAGAGAAAGACAGAGAGAGAGAGAGACAGAGAGTGTGTGTGAGAGAGCGAAAAGCTCCGCTCCGTCTGTTCAAGTTTCTTCCTTGGACGGAAAAAAACACCCTTTCACCAGAGCCTACTGTTACGAACTAGCTTTTCAGCCAATTCGTACATGAAAGATTATGAGAGAATGCTGGGGGCGTAACTCAAATAATGACTCGTTAATTCGGTAGTGCAAAACAGTATCTGATGAATTTATTACAATTTACGGTTATACAATTATTATTTATATTAGCATTGACCGGGGGAGCTTTACATTGAATTTAATATTATGTTTATTGTTACTTCACTCACGCCATTTTAAATAACCCTAACCGGAACGTCATCACCTTGTTAATGTTGCCGGAGGCTGAATCTAGGAGACGGTTAGCGACGGCCGGACACCCATCTTCCTGGTCTGCTCCGCTGGTCGTGTCGCCAAAGGACTAATGATGAATGACGACAACAAGACGGTTAACGACTGCCTATATCAAGCGCGTGGTTCTGCGGCCGCGCTCAGTGACCGGTGGAGGGGATTTCTGCAACTGTCGACGACCAAATGGTGGCGTTGCACTCCCGCTCGTTTATGTTTGAAGGTATGATCAGGCAAGCCGTTCAGCTAAGGCCTGACCACACCGTAACACTACGCACCGTAATTTGCGCTGATATTTTCAACTGTAACAATGAAATATGTTTCCATTAGTGCTACCTAAGCATTTAAACATATCAATAGGCAACGTTTAATTTAAAAATAGCGTACCAAAAAACTAGGTTAAACAAAATTTTTACTGTGAACTATTTCTTACTAGCCGTTGCCAACACATCGCTGCTCTCGCGGTTTTTAATTCGTTTTTAATACGCAATAAATATTACAAATTATAGAAGATATTTAGTAAAAGTTTCATTTATTCAATAATACAATACGTTAAAGTTAATCACAGTGTTATATATTTGTGGTATACAAGATATTTGTAAAACAGGTTGATATGTTACTGCTAGGGTCATTTTCAAATGTTTGTTTCAAAACATCCAAAGAAACCGGGAATTAACTTTACTTAAAATAATTTCTTAGTACAGCATTATTATTGTGGATATTCGATATTAACAGTACAATTTTACAACAGTTTATAGATTACTATTATTACCGAACGTCAGTGATTATTTGCTACTTGATCAGAAAGTGATTCAGTACGAATCATGAGGATTTAGCGCTGTCGTAGTGTATTAAAATATACTGTTTCCTTTATTCAATCAACATTGATATAGTCATTTTTATTTTATTTAAACGTTGGCACCTAATGTGGGTAGACTAAACGACATGGGGACAAGTGGCTGCTTACGCACAAATCCACGCCTGACTCGGGGTTCCAACCCGGGACTGCTGTGGAGGCAGCTAGGAAACACCGGTCAAGGGAAGTGGCGGAGGATGAGAACTGCTGGTGAAAGTTACCGCACTCAGCCAGATCAGAGTCGAACTCTCAACCTCCCGAATACGAGTCAGGTTGTCATACCACCCGGAGTAGAGTAGGTATGGCTTAAGGGGACAATGTAGCTGCGCGTTCAAGGTGAAGAAGTGAGGGAGCAATACGGGCGACACTAACACGCACCCCTAGCACCTCATCGCTCTTACGCGCAAAGCGTGCAGTGTTTCCGTGAAAATGCTGTACTCTTCTTATTATAATTAGATATGTAACACAGGTATGTCATTACTCGCGACGAAAGCCCACAGATTAACTACGCCCGATTTTGTACTTTTCTCTTGCCGCTTTAAAAATGCGATATTTAACTACTTTTACGCATTTTTTCTCAATTAATAAACTAAATACAATAAAACTAAAAAGAAAATAGAGGCATAAATAATCTCTTTTACGTTTTCTGGCAAAAACTAGTATTTTCAGAACCTTAATTTACCGAGATACACGTTTCCGTATATAGTCATGTTAACATCTTGTCTTTAGCGAGGTTATTACAGACTATGCAAGAACGTGGAGGTTTGTTTGGCGAAGCAGCACTTTGTCTGTGCTCAGTGGATCCATTCCCGGGCCGCGACGAGCGGTTTTTAAATAGAATTTCAGATAAATGACCCAACGTTCTAGGAAGATGAGTTCTTCTCAGGGGAGATAGAAAGAAATCAATTATCTGGAGTCGCCACTTTTTTTGCTCGTCCTACATTGGATGAATCAAAAAAGATGACGATAAGCAAAAATTGTTGAAAAAAATGGCGCATTTTGAGCAAGCCTACGCATTTTCACATTGAGGAAGGAGACAAACACAAAGTGGCGTCTGCAATCCAGCCCGCTGACCCAGCAAATGTACACCCGAGTGCCTATGAAGGTGGTCGCGTGACCTTGTGGCGTTTTAAATTGTTCATAAGAAGTCGCTTGAAGGCAGTTTTAGAACCAAATTTTTTTTATGATTTTGTGGATATTTTATGGCTTTCGTGACATATAGTCGATAACACGATAAGAACACCATATCATCTAAATAATGACATACGAAATTATTTTAGTGTAAAAAAGGGAATTTTAACTTAAAATCTTGATTCGTACAAATTTCGAAAGAGTTATTTTAATAAAAAGTTTGGTTTCAGGGTAAAGTATTTATTGAAGTCACAGGACTGTCATGTCACAATTTCATTGAAATGCGGCAGATGGTTCACTTGTCTGCTTTCACTTTCAGATTGAGCAATTACTTCGAGGTGAGGACTAAACTAATCATTTTGTCCAGTTTTGATATTGGTACGAAAAAACTATGTACACCTAAACTAAATTTCATATTCCTTTTTCCATTCGTTTTAAGTACATCATTGTCTTCCACTGCTATATATTTAGATATCAGACTGTTACTTGTTATTACAACGAAATAAGACGTATGAAGCTTATATTGTAATAATAATTTTAGCCGTGAAACGCTCTTAAGAAGTTGTCCTATCGCTCAAGAGGCACTAAGCAAAGGCATTAACTCTATGTAATTCAAAGGTAGTTTTGTTGTGGTTTTAGCGACAAAAGTCATACATTCTTACAAAATATAGGCTTATTTAATTTTATTAGAAGTACAGTCGCTTCAGACTAAAATGCGTTGTACGAAACAAACCACAATTGATTATTTCATAGCATACTTAAGGAGTAAGGGTAGTTATAAAGATAACTATGTAGTAATTCCTTGTGCTCTATTTGTGAGAATGCATTTCAGATAAGAGCGACTGCATCTTCAGTATAACGTGAAAACAAGTTCTAACTTGTCATATCTTTTGTTGCTACAATGGTAACAAAACTGCATTGTAGTAAGTGTAATGGCATCTTATGCCGTATCCGAATTTTCTCCAAGTATACTCATTTCTTTACTTGGTCCCCTTTCTGGCGTCGACATGTATGTACATACTAGCGCTGTCTAAACCCCATGTGTAAGCACACAGAGGCTTTATACGAGGATGGTACACTAAGTTTCTTACTTGAATATTTACAGCAGTCACCATGTTTCTTTTGTTTGTAGTTGAGACCGTTTAAAGAATATAAATAACGCCAGTTTGAACAGTTTAGTATTCTACTAATATTCGCCAGGTCGGACAATCGCAAGTAAACAATTTTTGGTGTTGAATTACCCTTTGTTTGCCGCGAATAGCTTCCGGACGTACATATTAACGCAGTTATGCCCACATTTAGTAGATCTGTCTAGGAAGTTAAAAGGTGGTTGTAATAATGGTAACAAATCAGACATTTGTACTTTTACCCTGCATTTTTAGATAGTTCTTATTTTGTGCTGCATAGCCCATCCCTACAGCCTACGTATTTGTAATCACAGAAAGAACTAAAGGATTGCCAGCTGCTGTAAAGTGTTCTTCCATTTCATAGAAGAATGAAAACATATAAAATGTGCTGTCTGTGCTTTATGTGTCTGTGAAAACACTGTTCAGTATGCAGGCGGCCGAGCGCACGCTTGCTTTCTCACGCGCATTATTTTCAACTTATTAAATGCCAAAGCCTCCAGTTTTACCTTTGCGTTGTCACAAAACATAGTACCTACGGCAGAAAATTTCAACAAAAACAGCTTTATGTTATTGTTTTATTAATTGCCAGAATACAATGACACAAATTTTATCTCCCTAAATTATAAGAACGGTCAAAACCGAAAATTCACAAAACTTTCCTAGCAATGAAACACTTCTAACCCGTTCAGTCCCCGCGTCCATGATAGAGGAAATGTTGCACACGAAGTATATATATGGTTGCAGCTGTACTCAACAAGGAATCATTGGCTGGTGNCCATGATAGAGGAAATGTTGCACACGAAGTATATATATGGTTGCAGCTGTACTCAACAAGGAATCATTGGCTGGTGATATACCCGACTTCCTTAAGAGATATCTCAACTGTTGAAGTTTCTGCATTGTCTCATTTGTCGATGGTTAATGGCGACGTCAACGAACACGCATTTCGTTCTTAACTGGTTGTGAGAAGCCCACTTGACACATGTACAGAGCCTATCAAAAAATGTACGATTGCAACACTTGATCTCGGAAATGGATTCGGGACTCAAGATTTTTTTATGCTCTTGATTATATGATGGTGTGCGTGTTTTCATGCGTATATGATACTATNAGATTCGGGACTCAAGATTTTTTTATGCTCTTGATTATATGATGGTGTGCGTGTTTTCATGCGTATATGATACTATACACGGCCCCGTTGTGCACCACAGGTGAGTTTGGTAAACTAATAAACAATTACAGCGAGCCGGAGTGGAATGTCTAAACTGTCATAGCAATGTGCAAAGAACACCAGGAAATGTGGGTCCAGTAAACACCAGGACACTCCTAGATAATTACCACACACTACAAGAAGACTCCGCCTCTAGTGCACAACGGGGGCCAATCACAATGCACTACGTCAATCCACACATGTGGAGGGACGCGGAGAGTGGACTGGGTTGCGAGGAAGGTCGTCGATGGTCAAGGGGCGAGGTCAACTGCTGGACCCGGCACGGCGGCATCCTACCTCGAGACGGCGAGGCCAGAGTGTGAAAGCAGGTGAGTTCCTTCTTTATCATGCTCTCGCTCTAACCTAATTAACCTCCCTTACCATCCTTTCTCCAGTTGGCCTCATGTCTTAAATTATATGTAACAATTCTATAACTGCTAAAGACGGAAATTAAATACTTTATTTACTCTTTCTATAAGTCATATTCTTCGTTGCTTACCCTTCTTCAAATTACTATCATTCCTTTTCATGTTATTATTATGAGTGGAGTCAGCTCATAACAAATGGCGAAGGCCCTTTAAGATCCCCACCTATCAAATAACAAGTGAGTCATTTCCACCACTAAATATTTTCCGGAAAAAAATTTCAGCCAAACACTTTATAAGTTTTCTGCCACCAAAGGGCTTCTGTAATAACAAGGTTGGTCGGCAGGTAGCGCGAAATGCGTGCAGAATGTCAGTAGTTACGTCTCACGGTAATACACACACAAGAAAACTGAAGACGGAGAGATCTTCAAACCACATCACTTTCATTTCATGTACATATGGTGATCGCTGCCGGAGGTTGGCACGAGCCTTCATAGACATCAACTTCCCAAGCGAGGGTCGTGTTCCCTTGCCTGCATTAGTGCAGCTGCCGAAAACTATGCTGCGCTAGTCCCTTACATTATTGAGTGCACAAGCCAATATAACCACAGCCATGCGCTTATTTAACTGTTTTTTGAAAATAAAGATGAAGACTGCAGAGCATATAAACAAACTTCTCACACCATAACAATACTTCCTTTACTTAAACATTTTAATGTGATATATATGTAACATATAGCTGATTAATAATGAAAATCACACAATTTCATTCTACACACATACCCACAATAACTTATCTCACGTTTGAAGTTCTTTTTAACTTTGTAACCTAACAGGCGGCGAAATCTTTACAACATTGCGCAACATGATGTTAGCTGATGAAGTATTTGTGACCTAGATGACGTGCAGTTGATATGCGAGATTGGCGGAAGTAGAGTGACGTAGGAGGTACACTGTTGCGCCTCTAGAAATGTAAATGAATAAGTTGTTTGCGCACCGCAAAGGCAACGGAACAAGTTGTTTGGTTTGCGCACTGCATAGGAAACGGAACAAGTTTTTTACGCACTGCAAAGGAAACTGAACAAGTTGTTTTGGCACTGCAAAGGCGACGAAACAAGTTGTTTGCGCACTACAAAGGTAACCAAACAAGTTCTTTGCGCATTGCAGGGGTAGCGAAGCAAGTTGTATGGGCACCATAAAGGTAACGGAACAAGTGGTTTGGTTTGCGCACTGCAAAGGTGACGGAACAAGGGGCTTGGTTTGCGCACTGCAGAGGTAACGGAACAAGTTGTTTGATTTGCGCACTGCAGAGGAAACGGAACAAGTTGTTTTCGCACTGGAAAGGTAACGAAACAAGTCCTTTGCGCACCGCAAAGGTAACGGAACAAGTGGTTTGGTTTGCGTACTGCAGAGGAAACGGAACAAGTTGTTTACGCACTACAGCAGAAAACTGAACAAGTTGTTTTCGTTTTCGTACTGCAAAGGTNGAACAAGTTGTTTTCGTTTTCGTACTGCAAAGGTACCGGAAGAAGTGGTTTGCGCACTGCAGAGGTTACGGAACAAGTGGTTTGGCACTGCAGAGATAACGGAAGAAGTGGTTTGGTTTGCGCACTGCAAAGAAAACAGAACCAGTTGTTTGCGCACTGCAGAGGTAACAGAACAAGTGGTTTGCGCACTGCAGAGGTAACAGAACAAGTTGTTTGCGCACTGCAGAGGAAACAGGACAAGTTGTTTGCGCACTGCTGAGCCAACGGAACAAGTTGTTTTCGAACTGCAATGGGTGACGGAACAAGTGGCTTGGTTTGCGCACTGCAGAGGTAACGGAACAAGTTGTTTGGTTTGCGCACTGCAGAGAGAACAGAACAAGTTGATAACGCACTAAAAAGAAAAATGAACAAGTAGTTTTCGCACTGCAAAGGTAACGGAACAAGTTGTCAGGTTTGCACACTGCAGAGAAAACGGAACAAGGTGATAACGCACTACAAAGAAAAATGAACAAGTGGTTTTCGCACTGCAAAGGTAACGGAACAAGTTGTCAGGTTTGCGCACTGCAGAGAAAACGGAACAAGTTGATAACGCACTACAAAGGAAAATGAACAAGTGGTTTTCGCACTGCAAAGGTAACGGAACAAGTTGTTTGCGCACTGCTGAGCCAACGGAACAAGTTGTTTGCGCACTGCAGAACCAACGGAACAAGTTGTTTTCGCACTTAAGTGGTAACGAAACACGTTGTTTCGCACTGCAAAGGTGACGGAACAAGTTGTTTGCGCACTGCAGAAGTAACGGAACAAGTTGTTTGCGCACTGCAAAGGTAACGGAACAAGTTGTTTACGCACTGCAGAGGTAACAGAACAAGTGGTTTGTGCACTGCAGAGATAACGGAACAAGTGGTTTTCGCACTGCAGAGGTAACGGAATAAATAGTTTCCGCACTGAAAAGATAACAGGACATGTGATTTGCGCACTGCAGAGATAACGGAACAAGTGGTTTGCTCACTGCACAGGAAACTGAACAATTCGTTTGCGAACTGCAAAGGTAATGGAACAATTTGTTTACGCATTGCCGAGGTAACTGAACAATTCGTTTGCGCACTGCAGAGATAACGGAACAATTGGTTTGCGCACCGCAGAGGTAACGGAACAAGTTTTTTTTCGCGCTACAGAGGTAACGGAACACGACGGCAGTCGGCGCCTCATGCAAGTGCGCTGAGCATTCGCCGCCAACGTGTGCCAAACTTGACAAACCTACATCTCGAAAGAAATACAATACAATCATGTAACCCAACCATGTTATTTTGGAGCGAGTTCCTTCTTACGAAACTGCCTTATCGAGTTCCATTGTCACTCATTTGTGTACCACACAGGATGGTGTGAGTGCCATTAGTACGAACCCAAGTATTAGGCTTGTTTTTGTCAATGTTATTATCAAAACAACGTGGGTGTGTTTGTAGGATGGAGGACGCTGTTTTTGAAAATATGATCTTGGAAATGCTTGTACATTTCCTCGGACGGAAATTGTATGTTACTTGAATACAATCAAGCAAAGCTATTACTTAAAAAAAATATATCAAAACGTCTGTTAAATAATTAAACATAAACAAAAGATTTCTTCACTATTTGGCCTTGGGACAATGTTAGTTCTGTTGGCGATATGGAGGTAATCGTATAGGACATTCGCAGAATACGAAAATGACTGAATATAATCGTAGGTATATCGATTTTCTCCCGTGGATAATAAATCTATTCCTAAGCTGTAATATTAATTTTTCTGTATTAGACATTTGTATTAAACCATACTGTGGGAAAAGTTGAATACTTTTACTGACCTATGAGGAAGGGCGCCGTGAGAGTCTATTTCAAGAGTACTAATGTAACATCTCTGATTGGTGATAAAACAACTGTAATACATAACATTAATTACTAGGTACACCTATTTTTCGCGGAAATATTCCCCGAATTGCAGGACTTAAAAACACTTTGGTTTTCTCCACTTTCATGAGTGAATGATTTTTGTATGTTCTCAAATCATGGACTTCAACTTCAGGGTAACGTAATTATGACTGGTCCAGTTAGGTCTATTCACAAAATAACGCAAGGGAAAGTTGTAAGAGCGCATGCTGGGTATCGAAGTCTAGCCTGCACGGGAATATTTTCGCGAGAGAAAGGTGACCCTATAAATTACATTTAATGCACATATAGGAGCAAATTGCAAGTTACTGCACGTGATGCAGGTTAAAACTCGTAGCACGGTAAAATATAAGTATTCCTACCGCTGGAGGAGATAAGGACAGCTGTAGGAGATAAGGACAGCTGGAGGAGATAAGGACAGCTGAGCGACTGCGTCTGCCCAAGTGGCGAAGAGAGATTAGGGCGGCACTTAACAGCGAGGTCTTGAGAGCCGATGAGGGTGATTGAGATGAGCATGGAGCAGTGCCAGAATGAAAGGGCGTCGGAAACGGGAGATCCCCGAGAAACCCCGCTGAAAAGCGGTATCGTCCTGCACGACTCCCACATGCGAAATTCCGGGAGTGACCGAGCCGGGGATTGAACCCGGTTCTCCTTGGTGGGAGGCGAGCAGTCTAACCGCTCAGGCAAAGCGGCCCCTCCACTGCAAGAGGCGAGCTGAATTGGGTCGCTGACCTCAGTCCGAGATCACCATCACGCCGTGTGGCAAGCCGACTCTGAACACACTTCACCTAGACCAAGCCTGGAGCTGGATGTTCACTCAGATATTATTCACTGACATTCACTTACTGTCAGATGGATATTTGCTCTGTCATGTGACACCGTCTATCAACCTCTGACTCTGTCACATATATCTTAACTCTGGCTGTGTATTTCGTATGCAAAGATTTTAGATATTCTTTCTTAACTTGCACGTGGAGATTTCACTAAAGAAAACAATTAAATAATAATAAATAAGTTTGTAGCTTAGTCACTATTTCATCGAGCTTGAAAGACTTAAGAGCACAACATATTTGCAAAACGTTTTTGACTAGGAATTAATAATATTAGGAAAAACACACTATCCACAGAAAAAGTAGAACCCCATCACTTTATAGCATATTTCTTTAGTTGCAAATCTTGTACTCGCAATATGTCACCTCTTGCTATGAATTTTTTACATTTTGGGTTATGTAGTCTCCTTAATTAACGTTTGTAATGGTGACGGCATCACATTAATATTTAGTTCACATTTACGCTATATCTTAAGTTTTTCTTCATCGTATGTATGATTTATGTAATGCAATAGGTACCAATGTGGCATAGGTATACAGGCTGTCGTTTACAAACTTTCACCTAGACGATCGGAAATCACTTAGCAATGCATGGTCGCAAACGCTTTCCTGGCGCGGTAGTGACGACACAAAACACAAGACACGAACAGGGTCATCTGTTGCTTCGGTTTGCGTAGCGAAATCTATCGCGTACATTAGCCAAAGATTTCCCAGCATTTTTGCTGTACTAAGAAAATAAGCATATTTCCTCACCCTGCTCGAGTCTTTTCTTTCTTGTGTTTTGTGTCGTCACTACCGCGCCAGGAAAGCGTTTCCGACCATGAATTGCTATGTGATTTCCGATCATCTAGGTGTACTCTATCTCTCCTGAAAGTTTGTAACCGCTGTACTGATACATCCTGTATACTGAATTCAAACCAATGCCAACACAAAGTATTTTTTAAACCTTTCTTGAAGAGACTCTAAATCTGCTACCGTAGTAAGTTTTAAAAGTATACCGGTGATTCTTTCAAATCACATACTGTAATTTTGCTAATACTTACAATAAATTTTAAAGTTAAATTTAATGTCCTTTACTGTTGGACTGTTGGCTTACCTGATAGGCTGTTGAGTCCAGAAATGTTGTAGTTTTATATATATATATATATNTTTACTGTTGGACTGTTGGCTTACCTGATAGGCTGTTGAGTCCAGAAATGTTGTAGTTTTATATATATATATATATGTATATATAAAAGCGCAATTCTCAGTTAAATAAATGATTTTCTATTCTCCAGTACAGTANTATATATATATATATATGTATATATAAAAGCGCAATTCTCAGTTAAATAAATGATTTTCTATTCTCCAGTACAGTAAACTCTGATAATTTCTGCCATAACTAAGTGTCAATAAGCCTTTAGAAAAATATGGCTGATGTGCCAAAAAATGTCAGCTAATGTAAAAAAGAAATTGCTGCAAAATTAATTTTTTCTTTATAATGCTTTATTAGATGAGTTCCTTATTATTAAGATAAATAGTATCGTGTGTGTGGAAAAGCCGTGCAATTATTCAATTTTCCGGTATTTTTCAAAAAACTCTGGACGGAAACATTTTTAAAATGTCATTCTACAAAAGTTACCTAAAAACATATTCCAATAACTTCATAAGTGAAAATGGGTTCAGTTTTCTTCAGAGTACCAAATAATATCAATGTGTGTAATTTTTATGTTGATGTCAACAATTCCAAATGTTGCTAAATAAGCACACACCAATATTAACAATGCCAAAACTATTCAGTTGTAAGTGAAGCAAAATTTATAAGAATGTGAGTCCGGCTCGAACTCACCCAACAACTTCTGCATTCTGCAAGTTGAGTCGCATTTGCCCATCACTACATGTGTGCCCCACACTCAAGAAGTCCATAAGTGGGTGCGACTAAAGCAGACATCAAAATATGGTGGATCCAGGAAGTATACATACCTGCAGACACAAGATACATAATGAGCATCAGTATCATCGGAAATTAGGAGGAATCGTCCAATTTTAATTGTGAAAGTCTTTGAATTAAAATCGACTATAATGACACACAAATTACACTACAACCACACATAGTGCAGTCCATGTATAGAGAAATCTTGAACTTGGATGAATCCCCAAAAGCCATTCTGTTACATAGTTACTAAAATACCAACCAAACATTGCCTAATGTCTACACTGTTCGTCGTTGNCCCCAAAAGCCATTCTGTTACATAGTTACTAAAATACCAACCAAACATTGCCTAATGTCTACACTGTTCGTCGTTGAGAACACTGTTAGTACCATCTGAAAAAGTAAATGATTTTTTTTCGTTCAATTAGCAGACAACTTGTTTAAAATACAAATTATTTCTCCTTAGTACACGTTTTGAAATATATCTCTCGCGGTAAATTTTAAGTTATTAATACAAGATTTATGAATTAATACATAACTATTAAATTTATAATATAATTTTTAATATTTTCAATCTTTCAGAGCAATAGCTTATAATTATAANCCCCAAAAGCCATTCTGTTACATAGTTACTAAAATACCAACCAAACATTGCCTAATGTCTACACTGTTCGTCGTTGGGAACACTGTGAGTACCATCTGAAAAAGTAAATGATTTTTTTTCGTTCAATTAGCAGACAACTTGTTTAAAATACAAATTATTTCTCCTTAGTACACGTTTTGAAATATATCTCTCGCGGTAAATTTTAAGTTATTAATACAAGATTTATTAACTAATACATAACTATTAAATTTATAATATAATTTTTAATATTTTCAATCTTTCAGAGCAATAGCTTATAATTATAANCTAATACATAACTATTAAATTTATAATATAATTTTTAATATTTTCAATCTTTCAGAGCAATAGCTTATAATTATAACAATTATTTATTAAAAATAATAGAAAATAATACATTAATATGCAGGGCCACCTGTTTTTTGCGCCATGCTCGACTTCAATGGCTGACGTGCACTCTTGCAGCTATTATCCCGTTATTGGCTGCGTGCCTTTGCAAGGAGGCATTCTATTACCTGCCTGGACCAATGACAATTAATATACTCTGACAACGAACGTCCGTGATTCGCGGACGGACCTCTAAGTAAGACACGTGACAGTTAAAAATCACTAGTCTTTTTGCAAAAACTACGCGGGCCTATAATATTTTAACAAGAAAACATTAAACAAAATCTTATGTATTCTTTTTCAAACAGCATGTAAATTTAATACCGCTATTTTCGCCCTAGAAGCCACATATACTTAATTAATTTATCTAGTGAAAATGCAAGAAACATTAAAAATAGTATAATTAATTTTACAAATATTGTGATTTATGACTACATCTTAAACTAATGTAATGATTTGTAATAGAGAAAACCTATTTCTTGATTATTGCATACAAGTATATGAACTTACAAGGGAAACGCCATATAGAACTGCCATCTAGGCCTACTTAGCAACATATAAATAAAAAGCGCTCGTGATATTGTAAATAAGAAACCACTGAACTAAGTACTAATCGTTTGCATAGCATATAAAAAATTATAAATAATTTAAACTACACTGTTAGTTCTATGTATGAAATTCTGTACAAGAACAAATTTTAATATTATTTAATACCCATATATTAAAGTCAAAATTTGTATGTACGTGCGGGTTTATGTAATTACAGTGGAAGCCTGCTATAACACTTCTCAAGGGACCCAAGAAATGTTAGCCTTATATAAGGGGAAATTTTTTAAGAGGGTAATTTTGTATTGAAAAACATGTTTGTGGACCAAGAGAAGGCAGCTTATTAAGCAGCAAAATGTTATAAGAGGGGATGTTATAACAGGGTTCTACTGTATTGTTATGCTGAGCACTAGCGTGAATCTTCCTTTAAATCAGAAAACTTGCTTAACGCACTGTAGGTAGATGCCACCGTATTCAGGGCAATTTGCAAACATTCGCGTTGCACATGCGCTGTGGTTCGTAGCACGTCCCACATTCCAAAGAAAACTTTTACTCTTTCTGGGGGCCATCATAGTCTTATTTAGAATTATTTGCTGGCTTGATTGATTTACTTCATTCACACATATTTGTTTTGATGATTTAACTTGGTAGTTTTATTCAATTTGCACATTTTTCCTTTTTCATTGTGTGTATTTTTTCCGTGTGTGCAATTTAATCTCTATTCTCTTGTTACATATTCAAACAATGCCATTATTATCCTTCTTTCATTAACATTTTCACTAGAACAGCTCTAGTACATGAAACTGCAATGGCAAATATAAATGTTTTGTTGTTGTTTTTATTTACCCTTCAATATCTATTTGCGGAATTCATCCCCGCTTCTCTGTATATTTCATTATATAAATAAAACATTTAAAAAGCAAATAAATTAAGCTGTGTTTTCCAAGTCTTAATAACCCAATAGGATATCAACGGTGTTTTCGATGATATGTTACATAAATAACACAGTTTTCATGCCTGTAATATTCAAACCCACACGTTTTATAAAATCTTATCATACGAAAAAAGAATGAATTGAAATGAAACTTGTCTCTTACTGAGAAAAAATGTTTCATTTCCCTTACAGTTGCAGAAAAAAGTTGTCAGAAGTGGCAAAGGTCAATAACCTAATAACATATTTTCGTATACTGCGCTGTCAATGAAATACATCGCACTGTGTTATTTTCCTTGCGAATTTCTGTATATGTGTTTGGATCACATTTTATACCGTGGTTAAGAATTTAATACTTAACTTTCATGAAGAGTGAACTGGAATATTGTGCCCATTACAGCTGCGCAGTAACAAACTTTGTGTTTCAACATTAAATAAGTTACATGCAAACAGATTTGGCAGAACTATAACATTCAAAATCACATTGAGAACTGTCAAAATCACATGGTATATCAATGACGAGACCGTTTGTCTTTATTTTGTGTTCTCCAAAAAACCCGAAAGTTTGTTAACCACAGTAATATTGAAAACAATTTGAATATAGGTTCAGTAGTATAACAACTAGAAATTACCAAAAGAAAAAAGTCAGTTTATACAAAATTTATTGTGTAGTTTTAAAGTGAATCAAAGAAAATGGAAAAAAAAATGCTTTAGAAGATGTTGCGAGTATTGAGGAACTCTAACAATCTAATAAGTTCTTACTTAGCGTAGTTTAAGTTGCTTGAAGGGTGAAGAAGTTGTGAAAGTTGATGGCGCAATCCATTATCTTGTGGAGTTCATAAAAACATCTACCTTCCTGGGCCCGTCTCACAATACACAAGTTTGCCGTCTCTAGTACAGTTAACGCTAAACCGCTGCAATATCACCAGGCTCCAACTGAAGGCTTGGCAAAATACTGTAATAGAGGCCACAGTCTTCATTGTTAATTCCCGAGAGCGGATGATGGAATAAGTTTTCATATCGCATGTACCATCCAAGCACCCTTTCGAATTCAAGATACTGCAATTAGCCCTCGAATGTTTCTATATATATGAGGCTATAAGGCTCAGGGGCAGTCGCTGAAGAGAGATTCGCTTCTCCAAGTAAGCTTGCGGAGCAGCTTACCCAGTAATGTGGTGTACAAAGACGTCCTTAAGGAAATTAGTAGCTGCTTCATGTAGCACACACAATAGTGGTCTTTCATAAAATCGCCCCCAAGAAATTGTCGCCTTTTTTTTTTTTGGCTGGCTCTACTTAATATTTAATGAACCGGGGAAGTTGTAACAATGAGGTAACATTCAAGAAGGGGTTATTTATGGCATATTGTGCAAAAATTTCTTTAGACCTTTTATAATTAAACACTGATAAATTGGTAAATCCAAGACTGCGATAAATGTGAACCCATTTAAGAAATCCTTAAGTATCGGATCCTTTATGAAAGTATTCGGAAAGAGGCACTACTAATGAAATGTCTTGCTATTTGTCGCTTACATGTAACGTTACAGGATCTCTCTCAGACATATCTCATGTGAGCTGTTTGTCTGTGAGGATGTGTCTTACCTCAACAAGTTGTTTGTTACGAGATAATACCTGCAGCCGTTTCACTAGCACTGATGGTGTCCTCACGAGACTCTTCATGTGTTTATAGTTTAACATTAAAACGTTTTAATGGCGGTGATATTAACTACTGACCCAGAGGGAAATTAATGTTTTTTGGTCCGTGTGGGGGGTGGCGTAGTGGTCAAACCACTCGCTTCCCACCAAGGAGAACTAAGTTCGATTCTCGGCGGTGTCACCAAGATTTTCGCATATGGGAAACGTGGTGGACGTTTCTGTTGGCCAGCGGGTTTTCTCGGGATACTCCCATCTCCCCCACCCTTGCATTTAGCTGCTGCTCTATCTTCACCTCACTGGCTCTTAATGCTTCGATATTAAGAGCCGAAAAACTCCTCAACTCAAAACAACCAATGTATCTGGGACTGGAACCCTTCCGCCTCAACATTTTTTTTAAATTAAATATTTTTGGAGACATATTTTTATTTGTTTCAAAATGATAGTATTGTAAAAATATTTGTTAACATAAAGAAAGCAGGATATACAACAGCTAGCGCTCTGTCATTAGCACATACATGGATTTATCACTCAGTGAACAGCCCTCCATCACACAATCTCTAGCTGTCTCTTGTGTTTGAGACACAATCCATGCCAGCCAGTCCCTATACAACTTTACACCTGACGCCACGAGCTTTTGTTCCGTCACTGAACGGCTGTCAATACCGCGAGTTTACTTTCAATCGTCTGTCAACTGGGACTTGCCCCGTGTCCTTTCACCTCGAGTGTAATATCACTCATATTAATATGGCGTGCTTGCAGGTTCAGTTCGTCGTGTCATGCATACACACACACACACACACACACACACACATGTTCCTTCTACTCTCGTCGCAGCACGAGTGTTGTTCCTCGTCTGATGGCAGCCACTTTAAACTGCACTTGTCGTAAACCAATCTTAAGAGGATTTTTCCAAAAATTGTCAGCTTTACATTACAGGCGATACCAACTTTCCCAAACACAACAGTTTTGCGTTCCAATAATTTTGCACAATCGCATGTCAAAATCAGAACTTTATTTACAAATTCAATAAACCAAAACATTTTTACAAATATTTATCAAAGGTACCATAAAATATTGTAAGCAAAGTTTTTCAGAAATCTAAGGACTACTAGACACCGCATCAGCAATATGCAAAAATATGCTCATATTAGAAAATTTTTTTATAAAAATCTTTAAGTCTGCCTTCATAGAAATTGCAATAATGGTTTTCTTTGTAAGTTTTAGTACTTCCGCAATTGAGTTAGTTTTTTTTATTAGCGTGTTATAATAACATTAAAACTGCGATTTTAACATATGATTATGGAAGAGTTATATAACGTATACTTTTGCAGTAAATTACATTAAGTACATGTAACGTGTAACATTATAACAATGTTTTCCATAAGTAAATAATAAGTTTTTTTTCTGTTCAGAAATGCTTAATGTTAGCCGTGCGAATATCACAGTCTTTCTTTTCTGCAGGCGTCCTACCATCAACTGCTCTACACTCTCAAGGATGCGCAGCAAAATCTGTGTCATAGTTTCATCTTTACCGTTGTTTACTATTTTAAATACGTGTGCGTGCAAATATCTTCTGGGTGCTGGTTACGTTTCTTACTTTACAATAGGGCATGCTTCGTTATTTAAATCACCAAACTCCTGTTAACATTATGAAGCATCGAACGACTTGCCAAAATCGTATGACTTTCGATAAGCCAACGATATTTCAGAAAAGCGACGGCGTCAATGGCTCAGCGTTGATTCAGCAGCCAAGTTTCCCACACAAGTCTGTCAGCGTTACAGTGCCTGTGCTTGAAAGTAGTCTTAATTGCTCGCCTGTAAGCGTTGCGAGCAGTTGCACGCAATGTGGTGTTGAGCAGTGCTGTACATTCTCTGCACTGCTCCATCACATCTGGCTGCAGCAGCAAACGTAACGCTTTTCCGCCTACAAAGTCATATCAACAGTCTTTCCATTAATAGTTATTTAACCTTCAGGATTTACCGTTATTAAGTCGTCTAACATAAACTAAAACCTCAGCGAAAGTAATTTTGCCCACAATAGTTTTGCGGGAATTGTACTTTCACATCCTAACTCCAGCAACAGTCAATAAGTACAATACCTTGGCCACTGCCTACCGGCTGGCAGTTGAGAAATTTAAATAGGAAATCCCATGTTAAGGACATATCGCCTAAGTGCGTTATTTTTGAAGATAAACAAAACGTATTGATCACGAATTTCTTAGGAGAAGTTCCCTACAGCAGAGATGTTTTCATAGTAAACCTTTTCGCAAGAAAATTTTAAAATTTATGTTTAAAAAAAAAGTACATACTGTCTATCTCTACTGAAAATATACGTTCGTAGGGATCTTCTACCAAAATTTTTGCGAAAAATACGTTTTGTTTGAAACACCTATCTTTAAAGCTAATGCACTGAGGCGAAATTTCCTATTAAAATTTCGCAGCTACCTAGTACCCTTAAGTAATTCAGCTTGTAGTTGGTAAAAGGCGTGTTAGTTCTGCTGACTGCTATTCGCTCTGGCAGTCAGCAGTTCTCGTAACGTATACCACGTGGACTTGCGCATTCTCGCCCGTGGAAAGGAATGATGAGGGTGTGGAGGGAGCACAGGGGAGGTATCCCGTTATTCCAGGACGAAACACTGACACTACTATGGAAACTCCAGGAGTACTGCCGATGAGGCTCGGCTCGCAAACCGCTAGGACAGACCTGAGGCTCTATTTTCTAGCTTTATACTGTCTTTATGAGAATAAAGTTACCGGCAACTAATGGGCAGAGGGAAACCACGTGACACTGCTGGCGCTATACACCGAACTGATAACATTGCTCTCTACTACAGCGCTTTGAAATACCGCTCTGCACGACTTATGTTTTTCCGATAGGTAATATTCACGCGCGGGGCAGCTCTCGTTCAACCGCTCTCGGCCGCCGTCACTACTGATATGAACAACTCAACACCTTCGTGCAGCGACAATGGACTCTTCCGACCAGCCTGACACGCTTTGGACTTCTACGCAGAAGAAAGTTTTATAAACGGCAGTGGAAATAAATTGGCTAATGTTGAGGTTAAAGCAAGCAAACTCTCTCCAGAGAAAAAATATGCGCGTTCAAAATGCCACGAAGAGGAGAAATATTAGATTGTATTGTGTTTCTGCTAAAATATATGGTCTAAGGAGTATATTTCGAATTATATTATATTTTTCGCTAATTGATCGCCCATCACCTAAATCTAATGTAACCACGATAGATTAACCAGCACATGTTGCTCGCAGTGAGTATCTTTAAGCAAGCTGAAGTAACAGAATAGGGAGCGTGGTACAGATCACAGGAACATCTGACAGTCATTTGTGTAATGACAAGCAGTAGAGAAAATGCAACAAACGACATGCTCCACTCACGCGGCAATAAGTACTTTTTTTTACTGTTACACATGCATCTGCTGTCACTTGTTCATGGTTACGTCAACACCTGTGAAATGGAGCTTACTGAGTCAATGCCCGTTGTTGCACTGTCCACGAATTGCTTAGGCTTTGTAAATACGGATGTGTTTTTCCCTTGCATATAAATAGAGTAAGCAATAAATGGTCTCTAAAAAATGTGTAATGCTTGTCTGCTTTTTTTGCCATGCTAAATGATTTTGTCAGAACATCTGGCCTACGATATTCTACACTCCAAACTGCTGACACGACTTTTGACCCTTGGCTCAGATTTGAAAATTGGCAGTAAACATTTGTTATACTAATACTTATAAATTTCTTTTTTTTCCCATGATAGTTTTTATGTTTAATATTCCTGTTTGCCAGTTTTTTTCTACTTAGTATCATTCACATACAATACCCATAATGTTTTACTTCTTTAGTCTTTACTCCGAGAAGTTACAAAGTGAGTGGTTTCCAATGGAGCTGTTATGGTGTGATCAGGCCTTAGCTGAACGGCTTGCCTGATCACACCTTCAAACATTAAACCTGGAAACGAGCGGGATTGCAACGCCACCATTTGGACGTCGACCCTTGCGAAAGAAGACAGTTGCAGAAATCCCCTCCACCGGTCACTGAGCGGGGCCGCAGAGCCACGCGCCTGATATAGGCCGGTGTAACACCCGGAACGTCGTCTGTCATCTTTAGTCCTTTGGGAGACCCGACCAGTGAAGCAGACCAGGAATATGGGTGTGCCCGGCCGTCGCTAACCATCTCGCAGAATCAGCCTCCGTCTGTAACAAGGTGATGACTTTCCATATAGGGTTAAATAAAATGGCGTGAGTTAAATATAATGACTAATAATGTTAAATTCAATGTAAAGCTCCCCTGGTCAATGGTAACATAAATAGTTTTTGTAAAAGCTTAATGTTAATAAAACTCATCTGATATTTTCTGTGCTCTACCAAATCATGATTCGTTATTTGAGATACGCCCCCAACATACTTTCAAGTTCGAATTGGTTGAAAAGTTAGTTCGTAACAGAGCACAGCACCAGACCGTACAAGACGCACAACTCATAAATAATAAATACGCGCACTACCAGAGCTGTCATAAAAAGGCATATTTATGTTGCGTATGAAAGAACAATGCATTTGCATTTTTAAACTGTAAAATATTTCATATTATTTATTTATAGAATTATTTTAAAAATCAATTAATAAGAGTCAATTTTATTCAAAATTCATGCGTATTTCTATTTTGAATGCTTTAGAAAGAACATATTGCCAAAAAAAGTCAAGCAAGAGCATCACAACATTTCCTCGGGTTGTGTGTAATAAAACGTGATTAATAATGTTTATGAATATTTCTAATAAATTAATTTAATACGCATAAATTTCAGCAATGAATTATATAGTTTTGCAGCTTAAATGAACGTGCATCAATAATATTAACTACATGAAATTTTTTTTAAAAATAATACCAGTTTGTTATTGCATAAAACCTGAGTAATTATTAAGATTGTCTTACTGTGTGAAGTATTTTTATTTTTCGCCATGTTTCTTCTTGACTTTAATACGTCGCTATTCCTAATTTAAGTCCGGACTAAACGTAAGTTCGTAGTAAAGTTTAGTCCGGACTTACGGTAGGGCTAACGACGTATTAAAGTCAAGAAGAAACATAGCGAACTTAAAATAAAACAAGTTTGCTAATATAACATGCAAGCGAAAGCTAGAAAAAGTTTACTAAACACAAAAAAAAAAAACGGTTAGGGCTGATTCTGTAAAACTATTGAAGCAAAAATATGCCGACTTAATGGATTAAATATCCCGTGAATAATATTTCAAAGACAATATAATCATAATCAATGTTAAACTACAGCAATGCCTTTCGATTTTGTGTCAAAAAATGCCTTCTCTGAAAACAGATTCTTACTAGACGTGATATTAATACTTTCGAAGAGTATTGCAATAAAAATCCTTTTTTGAAAATATTTACAGTAAACCATTTTCTAAAGAAAAGTGTATTGGTAGCTCAATGGTATCGTGAGTTGATGTGCACAAGAATACAAGTTCGAGTTTTGTATGGGTAAAAAATTTGTGACTATTTAAGAATGGTTTTTTGGTAATGTATTTAGCACTTACATAAAATTTTATCAACATTATAAAGACAGTATTGGCGTAGAGAATGAAACCAGCCCATACTGCCAGTGCTAGGAGTTCACCACGAAAAATTATCAAATCAGCATGAATAAATAAGATTATCAGTTATTAATTTTTTCGTCCTCCACCCTGTGGTATTACATTATAATATTGAAAAATAGATGTATTAAAATGCCGAAGAAACTTTTTGCACTTATGGAAACATGTTAAAGGTCATTATTAATTTCGTTATCGTGTACTTTCTGTCGAAATCAATAGCTATTGTAAAGTTTTTCAACAGAACAGGTGAAATTCGAACACGCAGTTCATATTTACAAAGCAAGAATCTTATCCACTGCTCTACTCGGTCACACGTGTCTTCAATTTAACAAATTCATATACTACTCAGAAAAATGTTTGGTATATATCAGAATCCAGGATGTCATATTGTATAAAAGAAGTTTACATTACATCTTGTACACCTAATAGCTCATAAAGTAGAAAAACACACAACACTCATTTACATCATTCCAGTTTGTAACAAACAAAGGGCATAAAGTGAAAAGAACGTAAACAAATGTATCTCATCAGTTTCAATATCAAAAAAAACGTTTTCTCAGATGCATTGACAAACGTCAATAACGTGTAGGCCCTCCACGATTTCCGAGTCACGCTTGTATCCAACGAGGCATGCCAAAAATCAAGATCATTAAGCATTTCCAGAGGCAAATTGTTCCATTCTTCAATTGTGGCTGTTTCTAAGCCCTAAATGGTCATTGGTGGTTGTGAACGGTTTGAAATCGCTCCTTTGAGGAAGGACCACAAACTCCACGTGCAGTTCATGCCAGCTGAATAAGCTGGCCAGTTCATTCTTCGGATCCAAGCGGGGAATATGCTAAATTTGTTGTGAGCAGTGTATATTAAGTGTCATTAAATCATAGGTGAAATATTGAATAAGTTGCAATTTACAGGAAATTTGGTCATTAGGTAAGGGAACAATCTTTGTATGAATTGACTAAAGTTACTTTTAATGTGTGTGTCGTCTCAAATGTGACTTTCCTTTCGTAGTAAAACCTTCATTTGAGACGAGAATCTGCAATGAGCATGCGCAGTACACCTGGTAACAGTGTACTTCGATGATACCTCGACTGAAGTTAGTCCTACTATAGTCGGGGTTTATGAATACGATATAGTTTCTCCTCCCTAAGAACGGAATAGCCTCAGACCAACTCCAAGGAGGATGATCTATGGATCATCCGTGGACTAAGATCTGACTATGAATAGGGCTCCTAGATATTGCCATGCTGTGAAATCTAAAACATTGACACAATAATTGCTTGTTTATGTATCAAATATTTGTCAGTTGCGGCAGTTAAAATATGAAAATTTTACATGTTTGTGACAGTTGAACTACTAAGTCAAACACCAATACAGTAAAAAATAATAGTTATATAGAAATATTGTCACTTTAAAATCTTTTCATGTCACAACATGGCGATGACGAAAAAACCTGCTTTACCATGTCCGCCTACATAACTACTAAGTAAGGCAAGGCCGCCTTCTGTACAGGTGCTGTGGGTCACAGAGGATCCACATGGTGCCGTGCTAAGCCCGGCGTGTCTACCTGGAGCCGGGTGACCAAACATCTTTCCTGTGGGCACGGTGACAAGAACCTCTCTCGTCTTGGCGAACCTGTACTGCTGTGTCTCCATCGCCTTAGTCCGGGGGTACGGTCACTCCACTTCACACATAACACGCTCACGTTCACCTGGTCTAACATTTTTCAAGGAGACCTGTAGTGATCATCACACTTAACGTTCCTGTAACGGAAAAGCTTGTCCATGTCTAACTTTTGCGTAATACGTGACTCTGCTTCACGTGATATCACTGGCCAATCCCAATAGGGACGATATTGTGTTACTTTGGTTTTTCTTGGGCTTCTTTTTATTTTCACATTGTTGTCTGCTCACATTTTAAATTAAGGCACCACACATATAATTTTCTCCAGGGAATGAGGACGAAACAGTAACAGTAGCTAGGCTAGAATTATTGTTCGTTATTCTTATTTACAAATATTTTAGGAGCGTTTCATTGTTACAGTTAAAAAATTATGTTTCATAGGGGTGGTGTAAAAATACTTTCATGAAAGACAAAATGTTTACCATTAAGTTTGCAATTTTTACTACACACACTTAATGAAATACAATATAATTTTCTGAGCAGATCAGATTTTATTATATACGATCAATTGCCATATATAGACACGATAATATGTCGGCATCTCCTAGACTCATTTTTTTTCTGGAGATTATGGCAAATCTTCTAGTTGTTTTCAAAGTTTGTATAAAACACGAAAGCCATAATTTTGCAACCTGTTAAAGCCACATCATTGCTAAGACAAAAATAGGACTGTATAACTTATATTTTCACAGTTTTCAATCTGAAACACAACAACTATTATCATAACACACCAGCAAAAAAAAACATGTTTTACATGCACATGAAATTCTAGCATGATGCAAGTTGTGTATCGTGAAGTAATCATAATCATAGGCATATAAAGTTGTACCTCCAGTCCAATACTGCTCCACCTCGCTTCGTGCTCCCCCAGCACTGTTCCACTTCGCCTCGTGCTAATTTATCAATGCTCTACATCGCCTCGTGCTTCACAAGCACCGCTCCACCTCGCATCGTGCTCCACCTCGCCTCATGCCCCACCAGAGCTGCTCAATATAGTCTCGTACTCCACCTCGCCTTGTGCCACACCAGCACTGCTCCATATCGCCTCGTGCTACACCTTGTCTCGTACACCGCCATAACTGACCCATCTCGTCTCGTGCTCCATCTCTCATCGTGCCCCACCAACACTGCTCCGTCTCCTCTCATGCTCAAGCAGCACTGCTAAACCTGCACGGTTTAGCATGAGACGATATGGGCCAGTGATGGTGTGACACAAGGCGAGGTGGAGCATGAGATGAGATGCGGCAGTTCTGGTGGTGCACGAGGTGAGGAGGAGCAGTTCTGGTGTGGCACGAGGTGAGGTGGAGCACGAGGGGATGTGCAGCAGTGTTGGTTGAGCTCTTAGATGATATGGAGAAGTGCTGGTGTGGCACAAGGCGAGGTATAGTACTAGAAGAGATGAAGCAGTTCAGGTTGGAACGAGGTGAAGTGTAGCACGAGGCGAGGTATGTCAGTATAACTGGCCTCATGCTCCACCTCACCTTATACCACACAAGCAATTGCCCATATCTTCTCATACTCAACTAGCACTGCTCCACCTCGTCTCGTGCTCCACCAACACTGCTCCACCTCGCATCGTGCTCAGACAACACTATTCCAACTCGCCACGTGCTAATACAGCACTGCTCCACATCGCATCATGATCAAATTATACGTTTCCACCTAGCTTTGTGCTCTACCAACACTGTTACACATCTTATCGTTCTCCAGCACTGCTCCACATCGCCTCATGATCAACCAGCACTGGTCTACCTTGCCTTATGCACCACCAGCACTGCTCCAACTCACATCGTGCTCAACCAGCACAGCTCTACCTTGCTCTACCTTGCTCTACCTCCACTCATGCCCCACCAGAACCGCTCCATCTCATGCTCAACAAACACTGATATACCTCGCCTCGTTCTCCATCTCGCCTCGTGCCCCACCAGAACTGCTCCATTTCGTCTTGTGCTGAACCAGTATTGCTACACATAGCGCCATGCTCAACCAGCACTGCTCGAACTCGTGTCGTGCAAGGATGACTCGTTTGTACACAAAGTTGCAGTAATGTTATAATTTTAAAAACACATATTATAATTTCATCACAGACGAATAATCACTCTTATATATGTATATACAGCAATATAAATATTAATATTTGATAAGATGCTGCGAGAAGTTAAAAATGTTTCTATGTGACCCTGATTCGAATGCAAGCGCCCATAATAACTTTGCTTAGAAAAAAACTTTGTAGAACTAAATAAACTGGAGCCTAAGAAGGTGAAGTATACTAGTTTCAATGTAAATTGCAACCAACAAATTGATTATTTGTAAGGAAGGTTTTAAGGTTTCTTTGTAAGTAATGAGTATAATTTTTGCTTAACTGTTTCTATATAAGATAATTCTAGAAATGGTATTTTGGTTAAAAGCCTTACGCTCAAAGAAATAAATCGCAAAATTAATATAATGTGTAATACTCATTCTGAGAAAACTCGAATGGCAATTTTGTTTATCCACTGCAGTTGCGCTGAGTTGAGATATTTAGGCGGCTCTTAACAACGAATTCTTGAGAGCTGGTTAGGGTGAAATGAGATGAGAACGGAGCAGCATCGGAATGCTAGGGCGGGGGAAACGGGACATCGTCGAGAAAACCCACTGGCATCGTCCGGCATGATTCCCACTTACGAAAATCCATGCTTTGGTGGGAGGCGAGCAGGCTAACTTCTAAGCAACCGCGGCCCCACATCCCCGCCAGTTTCACCTATTTGTTCCACTTAAAATACGTGTTGAAGTTTGCTATTTTGTAAAGTAGCATTTGTTTACATGCAGGATGGTGTATGGTAGGCCTATATTATCCAACGTATGTACAAATAACTCGTTCCCAATTAGGAAGTTTACAGAAAATATTTTCTAAGTGTTGTTGTTTCATTATGTACATGTTCTAACAAAGGAATTTGTGAATACACGGGCAATATAATACGGTCTGTAGCGTTAAAAAATAATAAAGTCAGATGTTTTATTTTACAAATAAGCTTCTAGCCGTGATAAATCATCACTTCATATGGCTGCTTATCCAAATGGGAGTCCCGAACAAGCCACGATTACTTTTGCGACTGTTCATATCGTAATATAATTTTTCAACTTTCAACATGCTTCTTTCTTCAGTGTTTGTGTCTTACACCGATAAGGTATGTGCTAAATGCAATTCAAGCAAGTTCCTGTAAAATAAATCAACATGATCATCTCATTCTCAGACGCACAGAAAACACACTTTAATCATAATTGCAGCTGTCTGCTAGACACTAAGGGGTTGCTCCTATCGTACCTAGCGTCTCCCATACATATGAAACTTCCAAGTTGCCGACTGAAACCACTGGTTGACTGAGGAGCACGCAGCTTACCAACTTGCGCTTATCTCCTAATGCATACCTGTGGTTGGAAGCAGGTGGATACTGCATAGGTAGTAGTTTGGAGGAAATTGATTAGAAAATATTTCTCAGAATTATGCCTTCCTCTCCAGCCATTATTTACGCTGTAAATGTATAATTCTCAGTGTGACGCAAGAAATCAATCTCACTGAGCAGAGAGTCGAAAGAGTGTTTTCGCTGATAAATGCCCAGTGGACTGACGAGAGAAACAGACTAACTCTGAAATCCATTAGGGCAATTATTGACGTTCAGTACAACACGGCCCATGTAAATTGCTCTGTGTTTTACAAACTCATATGTAGAGCAAATTATTAAAAGTATCTTGACCAAGTACAGTCATCTGAAAAATATGAATGGTACAAGAAACCTTAAAATACAATTGTAAACAAATTCCGGGATTTATACTTAACCAACCTGTAGAATTTTTTCACACATTACCCATTAGCAATCCTGGTTTTCCGGGACGTACGGTCACCCGAGGCATGGGAGATACGCCACAATTACCATCTCGTCATGGATGTCGGCGCTAGAGCTCTGTGAGACAGGGAGGTTTCATTGTTCCCGCCCGGCGCAGCTGGTTGTGTCTATATGCGGGCGGGGGTAAGCGTATCGCCTAGTACGGAGGACTGAAGTGCCACGTAGAACACTACACTTCTCTACTTCTGAGCCACAAAACTTGTATTGCGATATTAGTAAGTAAATACTTAGTTTCGAACATACGCTTACTTGCCCTGTTATATACTCGTTGAGAGTATTCAGATGGGTCAACATCTCTCCATACCACACTCGTCACACTTTCTGCCAGCTAAAACATAAATTACGGGAATATATAAAATTGTGATGCATGGAAGTACGAGCGTGTTTCGATTCTTAGCTATATTTTTTTAATTATGTACAAAACAAATAACTATAAAATTAAAATTTGAATTCTGCTACGTTTTTCAGTCACTGGTATAGAGGCCTTCAAATACCTTCCGAGTATCAAACAACTGCAGTCACTGCTACTAACCTTATGTGCGCAACTTATTCAGGAGAGTGGAAGGATAATTTATGACCTTAATTTGAATACTTACGATTGAAATGCATTTCGTATAGCAGTGTATATTTACCAACTTTTCAAATTGACGGTTTTTATAATTTTGAAAAAATAACGACGACAAAAAAAATGTATAGCGACTGTTGTACGTATGTAAGTACGGCCAGAAAGTAACAACTAAGTGTACTAGCTAACTATAGGGCCTCTCTATACTAGTCTGGGATTCAGACGGCACTATTAGGTGATGTCAAAGGCATGAGCATACTTGGAGAGAATTCGGACACAGCTTTAACTGGTGTTACGCTCATCGTTGTGATCATATTAGTTATTGTAAATGTATCTCAGTGAAATAAACGGCGGTGGTGTTTATAACTTTTGCAAGATAAGCTGGTGACATAGGTATAATTCCGCCCTTGAGTCCATGACACAAACCTTCGCCCAAACAGACGCACTAAATAGTGCAAAAGTGGTCAAAGGGGAGATGCTCCACTGACTGTCAGACTTCAGACTAGGAATTCCCGTGAACTTGCTGCAAGAGGTCAATGTATCGCAATGTGGTGAACACACGGGGAACAGGCGCCACTTCAGAAAAGACACTGCGTCTCTGGGATTGACGAATTTCGTGTCGGTGAGAACAATCTCCAATACAAGGAAGGTAGAAGGCACAGAACAAGAATCACCAAAGGTTGATGACCCACAACGTTTGGTTATTAGTCTGGTAGACAGCTCTGGGTACCGTCGATAATAAGTACTTTCTTCCTGGTGAATCAACTTCCAGTCTACCGTAATGTTCAAGCAGCAATATTTCGTTAGTTTGAATACTGATATCGTCATTCAAATCATCCCGACGAATAAGGCCTCTTTATACAAAAATGGCGTGAATCCTAGTTGCACCTTCACTGTGTAAGGTTGAACCCATTTTGGTACAAGACCATTGCAGAAGTTGGCTCTCAGAGTACAGCAAGTGGCACTTGTAAAACACCAGGTCCTGAGACTGCATGGCTGCTTACATACAACGCCAAATCCCACGTGTCAAAAACTACGAAAAAGAAGCTGAATTACATGAGGTATGGAATAATTCCGCACTCTCCGTGTCCCCTGGACTTAGCACCATCAGACTACCATGTGCTTATGCAACTTAGGTTCCTCCTTAAGGATAGGACATTCAAAGACACCGGTATTGTAGAAAGGACCCTCTAGTACTTCCTTGCTTCACAGACTCAGTAAATTGGCGCAGTGTTAAACCAAAGGATTCGCATTCGGGAAGACTCGGGTTGAATACCCAATCTGGACATTGTTATTTTGGCTTTTCATGGTTTCTGAAATCAGAAAAAATAAAGTATACAGGCCTTTCGTTTTCAGGGAGATGACCATTACCGGCCTTGTGTACCTGGAAATGCTCCAACAACTCCATATTCCTCAACATGACGAAGATGAACAGGAAGGACACATTCTCCTCCAGCAGGTGGACCTGACACCGATAGCAAGGCCAGTTGATTCCTCCGAACTAATGCTATTGCGTTTTTTACTGTAGGGTTGTGTTTAAGATTGAGTGTACGTGGTACCCTTACTTGTTAATGTGACCGAACTTCAAAAACTAATTACAACTGCAGTTGCTACTCTTCGTGTGGGAAGAAACTGACTTCAGGTAGGAAGTCTGCCATATAAGAATGGAACTCGCATTGGGCAATAAACAAAATCTGTGCTTAAAACTTGAGTGTATGGCTTTATTTGGGCATTGGAAGAAATATATTAAGTCCTTTCAGTAATTTTATATTCGTGTTCAAGATTCTAAAGCTGCTTTAGAACCACCCTTTAAATTGTAATGAATATGTAAATGAAAATAATAACCATGCAGAACGAACTAAGCATTTTAAAAGTTTTTGTCTTCTGTGTTTGCTGTATTTGATTGAAAACTATCATTAATTAGCGTTTTTCAATCAAATTCTTTCCTCGTTCCTGTTTCGCAGAGCAACTTGCACCTTCCCTAATGACCCCGCCGTTGATGACTTTTATCCCTACTTATACTGAAGAAAAGGGTTGTGTTAAATCAAATTATTTTGTTGTTCTTATTTGGTTGCCCTAAACTGTTAGAATTGGTTGGTGCAACTAAAGATTTGTTTAGTTCTACGTCTATAAAAATGTTTCGGTTAATATAAAAAAAATTGATATGCCGAACGAGATTCGAACCCAGAGTGTTTCTACCTGAGCACTACAACCTAGCAACCTCAACTAAAGTGACTTCTAATAAAATATGAATGTTTTCAAATATATACCATTCAAATACCGGACAAGGTGCGTAAATAAATATTTCAAGTTTTTCATCTTTAATTTTTAATTTCCTACTGAAATTTTTTATTGCGATGCTTAAACCGTTTTTGAGCATCAATAAAGGCACTTAAAAATGCTGTTAAAATCGTGATTGTCACAAAACTATTAGAAATAAACTCTCGAGCTGTATTTTCGAACGTAGACAATGAAATAAGAAGCCAAACAAATGTTTGCAGCTTATTCAACTAAATACATGGTTGACAGTCTAACTTTTTGCCTTAACACAGAAGTTTTGTTTTTTCCAATCGTGTATTTTGTTAGACGAACAAAAGCAATTTTGTTTCTTTTCAAATTTTGTTGACTCAACAAAATATTTTGATGGCTAAATTAAATATTTTTTTGGCCGTATATGAATAAGTAATTTGTTGGCTGGAACAAACATTTATCTTAGTGCACCTTGCTTCATGGCAACCACGTTTCTTCAGGGGTACTGAGAGCCTCGTGAGTCGTGCCACAGATGTTCAGCTGCTGGCGGAGACTATTTTGAGTGATGCAGATGCGTTACTTCAATTTAAGTAGTGTGAGGTACAAAAATGGCAATTTATTTCCGTACAACCTTGTACAGCTACTACTCGTTTAATTCGGCTTTTTGAAATCAAACTTTGAAGAAAACCCTGCACATGGATGTTATATGCTTTAACGGACATATTGACTCGCTTGCTTCCGTAAAATTTGTAAGCGATAAAAAGTTTTTCTACGCCCTAAAGTAGTATCTAACACAAGTGTGATGTTTACAGTAAGTGAAACTAAATTCATTTTATTTTATCTATGCTAGTTTTACGCACATTATTATCGTGATTTCACGATTTCACTTAATTGTCGCCTAGGTATACAGTCAGAGGATACACAGCTACGTCAATTTCACATGCGCTGGAAGGATGAAAGTTAGGCAGGAAACCAGATCCTAATGAGGGATCTGAAACATTCTCAGTCAACCGTAGACAGCCTGTATGTAAAATAGGCATTAGGTGCTGCTCACAGCGGAGAAAACACCACCCCTCTTTTACCAGGTGACTGTCTTGCACACACTCACACACACATAACACACACACACACACACACACACACACACACATATATATATACACACACATGCGCCTGGAACCCGGTTTCTCTGATGTGGGCGAATCTATTCTCTAATTGGCTAAGCGAGAATCTTGTTTCTGAGTGGCTACTCCATGCTGCTAAAGGTTCCCTATTGGCTGGGTTCCTCCTGGCGAACAGGTTACCAGGCGCTGATGGTGAACTTCGTTCAGACATGTTGCTGGCCAGTGACGTCATTTGATTTGAATGTGCGGCTGGAGTTCGCGAAGTAGGAGGCGGCTGTTTTACCTCTGTATTATTAACTACTCTATGACCTAAAATGTGGTGGGGAACAAAATCTTATATGGGGCAGCGTAAGGCTTTTGTCTACATATTTCCATACCGTTGAAGGGTAAATAATAGTAGCCTTTGATAGCTATTCGTGTGTGAAGGTCAACTACACGACTATTTCACACTCGCTAAAGTGGATATTTTGAAACGATAGCCAGGTATATAAAACAACAAACAACAGCGTACCTTGCAACAGTTCGCTACACATCGCTGGTGATTGCTGCAACACAAGGCTTTCAGTGGCATTGTACGTACATACAACTGCCACAGACAAGTACACCAACAACAAGCAGCGGAAATTATGATTTCTTGGAATGAATAGTTGAACGTATGTGTATGTGTGAATATATACACTGAAGAGCCAAAAAAACTGGTACACCTGCCTAATATCATGTAAGGCCCCCCGAGCACGCAGAAGTGCCGCAAGACCACGTGGCATGGACTCGACTAATGTCTGAAGGTATGCAGGAGGCAATTCACATCATGAATCCTGCAAGGCAGTCCACAAATCCAATCCGCGCCAATTTTATAAAGGGTTGCACGTCTGTCACGTTTAATGATTCTCGTCAGTCGTCGTTTGTACCGTTGGTTCACGATCTTTTTCCGGCGGGAGCGATGTCGAAGATGTGATGTTTTATCGGATTCCCGATATTCACGGTACACTCGTGAAATGGTCGTAAGCGAACATCCAAATGCTATCGCTACCTCGGAGATGCTAAGTCCCATCTCTCGTGCGCCGACTATAACACCACGTTCAAACTCACTTAAATCTTGATAACCTGCCATTGTAGCAGCAGTAACCGATCTATCTGCCGACCGCATCGCGTTACTTTACTCTGTTTGGTTCCATACCTCTGTTATTTGCATATGCACGCCTATACCGGTTTTTTTGGCTCTTCAGCATATTACAGCCATCCATACAGTCAACCGCAATGCCCGAAACACAGTAGGTACTGAACAATATCATCCACCGTATCTACAAAAAAAAAAGTCAATTATATCAGCAATCCATACCAATAAGTGCACCGAAAAAAATACCAGGTATCATACCTTGAACATATCAAATATTTATATCATTAACCCCAGTGTTGCTAAGTAAACCACAGAAAGTAAAAGGATCAAAAAATTTTTAACTAATACCTATACAATCTCTGGAATTATTTCTGTGAGTTTAAAAAACTGTGGTGTTTGGGCTGCCAGTATAACAACACACTTGAAATTATTATTATAGCATTGTCCATTTTTCTAATATAACGCCAAAATTTCACAAAGTCTTTTCTAAAATCAAGATTCTTCCACAACAATGTCTTATTCCGTATCAATTGGGCAATCCCCATTGGTACAAGAGTCCCTTACAGCGGCCACACACGGAAGGGAAGAGTACACCTGCTTTCCTGCACTCACAATGATGAGAGCAACTCTTCTTTCAGTAACAGCTTACAATTTGTATGGAATTGTCTGGAGCTAAGGACGAGTAAAAATTGGTTCTAGAGAGTTTCCATTGCTGTGCCAGCCCCAATCAGTAGGTAATAAGACTTTGTTGCCGAAACACTGCTGCATTTGTAGGTACACACGATAAATGTGGAGTTTGCTGTATCCCTAGTTGGTGGCAATGAAGCTAGTTCAAAGTTTGCACTAAATGACTTACGAGCAATGGTATTCTTGCAAGTAAAATATCTAAGCTCATCCAAATCATTAGTAAGAGAATATTTATTGTACAGAGCTACTACAAACTTTTGCCACGCTTTACCGATTCTCTCGTATGGGGCTGATGAATCGTTGAATACTGTAGCAATGGCCCTAAGAATAGCATCGCTTCTGAGTAGTTTCCATGCCTTTTTTCTCTCTTTTTAAAGAAGGCAGTTTAGTGTCCCATTCCGATACAGCATTAGCAAACAAGATAGCATTTGCATATTACCAATGCTTTCATTTATCTTCTTTATGTTGTGTATCCTTAAAGGGATGCTTGCTGATGAATCTTGGATCATCATGTACATTTCATTACACTGCTCTGCTCACACGAATAACAGTGCCAGAACATCTGTATCCATCGATACGAAGATCACTGAGCCAACTTCCATACATTTTGATATAGCTGTAGACACTATGAGTGAGTCTACATCACCTTCCGATTGATGAAATGTGATTGTAACCTCTTGGAGGAAAACTCTTGGAATACCAATCGGTTGTTTATTGTGGTTTGCATTGTCCAGAAACTCTTCTTTTGAGGTGGTGGTAGGGAAATTTCCATGAACAATGATATCAGCAGATGCATTCTTTTCACTTAGACATTTTTGTTCTTCAAATTTGGTGCTCTCCAACCCACTATACCCACCGAAAACTACTGTACATGTAGGTAAATATCAATCCATTATGTAGGAAGCATACTGCTTGCATACATCACTATATGAGGCTGGGCGACGAGACCACATGCAATCAATTTCCTCCATTTACAATGAAGTTTTGAATCGGTGGGTACTCTGTATCAGATGGAACTTTAGATTCAAGTTATTTTGCAAGATCTGATTTTTTTTTGTTTTTGCATAATGAGACATCATCAAAGAGTGAAAGTAATCTTGGAGCCAACGCTTACTTGAAGGCCTCACGCAGATCATTGTCATCTTTGATGACACATTTAATGTAATTAAATAGCTGCAAAGGGTTTCGGATAGTAATAGCATTTTTCATAGAAGAAAAGTTTCTCACCTTATATTTCATAGGACGCTTGACATGTCCGAAGTTCAAACCATTTACCTTTCTCATTAAAGCTGATCTCACTTCGAAAGCTTGATCATAGTTCATCTGATCATTACCAACTATGCCTATAGAAAGGGAGACAATATATGTCTTTGGCCGAGAAGAGAAGGGCGAGTGGCATTCAAGCCACTCGAAGAGGCATTGAAGGTCCTTCTGATCGCTTGCTTTTCTGCTGTCACTCATATCTACTTGCTGCTCTGTGGTATCTGTCTGCACTCCAGTAAACCACTCCAGTGCCTCCCACATCCTTATAGACATCAGGGAAGACCTTCAATCTAGTTTTAAATGGTACTATCTGTCATTACTCGACCTATACACCACCCATGGAAATAATGTAATAGCTACCGTACAAGTTTTATCTACACACACACAAAAAAAAAAATATATTTTTTTACATAATATAAGAATTTTCTACCTGTAAGTACACCTTTGGTTTTTATTGGTCACATCAACTGTGGTTCTATAGCCAAATCAGGCGAAAGTACATACCATAATCAATCTGCATGACTTATTGTGAAATAACCACTGAAGTAAACTGTTAAAAAATATTTTTCAAACATATGCGTTTATAAATAATCCATATCCCGCAAGTACAATCTCGCAGACTTAGCATTGGCAAAGTGAGCTGAAAAAAATACAAGAAGAATTGTTTGGCATTATAGTTATTTTTTAGTTACGACTGTCTTACATTAGATGTGCGATATGGTGCGAGAACATTGATCATAATGTCATGCATGTAACTTAGACATTTTAGCATATGAAACAGCTGAAGCACACACAGGATTGTTGCGGACTTCTCAGCACTTATTAATTATAAATATCAGATGCTCTGCGCAAATTTTAAGCTTCTTCCAAATTTATTCCTGGTTTATGACATTTTTTGTCTAAATCTCCTGGGCTATTGATGAATCAATGTGATTGCACAGGTATCAACATCATATCGTTCCCTCTTTCTCACTCACTCGTCACAACCCAACTTCCTGACCACCTGCTCGCTCCCAACAGTACTCAAGAATACAGAGGTGAATCAGCCAGTTTTTTTGCCCACTTCAACTGCACACGCTAGCAAAATGGCCGTCACTATTTAGCAATTTGTTGGAACGCCAATCGCCAATCAGCGCCTACTCGCCAGTGGGCAAACCAGCTGATAGGGAACCTTTCGCAACATGCAGTAGCCAATCAGACGCAAGTCACGTTCCCAGAGCCGCGCGCAGCCAATCAGAGAATGGGTACGTCTACATCAAAGGAAACGCCAGCTCCATTTCACCTCTGTGTGTTTAACTACTCTGGGGCTAATTTAGTTTTATTAGGTATTTTAAACAAAATCGCTTCACACCAAACTGATTTAAAGTTACATTTACAAATGACACACGCACATTCATAGGGGTCGCTGATGTGCCACAACGATATCACGGTCACCGGTTATAAGTATTGATGTTGAGACATGAGTTGCAACACAAAAACTAAATAAAAATGGACAAAAATTAAAGTCACCTTTCCTTCACTACGCAGTCGTGAAATATTTTTGCTTGCAATGTGAAACATTAACACGTATATCTGTTATTGCGCACAGGTAAACCAATGGCCTTGCTTGACATTACATTCAATTTCTATATGAAAGTTGTTTTCATTTTTTTAAGGAACATAGCAAAACTAAAAAAGCCGAGACTCTTATAGTCTTCCAATTACTTTAACGCATATAATTATTTACTTCTAGCACTTACGGGCATAATTCGTACCTGACCACTATTACCAGCGTAAGCGACGTACTCGGAAGTTCGTTTGGTTTACTTGATATGTATGTTACAGCTGACAGAAACTTATTAAACCACGGTGCATATTCTAAGATGGGATCCGGTGTTTTAAGTGGAACCTGCATCTTAAAAGTTATATAGTTTTTTATAGCTTGTTTATATTTTAAAAATAATTCCGAAAGCACCGCTATACTAACAGATCTTACAATGCAGTACAGACAAGACAAGTGAACTACCAACCCACAGTGTATTCACAATTTTAATTCTGCCAAAATTGGGCAAAATCAATATTGTGACGTAAATATGAGTTCGTAAGTTATCTGTACTGCCGTGTACGGTCATTAGGCAGGTGGTTATAGAGAAATTCTCGGATTAAGAAAAAAATTAACAATTTACAAAAATCGATAATCCAACATGGCGGGAGGAGATTTCCCTTAAGGGCTCTGCGTACCAAGCCCACAGCTATGGAGTTAAAGTGTGGAATCAACGCTACAGAACGTCTTTCTCAGTGCATCAATTTCTAAGAAATCCATCCCGAACGAAATGAATTCTATACGTGACATTTCTTAACAAACATTGGAACGATAAAATATGTTGGCAATTGTTACGTTAACTAGGCTTTATGTATATAAAATGTTCAATAAATGTTTTATTTCACAAAAAAAAAAAAAAATACTGTAAATAAAATAGTTTGAAAATTTCTTAACGTGGCAGTGACCTCTGAGAAAAATGCGTCGAATTTTCTTTTGTTTGAAACATTTATCTTTTAAAAGTGACACATTCAGATGAAATTTACTTAACACTGATTCCCCATTTAAACTCCGTGACCGCAGGCTTGATATCCAGAGCCATTAAATATGAACCAAGGAATAAACTGAAACGCGATGAGTTTGGAAGAATTTTTCTTTCGCCTGCCAGTGTTAATTGAAAGTAAAAAATGGCTACGAAAACTGAGTCTAGCTCGGGAACTTAAATTACTATTCACATCCAACAGTTTGAAACTGCAGTGGCTGTTGTTGATAGCCTGTAGGTTTTCTCATGAAATTCCACCAGATTGATACTGTACACGTTCTGACATTCTATCGTAATACACTGAAGAGCCACAAAAACTGGTACACATGCCTAATATCGTGTACCCCCCCCCCCCCCCCNGCTACAGCGATGTCGAAGATGTATTGTTTTACTAGATTCCCGATATTCACGGTACACTCATGAAATGGTCGTACGCGAACATCCAAATGTTATCGCTACCTCGGAGATGCTATGTCCCATCTCTCGTGCGCCGAATATAACACGACTTTCAAACTCACTTAAATCTTGATCTTGATAACCTGCCATTGTAGCAACAGTAACCGATCTAGCTGCCGACCGCATCCCATTACTCTGATTGGTTCCATACCTCTGTTATTTGCATACGCACGCCTGTACCAGTTTTTTTGGCTCTTCAGTGTACTTACAAGTGACAGGTGATGGCTATGGAGATTTCCCCACACATCAAGCCAATTACCGTGGTCACTAGTTATATTTTATCCTTGGGAATCACTTCTAGTTATTTCGGCAGTTAATTCACTTACTTAAGGTATCCAAAATAATATCAGTTCCCAACTAATCCACTGCCGATCCTACACGTTCCCACTTTCGTCAGCAATGTCCGAGCTGACAGTGGAGATGTAGTTTCTGATGACGGTGCGAGGAAACGCTCACGGGACTGCCACATGTTGAGACAACATTTTCAAGGTTGATTCACGTTGAAGTGTAGCTGGTAGCGTTCACTTTGCTTGTCGTTGTGTTCACGTATGGATCTCGCAGCAGTGTATTCACGCGACACAAAGGTAAATTTTCCACGCAAGAAGTTGACCCAACTTAATATAACGTAAATGTAACGTACTTGTAGCCGATCAGATTCGAAAGACGATTATTTTGTTCCTTTTTCTGTATTCATTTTATTCTTACAAAATTTCACCTAGATAGAATACTGCGTTATTTTGCTATGAACGCAAAATACTTTGAATATAAATTGAAATATTAGAAAAACTCTGATGTTAAAATAATGTTTATGGGTGCAAAAGGTGTCAATCGAGGCGAGAGATAATGATTTTATTGACGAAGAGAGGCAAATGTTTTGAATATTATAAAAACTGATTATATGTATGCCTAACATCAAATATACAAATTTATAAAATCCCACACGCAGCACATTTGGTAGCAATGTATTATAACTTATCGAAGATGAGGTTTTTGTAACTGCAGTTTGAATAAGTTACACGTACTATTTTATAAAATCTGTTGAGACAGAATTAAAGCAAATGTATAGTCTGGCTCACGAAAGAGTGCATTTTTTTAAAAGTTGTGACAGTAGTCTTGTGATAAAGTATTTCCATGTCAAAATATTTACTGTTGACATACTCGGCAGATTGAGTGTGTTGATGTAAGCTGCATCTGAGGCGGGAGTAGACACCGCTGTAGTTATGGAAACAAGTCTGCCTTTACGACTGTCAAGATAGTTCTGTTGTTCGTGAGACAGACAACAGCATAATGAGCAGCTATGCTAAGTTGTACGTGAGCAATGTGAGCCGGGCGGTGTCGAGGGCTCCAGCAGAGCGACGTCAAGTAGAGTGCAGTGCGGCGGGACCAGGAGTTTGGTGGCGGGGTTGCCAAACCTGTTTCTTCACAGGCACTGCGCCGAGCCGTCTGATGGAGCGGACAACTGCCTGTTCACGACCGCCGCTGAGCTCTCGAGTCACGACCAGAGCTGCAACCTCCAGCGGCAGTGTCTCTTGTACTGCAGCATTACACGCGACTACACTGCGTCCCTGAACCGACTACTCCACACTACCTATAATGTCAGCAAAGCGCAACTCATGGTGCATATCAAAGTTGAATGCACTTATTTTGTTTATCACCGTAAAATATTTTGATAAACAAGATACTAATTTGAATTTTTAAAAAATTATGTATTATTTTTAATCAATTATTTATGCGTGTTTCCAGTATGAATGCTTAATTAAGCACATTTTGAAAATATACCCTTATCAACCAATACCATTATATTTACTCTTGTTATAGGCCTATGCCTTTAAATAAGTACTAATATTTACAAGTATTTTTTTATAAATTATTTTTTGCCCATTTAAACTTTCGTTGCGGAATACGTTGTGCATAAAATCGGTTTAAAAATATTTGAAATGTTATTGCTAATTCTTTATTAAATACAACAAGGGAATTTATTATAATGGCCTTGTTTAATAAAGGATATATATATATATATATATATATATATATTTGCAAAATATGATTTTTAAAGCATTTAAAATGGAAATACGTTTAAATTTTGTATGAAAATAGTTTGTTATTTATTAATTATTTAAAAATTTAATCCAGCAAATTTATGGAAATATTTTTAACTTTTACAGAATCTATATACTAACGCACTGACACACATTCATACACACAGACAGGAAAGTGAACTCGTAAGCCTTTCTTTCCTTAGGAAAGTAGGCTAGAAATGTATAGGTTCTTTGTAGTTGACTTGCAAATAAATTAGGAAATTAAATTTTAGTTCTTTCATGATGTTAGGACCTCCCATCCCCCCTCCTCTTCCCTAAACGCCCAGGTGCATGCATCCACATTCTCCAATAAGAGACAGTTCAGTAACATTTATACGAATTCTTCCCAAGTTAATTTAATATGAATGATTAAATTTTAAATAATTTCTTCACGAAATGATAAGTTATTTACACGCAAACACACACGCACACACACACACGCGCACACGTTTATATATGGGCACTTCTTAACAACGAGGTGTTGTAGGTGTTTCATTTTTATCATCTGAGGTAAATTCAAAAGTCAAAGTCAAAATAGTTAGCAGTTTAACCTTTGCGCTTGTGAACCTAGAGTTTGGCTGAAACCAAACTTCGTGTTTAAATAACTTTTAACATTTTTGCACGAATTAAGATTTTATGTAAAATTTTTCTTATTTTACACTTCTACAGCGTGTTAAAGGTTATTCGTTAATGGTTAGACTTTTTAATCAAAGGATCATTATTCCATGTAACCTAACCATAAAATATCCTAAACATCTAGCTTTTTTTTTTCTTTGAGCGCCCTTAAGGCTTGTGTGTATTGTCCATTTCATATAAGTGCGGTAAATTTGAACAGTTCTGGGAAAGTAGCGCTGCTTTAATGTATCCTTTTGCCACAGCTGTTCTGACAATGAAGAAAACTACGTTTGTAAACAAATGTCACTAGTTCAATGCACACGCGCATTTTCCTCTTGTTTCCTGTCGTGGCTATGTTGCCATTACAACCTGATTTATATTTGCAATGGCCAAGTAAGTCTGCAGGGTTCTTTATTTTATTTTGTCAGTAAAAAAGGGGGAGAAAGTGGACGGGTGACTTCAATTCAACATATTTTGTAAGACGACAATTTTTTGCTGTTATTCTGAAGATATCGTATAATTTTGAAATGCACATTGTTTTGATGCAGCAGTGGAAAAATTTGCTCGTACAGAAACTAAATTGTAATTATTATAATTTCGAAAGAACGAAACGCGATAAATACGTCACTGTCCGTGCAGACGGGGCGATATACACGCACTGCAGGCAAACATATTTACTGAAGTTGTATTTACGGCATAGACCTAATAGGCGAGTATTATTTTTAGACCACAAAACAGAGTTGAATGTGCGGGTTTTTTTTAAGGCCACGTGCATTTCAAACATTCTAGTGACTGTTTTGAATTATATTAAGACACGCTAACTCACTATATGTTTCCTAATATAAATCTCTTGAGCTAATGTTAATTTTTGTGGCAATCCTTGCACGATTACTTCACTAAAATCCCACTTGTTTGTCTCTGATATCCAATAAATCATTTGCAAAAAAATTCACTGATTTCAACACTTCGCTCGTTTCCCGAAACCAAACAAACTTAATCTTCGAAAGGTAAATGTATTTATAGCGTTTCATGGCGGACGGCGGAAGAGAATGTCGGCCCAAGCTGTTTTACGAAGCGGTTAATATTTGTCAATAATATTACATTTTACTGACGAAAATGCACTAAAATGGCACCTACAACCTACTATATTTAATGAAAGCAAATATAAAAATAATAAACAACCGATGAAATATTCTGACAACACCAGCAAGGTATTCGCGTAAACATGATGAAAAGATCACATGCGCAATGGCGTTTACTGGACTGGAAACATTTGACATGTCGTTAATGCGCGCATGCTTCGTCATGATTGCTGAACATGTATTTAAAGGTAATTCACAAAAAAAAAAACCCATTACAAATACATAGAGTAAACCATCAATGTTGTAAGTTTAATTAAAGCTTTAAATTACAACTTTAAGTTCTGAGTACTGTTTTATTTCATAGCCATAATCAATTTGGCCAAAATAACAACATACAGCCCGCAAAAATCCACCAGCTGATACAATAATTTGCACTGAATGTTGACATAAATAAATAAATGGCGTGTGGAGAGTGCACCCAGGGCAAGGCAACAACCTCTGAGTGACGGTCTTTCCAGCTGGGACCCGTAGGTGACCGTCATCCCCGAGCATGACAGAAAATGAGACCCTAGAATGGAGCGGCGCTGGAATGCAAGAGCGAGGGAAACGGGAGTACCCCGAGAAAACCCGCCGGCAAGCGGCATCGTCCAGCACGATTCCCACATGCGAAAATCCGGAAGTGAACCCGCCGGGGATCGAGCCCGGATCGCCGTGATGGGAGGCGAGCGCCCTGGCCACTACGTCACCGCTGCCCCGACTGTTGCCATAGTTTTGTATAGGTTGTTCACATCGTCTGTCAAAATGTACCGCACCTATATGAAATGCACGAGAGAGGAAGACCGGAGGAGGAGGAGTTGGCGGCAAGAGAGCCACTTCCGGTTCCTGGCTCACGTTGTCCTTGACCGACACTCGACGTCGACCAGAAACTGCAATAGGCGAGCCTTCACTTTCTGCCTACAGAAGTATGTCATGCAGAACTTCAACATTTCCTCTGCCGCTGTGTTTCCATTGCCCGTGCCAAAAACACTTTGATTGCACCTAGACTAGCTGGATACTTGTATAAATGCTCCGTAAAAAACACATGCAAATTAATGTATGCAAAGTTTTGGTGATTAAATTTGTTATGTATAATTTGTAAAAAAAAAATACTATTACGGGATTCGTAATTATAACACAAATGTTCTTAAGAATCCATAGCGTACAAGTGAGTGAGTGAAATAAGATGAATGCATGACTTAGTAAACATTATGTTGGAGGTAATGTCTACATTTAGATGTATGTGTAAAACGTACCAACTCCTTGTACTAATATATTGTATGGTGTATTTTTGCTGCTACAATGTCGTTGTGTAAACACTAAATGTCAATGTAGTTACATAACTTCCAATGTTTTATATTTACCTTGACCATGTATATATAAACTTGATTTACCTTCTGCAGTATCCGTGAGTGTATAGTTACACATACATATTTTCTGTAATTATAAATTATTATGTGCAATTTTCTAAACACAGGTAATTATTTGTAAGTTTAAACCATTTTTCTTAGGAATTCAAATACAACTACAAGTATTTTTTTTCATACATGCGACTATGGTTAGGGAGTATAACTACTTCAAACTCCATTTGCGTGTTCAAAACTAGAGCTTGCCTTCCGCTCATGTAAATTGCTATCCATATTTAGGGGGTAATTTTAGTAAAACTCTTTTAAAATACCAAGTAACATAAAGGAGTACAATAACGTGAAAATTGTAAAGCTACACACAAATAGCATGTAAATTAATGTGACGAAGTTGTAGAAGAACTGATACTGACGGTAAAATTATTTGGCAAAACAGTGAAAACCGTTCAGAAATAGTGTATTAAAGTTTAAAGTGAACATGTGATTATATGTACTTTTGTTTAAGTGAAAAAAAGACGCATACACAATGGCGAAATTACAATTGCGATGCCTGTGAAAATTTACTTGCCAAGGGAAAAAAAATGCAAACATATTACAGTTTAATTTCTACTACATGGTATTTGTAATTTTATGCTATTGTATGTTATGAATCCATTCTCTGATTGGCCGTGCGAAGATCTAGTAACGGGCCTGGCATCTGATTGGCTACTGAGTGCTACGAAAGACTCCCTATTGGCAGGGCTGCCGGCTGGCGAGTACGTTACCAGGCGCTGATTGGCTAACGACGCTCCGACATGTCGCTGGTCAGTGACTCCTTTCTGCTGGCGCGTGTGACTGCAGTTTGCACAACATTCCACTTATGTATTCTTAAGTACTCTGTGCATCAGCTGTCAGTAGAAGAGCTGCTGGCGAAGAGAAGAGGCTGGAGCGCTCAGCTCGGCCAGAAAGAGCACTGCAGCTGGTTCTGAATTATTAAGGCTCCCGCCTACCTGCAGCTTTTCTCGCGTTTGAGGTCGAGAAGCATGGGAGCGATAAGGACGACACTGCAACGCGCTGTTAGTGAGCCATCGCCGCTACGCGCAAGGCTGAGAACTGGTGCGCAATGTCCTAGTCGTAGTGCGTGTACCTATGGGTTTAGAGTTGAGAGATTTGGTCTGCACACATTTACTGGCACTTAATACAAATTAGAAGTGAGTCACCTATATCCACTACTGCAAGAACACCTGTTCTCTTGGTATCTGTGTTAGAACTCACCATCCTCCTATTGGGCCATACCTACCGGACCCTACCATGTACTTGATAACGTTCATTATTGGCCGGCCATCAACCATTGGAGAGCCAAGATGATACCGACCCAATCAAATGTCCTTTATGGTACAAATGATTAACATTCAATAATGTCCCTTTGAGTGATTGTAAAAAAAAAAAAAATTCTATCGTTAGCAATATCATTGTTACTGCGCTGTCGTGTTCTTGTGAGGTCATATTAAACACTAGCCGATAAACGACTGCACATCCATGCGAGTTTTGTTCTGAACAACGAATACATTTTTATATTAGCTTTGCTCGAGCTACACTCGAGCATAGTCTACAAAGTGTTAACAATGAGGTCTTGAGAGTGCCGGAATGCAAGAGCGGGGGAAACGGGAAATCCCCGAGAAAACCCGCCGACCAGTGGCATAGTCCAGCATGATTGCCACGTGAACCTATTATTTTACTGAATGAAAGTCTGCTGGAAGGATCAATACAGGGCCCTTGAGTAGTTTCGTATGTATCTGACGCCCATATTTAGAGATACAACACTGTGAAAAAGCGGTATTGAGCAGTTTTGGAGTTCTCACAAATGCTGTTTATAACGTGCGTGACATTTTGAAAGTACTCAATATCCTTCGTCTGAAGTGAGCTTTCCTTTCGCAGACCCGCACATTGGGAGCTTGTTCAATAGTTTGTTTGAAAACCGTGTAGAGTATGTCAAGCGCCAGGTAGGCACGCATGTATGCAAGGCGAGCTCACTAGTCTTTGAGCTCGTAGTGTATTGTAGCCAAGGCACGAGTACGAGGTGAATCGTCATCGACGTAATGGCCAGAGGTTATCAGGGCAGCGATATCGAGCTATATCAATCACGTAACAATATATCTGAACTATTGCAACTATGATATGATCCAACAATCTGGAGTAACATATCGCATATCGAAATATTAGCGATATGTGATATTAGCTATATGCGATATTATCTTTATGTGTTATTTACGATATGCCATATAAGCAATAAAAAATGTTGAGAATTTTGCGATATTACCGATACCGCTATGTTTCTATTTCACTATGATTTGATTTTAATTTTTATTGCTATTTTCACAGTGTTTAAACTTTTACTGGTTTTAATTCAAAAGTTTAAAGTAGTGACGATATGGTAGCATATTTTTGTGTTTGTGGTTATTTTTAATTAGCACTAAACCAATAGAGATATTCGGTATTTAGATATTTGAAATATCAGCTCTACCAGTATTTGCAAAATTAACATGCGTGATATCGGTATGAGTAATTTTAGCAATATATATAATATCAGTATTTGTGATATATGGCAATTGAATTTCAATACTTTCTGTAAGTGATATATCGCACCCGCAAATATATGGCCAGTACGTATTGAAACTATATTGGGAAGTGCATATCCAACAGTCAAGTATCTGCACGTAGAGAAAAGGCAGTTTTGCGTGTTCTGGCAGTGCAAGGATTATTTTTAAACCCAGACATATTGTTGTTACTTTTGTGACAGGACCACTCTGGTCCTGAGACGCCCTGCAGGACTCAACTGTAGCATATGTGTGGAAAGAGGCCAAACGGATATCGTACAACTTAGGACACGAGATGAAGGCATGGTCCAGTGAACAAGTGAAGGAACCTGGGGTTTAAACATATCTGTCTACAATAGACTTAGTTTTTAAATGACACCGCCTGGGGTGTAAGCAGAGCTGTCTAGTTTAGACAAGCCGTCAACAGACCGTGAAATTTCCGAGTTCCTATGCGGAGATGCTACAAACATAAATGTTACTGTTGCCGAAAATGTGACAGAATGATTCAGACGGTAATTATCTAGCAGCCAGGTTGTTGTGATGATGGGTAGGAGGAAGGGGTGAAGTGTAAATGGGGAAGTGATGGAATGTAATGGTCGAGAGAACGGAAGCATAAGACTAAAGGCGGCGTCCACTATGTTTGCTAGGTGCGAAACTCGAGAGCGGATGCCGTGTCGGCTTGGTGAGAGGCGAGTGGTCTGACCGCTGCACCACATCAGTCATGCTAGTACTCCAGCACTTACGCTTACTTAAGACACTGGAAAGTCGTGAAAATATTTCGAGCCAATATATCTTAGTCAACGCTCTAGCTAGTTTATATTTGTTTTGTGACTAGATGATCAAGTATTTCACTCAGCTAAGTCCCTTGCAGACCAATCACCAATTCACTGCTCCTGAGTATCAGGACCCTTACTGGCCCAAGTAAATACGACGGAAGGAGCTTCGTCACATGTGTGAACATATTACTATCTTTTAATTTTTATTTGCATGCTGTAAGTCGGGGCAAGCACTACCTGGTCCTACGGGTGGGCGGTGAGGGGAATACCCTCGGTTTGCTGTGTTTGTGGATGGTTGCATGAGAAGTATGCAATAGAGCAATGCTAACATTATTGGTGTTTGGCGAGGGGAATACTCTCGGCTCAAGTGTCTGCAATGAAGGATGTGTTTTGTGTGGAGGATTGATGGAAAGAGTAGATAATTGCTTAAACTTGACGTTATGTGGTGACGTAAATACATAAAGTATGGAAATTGTACAGTAACGCTACAATTACATGTTCAAAACCAACCAAACTGTTTGTTGTTCGTTTGTGATTACTCCCGTTCCACTCTGGAAAGCGAAAGTTCTGCACATACAAAATACGTACAGTAGACGAAGGTTTATCGCGGAAAAAGTTCACTGTTTGCTAATATACAATGTACTAACATGTCAGACATTTTTTTATTTTCGTTACTGGTGGTGGTGGTTATGCATATATGAACTTACTATCTCATATCACTGGCCTCATGAGAATTCTGATGCTCTAAGCAAGAACGTTTGCTATTAATCTGCTACGAACTTAGCCTAGTCAAAAACTTTATAATCCAATCATGAAACGATAAACTAGCGATGAGAAGTACCTATTTAAATTATATAATGGATCACAAATTTTTCGCCATCTTCCAGTATTTCTAAAATACAGACAGTCTCCATATTCACGCATAGCGCTGGGCTTCAGAAACGGTCAATGCCGAGGCTACGATCTGTCCTCCGCCGCTGTAATTAGAATAATATCGTTCCTGCTGCATTTAGGACATTCATACACTTATACTTCTTCAAACATCAAAACGTAGCACACGGCACATGTGAAAATAAGCAGCAATTAAAACCTTATAACATTACTAGAAACTGAAAAATGTTACGCTCGTAATTGTGCATAATTATTTTATATGTACATCAGCATATAACAATGGCGCGGTAGGCAAGTGGTGGACATTGTTGTCCTCTGTCTGTATTTTATATTCATGTTCCAATTCCGCTCCAGCAATGCAGATAAACCCAGTAGCAATTTTACGGAGAGATTCCATCAATTCACAGAAAATTATACGAAATGTACGAAAAATCCGTTATTGGAGAAAAACCCAGTGTCCTTGGTATTGGAAAGATTTCTAGATAACTTTTTGGCAGTAAATTTCACGTAATGCCACGTAAATATTTAAACACTTTAGCATACTGTGGGAGGGACACGCTGTGTTCGCACACAGTTCCTTAGCCCACCGCAAGGCAGCTCCACAAGTATTCCCAGTCGCTCGTGGCGACAACGTGCAGCAGGACAATTATCCTATGGAAACATTTGGGTGACTTCCCTTTGTTTACTGGCCGGGTGTCTGTAAGAATTCATGGGCTGTTCTGACATGACTGGGTGAATCATAATCAAGAATGTCCATCAATGAACGACTGTGAATCGCGGGGACTTCCATCAGCATGGCCGGGCTTATCGCTTGCGATCGCCAACGAGAGAGACGTGAATAACAGGAAAGGTGGAAACTGCACAGCTGGTGATATCCGCGGCGTGCACTTGGCAAGAGTTCACCGCAGCTTTCCCAACATTGTAGAAATATCAAGCTAATAATATATTGTCTCCAGGGAACCCCTGGCGACTATGTGTCTTACAAGCTACGCCACTGGTCAATTGCAATGTAAATTTATACACGTGACGGCAATTACACAACACATTCATTTAGGGATTTATTACGGGAAAATTTAATTCCTTATTGTGATTGAATGTACGTTGAACATGCATGCCTGAACTTTTGTTTTCATCGCTGGTAGGGAAAGGCATTTGACAAAAGCAAAGGGAAGTCTGTTACTCTCAATCAAAACACCGGCGAACAGTTTGGAAACAACTACGTAGAAAGTACGCTGAATATAATAATTTAATAATAATATGCGAGGGCTGATACAGAAGACATGGCAAATATTGTTTATCTCCCGAAGATGGCCCAACACAGTTGAAAGTGTACGATAAGTACGTTATAAAGGCGACGCAACATGTAGCATGAATGAAGGAATGTCCGGCAAGGAACAAAGACAAACATGGCTGTTTGAAATCACCGTTTTATTGATATATTCTCGTACAGTCTGCATACACTCATGTGAACGTGAAATATCTGTATAATATCCTTCAAAGCTGTCTCCGAGGTTGTCCATGGTTCGTTGCCAGCGATGAGGAAGGCATCGTCACAGGATTTCAACGAGAGGTGGCGCACATTGACGGATCTCACGCAGGTGATGGCATTTCCAGTCTGTGCTATTGCCCAAGCCTGCTGGTTAAAGCAAAAATCTCCTCCACTCAACTGAGAATGTAGGTACGATTGCACGAAGCCCAGATACATACAGGGCAAGTGAACATCTTGAACAGGGTATTTCTCCACGCGACGTCAGCCAAAGAAGTTCTACGAAGAAGTCGCTAGGATGTACCGGCCGTAATGCGTCCCTCCGTCAATCTGCCTTCTGTATCACATTTCAGCTACGACTAGTCTATCTCTTTCGGAATCAATGTGGCTCAGTTATGTACTTAAATTCGTTTTCTTATTTAAGCTCCCTACGATTATAATATATAAATCTATGTAAAATTGACACTCTACCGGTTAACCAATAACGAGCTCACATCTACTCTAAAATGCATTGCTTGTATTTTAGCATTAATATTCAGTCTTGTATACAAATATACATAATTCAGTATTTCTTAAACCATAACACTTGGTAGTAAAGGTCAGCAAAAAGTGAAATTACAGATTGTGCCCAGGTGCATTTAGGGAGAAGTTTAACTGTCACCACCACAATAATAACACAAATCTTTTCTGCATGTGTGACGTAACACTTCCACTAGGGCTGGTTTCCTTAGCGTAGTTGATTAAGACGCTTCATTAAAGCACGTAAGGTACCGGGTCCAGGAAACGACATATTGAGTGTAATTTTTTCACGGGTGTGATACGCTTAAGTATGCTCAGTCTGCTGGCATAAGGTGCGGGTGATAACGCACCAGAATGAACACCTGCCATATCTTATCTGGAGACAGCGACTCCACCCACAACTGCAAACTATACAATCCGTCAGTTAAAGTAAACAAGGCGGACACTTTGCCACATCTGAGCAACATTGCTGTTGAGAGGCAATAATAGAACTACACTGAAGAGCCAAAAAAAACTGGTACACCTGCCTAATATCGTATAGGGCACCCGCGAGCACGTAGAAGTGCCGCAAGGCGACATGGTATGGACTCGACTAATGTCTGAAGATATGCAGGAGACAATTCACACGATGAATCCTGCAGGGCAGTCCACAAATCCATTGGAGTGCGAGGCGGTTGAGATCTCTTCTGAACAGCACGTTGCAAGGCATCCCAGATATGCTCAATAATGTTCATGTCTGGTGATTAAGGTGGCCAATGTAAATGTTAAAAGTCAGAAGAGTGTTCCTGGAGCCACTCGGTAGCAACTCTCGACGTGTGGGGTGTCGCATTGTCCTGCTGGAATTGTCCACGTCCGCCGTCGGAATGCGCAATGGACATGAATGGGTGCAGGTGATCGGACAGAATGCTTTCGTATCTGTCATCTGTCAGAGTCGTATCTAGATGTATCAAGGGTCCCATTTTACCCAAACTGCACATGCCCCATACCATGACAAAGCCTCCACCAGCTTGAACAGTCTCCTGTTGACATGTAGGGTCCATGGATTCATGAGGATGTCTCCATACCCATACACGTCCGTCCGCCCGATACAATTGGAAACGAGAATCGTCAGACCAGGCAACGCGTTTCCAGTCATCAACAGTCCAATGGCGGTGTTGGCGGGCCCAGGCGAGGCGTAAAGCTTTGTATCGTGCAGCCAACGATGGTACACGAGGGGGCCTTTGGCTCCGAAAGCCCATATATCAATGATGGTCGGTTGAATAGTTCGCACGCTGGCACTTGTTGATGCCCCAGCATTGGAATCTGCGCCAATTTGAGAAAGGGTTGCACGTCTGTCACGTTTAATGATTCTCGTCAGTCGTCGTTTGTCCCGTTCGTTCACGATCTTTTTCCGGCCGCAGCGATGTCGCACATTTTATGTTTTATCGGATTCCCGATATTCACGGTACGTGAAAATCCAAATTTTATCGCTACCTTTGAGATGCTATGTCCCATCTCTCGTGCGCCGACTATAACACAACGTTCAAACTCACTTAAATCTTGATAACCTGCTATTGTAGCAGCAGTAACCGATCTAGCAACTTTGCCAGACGCTTGTTGTCTTATATAGGTGCTGCGGACCAATCGCATTTCTCTGATTGGTTCCATACCGCTGTTATTTGCATACGCACGCCTATACCAGTTTTTGTTGGCTCTCCTGTGTAGTTCTGTGTCCAGGGGTGTCCTAATATAGCGATATATATTTTCTGCAGCCAGCTGTTGGGTTCGGATATTAATACAAATGTTTGGTTTTACGACACTCGTATAAGTGCGGTGAAACACATTGCTAACAGTCGGCACTGAACTTCGTGTTTGTCGCCGGAGATCCTAACTCCTCAAGTTAGGAGTAAGGTGGCTGCCAATGAAACACTGCACTGCACTTGACTGTACTTCATTACACACTACTACATAAGCTAACAAAAAGTTCATAAAATAACGTATTTTTTGCAAATGAAAAACTAATGCATAAATTTTCTGATACTTTAAAATAGGTACTTTGCAAGAATTTACTTATTGAAATGTAACAAATAATTTAATGAGAGTTCATTTTTAATAAAAATTTAATCACACTTCCATTTTAAATGCTTTACAAAGCCACTCGACTTCTTCCTTCAGTCGAACCACCACAGTCCACCTGGCCTCCTCGTCACTTGACAACGCGTGGTATCATATTCGGTACCAGCTCGTGCAAGGTCTGGCATAGAGGCTTTATGCCAGAAATATGTTACTATAAATAACCCCTCGAATATGTAATACGACACGCTGCTCAAATGACGGGCAAAGTCTCTCTGAAGACCAGAGGCAGTACGCTTGATCTCCATGCGCAACACCCACACTTATCCAAACACTTCATTAAACTATATTCTTAACGTAGTTGACCGTGTCCATGTTTCGTCGTTTTTTTCTTTCTCCTTCATCTTATCCGCATTTGTTTGTAAGTATATTACTGTATGCGAGGTGTTCCTTTATCATATCCATATTTGTATGTAAGTATATTACTGTATGCGAGTTGTTCCTTTATCGTATCCACATTTGTTTGTAAGTATATTACTGTATGCGAGTTGTTCCTTTATCGTATCCACATTTGTTTGTAAGTATATTACTGTTTGCGAGGTGTGCAGGGAGCGTTACTCGCGAAGTAACGTTCTGTGGTCGCCACTCTGCTCGCGTCCAGAACTCGGGTTCTCCTCTCCTCCTCTGTCTGGCCTTCTCTATGTCCCCCTCCCTCCCACGCATGAGCGTTGGCTAGCTTTCCGCTCCTGGCCAACTCATATCAGCTTGTGCAAGGCCGTTTTATTGGTCTTATCTTCACTTCGTCTGCTTCAACCCGGTTGACTTAGGCTATAATGATCGCCGTATCTTACATCTTTGTGGTTAATATGTTAACTTAGAGATGCCATGGCCTTTAGTACAAAGCGCCTGAGAAGTTTTTAGTATGTTCGGTTTTTTTAATGTTTTAAGTAGGGTAAGTGAACGGTAGTTTTGGGTAGCACCGTATCTGTTGCATTTATAATTCCCTTTTCGTCGCCCGTAAGAAATTAACGTTTTGGTTAACTCGCGTTGCAGTGTGGATACCGGTCATGCTTTGTATGCGTTTTTTTGCCTTTTTGACGTAATAGTTTTTTTTTACCGTAACTGTCTTTGTGGTTGCAAATGTCAAATGGCCAGTCCACGCGGGTTAATGGGACCGCAATTTCTCACGCGTTTCTGTTTATATTATGTTTTGATGACACACCTTCAGGAACATTTTAAATACCCTTAGCATTTTCTGTACCCTTTACTTAGAGCTCTCTGTTCTTACCGAATCGTTTTAACGTGTGTGCTTTTGTCATAATTTTATAGCCTCCCTTAGAGTGCCCATGGTTTTTAATCATGTTTTTATTGTAAATCTTTTAAATCTGTCGTTTGTACTAATGTGAGGCGAAGTATCTTCCTTTGGTACTGTGAGAGAGCACATCGCAGTCCGTTAATGTATTTTAATTATTTAATTTAATTGTCTTTTTATATACGTTTTATGAATACTTGGTTATTTAAATTAAAATGGCTTTTAATTGTGCTGTAATGAATGTTTGTTTATAAAAACTATTTGTATGTGCACAAACGTAATTAAAGAATATTAAAAGAGTATTCCTAATTTTGTTTGTGTGGGACACTTATGATCCTGTCACAACTGATATTGTAGAAAGTACCTTTTATGTTAGTGCCCAGTGTTCATTAAGAACCAGAAATGCCAAGCGATAGAAGAAAAAATTCATATGTAAACAAATCTCGGCATTGAAAGATCACGTTTTGTAACAAACTTTTAAATTAATTCCATTCTGGAGATTTTGCAGACGACACAATAATACTTTATGTGTAATGCTGCAGTTTTAAAATTCAGAACATTAAAAAAATATATGGACTCATACTTTGAGGGAAAAATATTCCAGGCTCTGACTAATAAAGCCAGAGACGTTGGAGCTCTACCTCTTACAGTAATAATTTTGTCCTGGAGGCCGCGGACATCATGAGATGGCTGAAACACACAATATCCTAATTATCACCAACAAAACATTCAGAAAAATGCCCTATTTTTGATGCAAAACAATTCATTCAAATATGTTTCGTATTGTAATGAATGAAGTATTTATTGCATAATGGAATTATCAGATGGGCGATGCAGACTTCACGTAATGAAACACAAAAAATACTCAGAAACGCGTTGGTTAGAAAATCCACAGAATTGAATGGAGACTCTTCCTTATTATTAATATCACAAAACAACTTTAACTCTGGATTACTATTTCGAGAAATAAACACTAAGGCGTGAGTTCAAGAGTACTTGCTCTAACAGAGAAGTGTGATGACTAAGACAAATAAGTAGTTAAGCTTTACTGACACGTCAAGCTAGCCGTTATGCAGCATTTCATAAAGCGTTACGTGAAAAAGCGATACAAATCACAGTAACATATAATACTAAAGGAAACTAATACTAAGTGTGGTGTAGCTTCCTCTGGACAAATAACTAAACACGTTTTCTGTTAATATCGTATTATTTCTTAACACCGTGATTTGTACTTCACTTGTTTTAGTAAAGAAGACCAGAATAAGAAATAATTAACACCACGTATAACTACTTGTGATGTTTCTATATGTTCTTAATGATGCATTGTAATGTAAAAATAGAAACATAAATTAATCTACTTGCAACTATCAGTTAAAAGAAGCCGTTTTCAGAAGGAATAAATCAAGTCCAATTAGATTGTATTTTACTCTATTTGTTTTCACCCCTTTTGGTATCTTCAATAAAAACATGCTTCATTAATCATGAAATTTACACCATACCAATTACTCTTGTATGACCTACTTAGGCCACCTAATCTACATGATGAAATATTAACATTCGTCATGTATGTTACAACTATTCATATTTTAGAGAAAAAATATTCTGTACTTGCTCCTGCACCTGATTTCCCAAATACAAACGTTTCTTCACGATACAGATGGAACTGATAACAATATTTAAACCTATACTTCAAAAATTCAATACATAGTATCAGATAATAGTAAAGAAATGCTAAAAAGCTAAAAAGCTCTCATGATCAGCAAACTTGCTGATGGCGTACTTTTTCGTTGTCAAACCATAAATAAGAAACAAAAATATTCAGTATGAAGAGACGCAAATATAACTGTTTTCATAAATATTTACAATTTATAAATTTTTTGAAACCAGCTCGAGCAACGTGCGTGATTTTTAAACATTATTTTGTGTTGTTTAATCCTATGGAAGCATGTCTTCGAGGAGATTTGATAATGTATACCACCCTAAAAACTCAATATCTACACATGAAAAAAAAAACTCAATGTGAAAAAACATTACAAAGGAAGTGGAAGACACTGTTATGGGTGAGGTCCAAATATTTTAATTAAATAAAACCCCTTTAAATATTTTTGATACTCACCAAGAGTATCATTAACATTCTATAAGAATAACGGTCACTGAATCACCTGTAATGAATAAATTTTAAATAGAAAAGGTGAGTATTCAGGAATTCAATAACTGTGAAAAGACCTTTCTGTGATATGACAAAGTGATTTCTTACCAAGGAGTTGGCAGAGAAATAGTTCACCCAAAAATATTTATACGTATTTGACATCAATTAAGAGCTTTTCAAATGCTGTCATGTAGATGAAAAAAACTGGAATACAGGCAGGTGACTCATTTTGCTGCAGGCTGGTGTGAGAAATTATTTCATTCCAAACGTTTTTTCGTAAAGAGCCAGAAATATTACTGTAGACGACTAATGTGACAAAACACTGAGAAATATATTAGCTACAAAAATATTTACTGATCTCTAACATAATTTCCAGCTCTTTGAAACAACTCACCTAACCAATGTATGCAATTTTGTAAGCCCAATTTCAAATAACTAGTAAAAATATTACATACTGTTGTGGATTCGAAAAAAGCTATAGGATTTAATCATAATTTATGCCTACACACGCTAACAGAATAAAAAAAACAAGTCAATCGGTACGCATGTTATTGATGTCTCATGAACCTGGTCAATGTGTTAAGATTTCTCAGCCTCATTCTTCATACGCATGACTTTTCAATGCCAAAGAACAAGCAGTGATGCTTATTACGAACGTGACAACACTAGACACGTGTCACATTAGATCAAATGAAACTAGTAGCTTCTAGTCCTTAATAAATAAAAGAAGAAAAAAAGGCATTTTGTCGAAATAAAGATAATAACATCAAGGGATAATGGAATATGAGTGGAACTATTCTGGGTTTAATAAACAGCATTGTAGTAAAAGTGGGTTGCGACTTTGTAATTGAAGTTGACGTTACTTGAGGAACAGCACTAAGGTCGAATCAGAAGTGCCGCTGCAACGTAAAGGTTTTGCAACTCTGCGACTAAGTGATTACTTTATTTGCTTTAATTTTCCCGGCCAAAAATGTGTGTAGGGATATTGGGATAAGGTTTTATTTGGGACTCAAAATTCAAACCTCTGATCCGCCATGCCTTGTTTACGTTACGTAGGACTAATGTCAATACGAAGTACCTATTAGCTTGTACGATATTCAATATTGTACGGTAGTCGACACAGGTACGAAGAAGTTTTTTGACGGACAATGGAAAGGAACGTGTCTTATAGGAATTTTACACCATCAATGAAAATAATATTAAAAAATCGTTATTCAGGAAGACTAACAGACAAATAATCTGATGAATAAAACTCTTCTTTACATATCTTTATGTAACTGGGTAAGTGCCTAGTTTATTTGGTTACCCAATCATGTAACTATAAGAGAGTTCGTAAAATCTTGGCCCATACGATTAAGCTGTTAGCACGATTAAAAAATGCGAATAACATACAATTTCAGACCAAACTAATGCCTTAACTAAACGAAGTTGTATCTTTAATAAAAATGTCTGATATTCTGTGACCACAAAAAGGCATCATGAACCATTATTTCCGTACTGAAGTTTCCATCACATTGTTTGCAGAAATTCTACTTAAAACTTGATTAAATATTAACGAAGCGCAGTGTACCCCTGCATCCTTTTGTGTGATGCTGCCTCTTCAAAGTAGCAAGAAGTTATAAGCAGTTATCGAAATAACTAATGAGCCTACTTCCCTCTACTTGAATGCAAATAATTTTGATGTAGCTTTTAAAAGAGCAGAGGGCAGGTGAACCTTGGCGGCCCGTAGACAGCGATACCAGTACAGATGGAACAAGAAACAATGCAATACTCGTGAGGCGACTACAAATACTCTCGTGCCCTAACCGAAATTCGAAGCCAAGACGCCTTGAGCCGTAATTTGGCGTGCAACCATCTGCATTATGGATGTAGCAGTTAGAGCATCAACGTCGGTTGTAATCAGTCGAACGATTTGTTCATAATTACAGGGACATTATTTTGATAACCAGGGCGAGAATAACTCAAAACAAGGGAGATTACCGTAGTACTACTTGTGTGCAGTATTTGGTGGAAATAGATTGACTGATTTCCCGAGATACAGCATGAAACTTCACTTTCTCATTTAGCGTTATCGTGCAAAAAGGCCTAAAAAGAGGCTTCTGATATATACTGCAATCACACAAAGTTTGGTTGAATTCGAGTGGAGAAAGTGTGGTGTTGGTGTAAGTGCAACAGCCGGCCATTGTTGAATTCATTTCACGTAAAAAATTGTAATCTCTATATGAAATAGTACTTTGTACGTCTATCTGAATATTTCACATAATGTTGATATCTGTAAATGTCTGGTATGGGGAACTACAATATTTCAAACGTCTATGTAGAATTCAAGATAAGTAAACTAAGACAATTTTCTTACCCAAATAACCGACCCTACAGTCTACTATCCTTTCCTAGCACCTAGCAAGACCTATTACACTGGCCAACAGCCATTTTGGTGCCAACGATTTTTCAACTGTTCCTTGGTAAGTTTTGGGTGCAGAATCCAAAATAGCCATTAGATTTCGTCTATCAGATCTAGTTTTTTTGAGATAGACTATGTTTTCTATTTTTGAAGTAGCTATACACACATTCATTACTTATCACTTAAAAATTTTCTTTTATTCGACTTTCTAGCATGGAGTTTACTTGGACAGTCTCACTGAAGACTCCAACAGTAGTCGACCATCATGTGGCTATTCCATCGCCCTTGATATCGATCTTCCATAGTTTTATATCCTGATGGAATCTTTCTCTCTGTTCTTCACTACAATCACCTAGGTTTTCTGGAAAACGATCTAGATGGTTGCGGAGGTAGTGAACTTTTATGCTCATATTACAACCGAAGACATTTAAGTGTAAAAGCATAGTTTCCACTAACTCTATGTAATTCTCTGCCTTATGATTTCAAAGAAAATTTTGAACCACTTGAACAAATGAACACCAAGTGTTAGATTCAATCTCGTTCATTGATGCGGCATATTGGGGATCTTTGTAAGCTTCCTTATTTGAGGACCATCAAATATGCCTGCTTTTAGTTTGTCCTTACTAATCCTAGGAAATGTACTTGTCAAGTAACCAAAACAAAGTCCATCACGATTTAAAGCTTTCACAAATTGCTTCATAAGCCCCAATTTAATATGCAAGGGTGGAAGTAAGATATTTTCTCTCGAAACCAAAGGTTCGTTGATTACGTTTTGTTTTCCTTGAATCATGACATTTCTTAAAGGCCAGTTTATGTTAACTCAGTGCTGATTATTAGCTCTGCTGTCCCAAAGACATAGAAGACAAGGATATTTTGTATATAAGCAGGTATATGCAGGTCGGTTGAATCATGGGCAATTCCAGGTATATCTGGCTAATTTGAGTTTAATTTAAGGTATGACATTTCTATTTCGACCTCAAAAGGTATTTGAATTTTTTTGCTTATGCCTTTTATCAGAACTAAAATCAATTAGCCCGTATCTGAAAAACTATAGCTGATAGGATAAATCTGATGGCAATTTTGGAATCAGCACATTAAAAATATCCCAAATCAGTCCTTCGTTTTCCGGCACCAAAAATTTTTTTTTTTCGTTTAGTTGGTCAGTGTTATACTTTAAGTATTGCGTGCTCATTGTTTTGTCACAAATTTGTTTTACTAATTCTTGCATAATTCTTCCTCAACTAGAGAGACAAGTGGACCTGGAACAGATGACATAACAATACTGTTTGCTGTTAGTTCAGCTGGACAAAAAGTGCCCCCCTTGATAACATTTAAAGGAAAGAATCTTAGGGTTAAAGGGATGGCACCACCAGAGGAGGATTTCCAAAATAAAACCTATGCTGCAACAAAGAATGGTTGGATGTAAGCTGACGTTTCTACAACTACTTAAAGAACACATTCATACCACATGCATCAAAAGAGAGACCCATCCTTCTGCTGTATGATGGGCACACTACTCATGTTGATGACAGGGTAATTGATCTCGCTATGGAAAATAAGATTATAATTTTAAAATTGCCTACACAAACAAGCCACTTCCTTTAGCCTCTAGAACTCTTGACCTTCAAACCGCTGAGAGAAGATTGGTATACTAAGGTGGTAGCTTCGCAAAGCCAACACATAGGGGTTCGATTTCCAGAGCGGATCTTCTCTGCACTCATGGGTAATTGTAAACAAGAAAACATTACCAGTGGTTTCCAAAAAGGTGGAATTGTACCATTTAACCGACATATTAATACCAGGGATATAAATACGATCCCCAAGCGTTAAAACGATTTGAAATGCATTATTCAGGAAGATCTGGTGCCCATGGAGAAAAGCACATTTCTTAAAAAAGGCAAGCATATCCTGCAGAATAAACCTTCTCAACATCAACTGACAGACCAGAAACTACTGGTACCCATGGAGAAGAATATATTGCTTCAACAAGTTATGCAAATCCTGCAGAAGAAACCTTCACAACACCACTGACAGACCAGAAACTACTTCAGTAAGCTTTGAAAATCTGTTATTGGCGAACAGAAACAAGATATTATCAAAGGGAAAAAAGAAGGGTAGCAATTGGAGCTGAAGGAATTACTAGCAAGGAGACCCAACAAAGAATCAAAGAAAGTAAGAAGCTAAAACCTAGCAAGCAGACTTGTAAGAAAAGGACCAAAGAACCAGTTCTAGAAGAAACATCTCAAGAAGACGAAGATATCAAGTTAGAATATACTGATGACTACTTAAATTTAGAACGCAAAGAAGAATACTTATTGGCTACTGAAGAACCTATGCCACAGAAAATGTGCCTCAAGAAAACATTGGAGACTAGGTGTCGGTAAATTTTTGCGCAGGAAAGAAAAGGCAATGTGCAAAACATTTTGCAGGACAAATCAGAAATTAATTCCTACCACAGAAATCGAATTTTTTAGGAAGAAGATAAACACAGATTCTGTGCTTCTATGGCGTGGAATAGATTATGTTGATGATTTTGATAGTGTTGACGATATCGTAGCAGTACTTCCACAACCAACACCTGGAATAACAAGTGAAACTCTCTTTGAAGACAGTTCTCATAGTTATAATATTCAATAAACTAGTTTACTATCGCGATAACTGACAACAAACACATATGTGATAAGTGCAGCAATAAATTAATTTATAAATATTTTTTTTAACACGTGGGAAATTTACAGACCGAATATTTCAAGTTTACAATACATTTATTTTCGTGTGTGCGGTGTGTTAAAATTTAAATTATTGGTGGAAATTTGGTGTTTAAAGTGTTGTTTCGTTTTACCTATACAATGAAGCAAAATTGTATGATAATTAATCAGTTATTTTTGAAATACAAGAATTTATACTTTTTTACATGCTTCACTGCCGTTATCTGAAGACAATTAGCTGTAAAACTATTCCACTTAGCAGTAAGAGTCAAAAACTGTCTGAAAGAGAAAAGCATGAGGGTTTTCCACTTGATCTCGCATCAACATTATAAGTAAGCATTAATTATTACGTGCTAGTGCTGGGGCCAGTGTAATTGTGTGGCATTTTTTTTTCAAACGTTTATTACTTTTTTTGTACCAAATGTGTGAAAATTCTATTTAAATGTCTTTAAGGAACATTCTAAAGCTTCTAACTACGAAATCTTATTTTCCCAAGTGACTCCGTTACAGAAAAATGTTTCATCAAACATGAACTATTGAAATTCTACCTCACACTTGCCCCCACGTAACCTATATAAATAAATTATATTGCCACAATTTTGAAATTATATCTGACTGTTTTAAATAATGCAGTTTTACACTATTTGTGTGGAACATTTGGTGAGAAAACGTTGATTGGTTCCCGAAATGTGACATGAATGTTACATGTTCTCACGTTACAAAAAAGGCGGGCAAAAATATCACTTTAAACAATGGATGCTGCCAACATACAATATTTAATTGAATTTAGTTAAATTGTTTAATAAGTATTACTAATTTATCTAAGTTATTCATGTCAGCCATATTGAAAATATTGTCAGACACTTGAAACGTGTAACTTTACGTGGCCTACTGCAGCAATACTCATGTGTAACATTTGGTGGGAACTAGTTAATTGTTTCCCAAAATATGACGAAACGTTATGTATTCCTGTGACACTACCTTACAGAATAACACATGAAGAGAGGCCTGTGTAGTAACATTTTGATTGTCGTAATAAATACTGGCAGCACACAAACATAATGATGAAATGGTTTAATCATTCCGTAGATAAAAAAATACTAAAATGAAATGTTTATAAGACCTCAATTTTGAAAACCATTATATGACTTACTTAAAACATACTCGTTTACATGACCAGTTGTGGCACTTGTCTGTCAAATTCAGTATGAATTAGTTAATCATTTACCGAGTTATGACATAAAAAATGCATTTATTTGTGTAGCGCTATCTTACAAAATGGCCTACAAAACAGGCTATGTAATGGTAAATTTAATGCCTGTAGAGATAGGTTCAACTTAGCAAATTTGTTCAAAATTGGTTCAACTTTATGGCAAATAGGTAACGCAAATTAACCCCAAATATATAAAATAAAAAAAATACGCCCTTTAAATTAAAATGGAATATATTTACGTGGCACTCAATAGTCTTACTTATACACCAAATTCTCCTATAATCGGTTGAGAAGTTCCCAAGATATAATGTGAAAGCGATATTTTTCATGTAGTGCTATCTCCAAAATTGCAGGTTCTTAATGTTATAATTTTTTAAAACTTGATTGCCTTCATGACGCACTGTGAGCGTCAAGAAGTTACTGATATAACTTATTTACCTACTTTCCTCTACACGCGTTCAAATAATTTTTAATAATATTCTTAAAAGCTTAGATGGTACGTAAGCCTTGACCTCTCGTTAACAGCAATCTTCGTACCATAAACTAGCGTACAATCAACTGCAATACGGAAGTCGGATTCTGAGCATCAACGTCGGATGTACTCAGGCTAATGTTTTTAATGATACGGTTTACTGACTTCAAATAAACACATAAGTTTACATGGCCTATCGTAGCGATACTTGTGAGTTCAATTTGGTGGTATAAAATTGATTGGTCCCTAAAATATGGCCAAAAAAATGTTGCACATGAGATGATTTTAATATATAATATCACCATAAAAGTTTCGTTGGATTTGGTTATATCATTGAATAGATATGGCAAAAGTAACAAAATATTTATATGATCACCATTTTAAAATCAATGTCTGATCCCACTTATACCGTGTAAGTTTACATAGCTTTTTGAAGCACCAACGGCGTCCAACATTTTGTTAAAATTAGTTGAACTGTTAGGAAAATATGGCAAATTGTTGAGAATTCTCACTTAAAATTATTTTGCAAAAAAACCGGCAAAAGGGGATTTCTGTGTGCATAATTGATGATTCTTGCAAATACTGTTTGTGTACGAAGTATGGTTAGATGTTTTTTATTTGTTCAATATATAACAACGTACTATCCTTAATTAGTTATACTAACGCCTTAAAAAGCCTGACACACCTAAAACATGTTATTTTACACAGCCTACCGCAGCAAGACTTGCGTGTAAAATATGGTGGGAATCAGTTAATTAGTCCTCGAAATATGGCACAAAAGAAACATGTTTTTTCCAGCGATCTGCATAAGTACTAGACAAAAAGATGATATATTAGCACATTCGATGAATGTCATGGTTTCCATATACAAAGTTAAGTTCAACTCGTTCACATAATTTCGTAGATACAGCACACTTAGATGAAGTGTTATTATAGCTACCATTCTGAAAATAAATAAATGTCACACTGAAAACATATAAATCGATATGGCCTACCACAGCACAACTTTTTCGCCAAATTCCGCGGGAAAGGGTTGATTGTATCCCGAGACATGGCATAAAATCTTAAGTTTTTCGTGGGTGGCTATATTACAAAATGGCGGAGAAATGAGGCTCCGTATAGACAAACTTGATTGTTACAATAAAGACTGCAGTACACAAAGTTAAAGTCTAAATTTGTTTCGTAGTTTCGTAGATATAACATACTCAGGTTGTTTATATAGCCACAAATGTGAAAATAAGTGTCTGATACCCTCTAAACATATACATTTACATATCCCGTCAGATTGCTACTTGTGTGCCAAATTTATTGGGAATCGGTTAGTTTTCTGTGGAGATGTGACATAACAATTTTATTTTGTCACATAATGTTATCTTGCAAAATATACTTTGTATGGACACACTTAATAGTTGTAATATATAATGCTAGCATACAACGTTGAGCTGGAATTAATTACATGGTTTAGACGATATAGCATACACAGATAAAATAACTATATGGCCACCATTTTGAAGATAAGAGACGAACTTATTTGAATCAAAGGAGTTTTTATCAACTGCGGCAGTACTACTAGTATGCCACATTTGGTAGCAATCGGTCAATTGTTTCCCGAGATATGATACAAAACTAATCTTTTTCGTGAGGCTCTATCTTACAAAATGTATGACAAAAGTGGCTACACTTATGGTGGTATATACGAGGAATGTAATAGATACTTTCATCATAGAAATTTTCGTCGAAATTCGTTGATATACCAAATTGTAGGTATACCAAATAAACTTAAATTATTTGTACGGCCGTCATTTTGAAAATAAACATCTTATTAATTTTAATTGCAATCATTTACATGGCTTACAATATTATTAATTTTATGCCGAATTTGGCGATAAATGGTTGAGTATTTTTCGAGGTGTATCGTAAAAGATTCACTTTTTCTTGTGGAACTATCTTTCAAAATGGCAGACCCGCAAAACTATTTATCTCTTAATTGAATGTTTGCATTATGCACTGGCAACATAAAAAATATGTTTTAAATCCGTTGAATGGTTCCCGAAATGTTATACATTATCCAAAATTTTAAAATGGCCGCCATTCTGGAAGTAAGCGCCTGGCGTGGTCAAAAATTATAAAAGTGGGATATTCTTACCAAGTAATATATGCTAACGAGTTTCGTAAAATTCGGCTGACGCATTGAAAAGTTTTAATTAAAATAAGGGGGGGGGGAGGCATACACACGTACCCACAGTCATTCACACAAACAGGACATTCCCATAAGCCTTTCATGCCTTCGGAAAGGAAGCTTTAAATCTTCTGTAAAACATTTTGTTAGTATAAATATTAAGAAAAATACAATAATCCATTACCGTTACGCAAAATATATTAATTATGCTTTTCGTAGTTCAAGTTTATTTCTTATAATACATATTTTGCAAAAAAAAATCTATTAATGTATTACCTATGTGGCAACGTCAAATCGTCGTGGTCGTAATGTATACAGGCGAATAAATGTCCTTTCTTCCTACAGCAGTTGATTTTTCGTAGCCTTCTCTGACTTAACACATCGCCGCTTCTCAATACGCATATCTGTCTCGGAAGTTCACTTCAGAACCGAACAATATACAAGATAGTACATAAAAGCGTTCAAGGCAATCCAGGGTACTAACCATTGTACACACTCGAGGAATGGATTATCATAGAAGAGTATTTCACTGCATTGAAGTAAGTGCTTGATGGTGGTAGAGCCATGTACATTGAGGAAACTCCACTCGCGTGTTTCTACGAAACGGCTTCATTTCGCCTTACTCAACACTTCTCTTTCTAAATCCACAGACGATATAAGGTGAAGTGTGGGCCTTGAAGTCTCACCATGTAAACCTGCAGAAACTATAGCTAGTAGCAAGATGTATTAAAATCTCGTAACAATATTATTTTCTCTTACTGCGGAAACACTAACAACTATTACGTAACTTTCCTTACAGCACGATAAACTCTGCGACCTTCAGTTAGGAAAACCGAAGAGTTATAGGCGCTCATAAAAGCTGAAGTAATCGTGTGTGTATGTATATGTATTTTGTGTGTGTTTATATTTATATATATGTGTGTGTGTGCGGTGTGTTGGTATGTGTGTTCAATGAATAATATTCCTCTTTTAAAATTTTTCCTTTATTTTGCAGAAAAGTGGTGGTCAAAATTCTCAACAACTCTGCGTAAATTTACTGCCAAATTAGTTTTTTAACAACGTGCGTTAGGTAACACGAGACGTGGGTGCACGGGCAATGTCCTGCTGGAAGAGTACATCTTGGCGTTGTAGGAACGGCAACAAAATGGGCTGGATGATGTTCTGGATTTTGCCACACTCCTGGTCGACGCTGCACTCGCAAACGACAGTCACTGGCGCCAAGGCAGAATCTGCTCTCATCACTAAACACAACTCCGCGCCATTCATCCCTCCAGTAGCGTCGTTTGCGACACCATCCGAGGCGGGCTGCACGGTGATGAGGTGTGAGAGGAAGCCTGGCGATTTTTTTCATACTGTAGATAATGTTTTATGTTTTTATAACTGTAACTTTATAACAATAATTACGAGTTTTTATCGCCTATATCATTATTTTTTGCAAAATTTTGAATCAATATCAAAGAGTTGTAACCTCATGGATGAATAATCAAGATGGAACTGTCCTTTTTGGTTTCTTCATTAACTCGTTTCAAGTAGTAGCCACGGGGAGCGCCCTACGCTCTGAAACTGTGATGTGATTGCCTAGGTACGAAACCTGGTATGGAACCTGCCACGGAAAATAGGACGAGACATATCACCAAACCGGGTACGAAATCCCAACGTTCAAGGCGGGAAATGCCATGACGGGTGCAACACTAGCCCGTACAACTGCCGCTATGGCGGACCTTGCACAAGCCTTACGGAATTTGAAATCGTGTAATATCGTCTTAAAGTAGGTTATGTTAACTCTTCCAATCACCATATCCTTTATGTGTGCATGGCTGGAAACAACGTCTTAATAAGGGCAGCCCCTCGTGCGTGGGAGGTATGGTTTGTTGTTGAGACTACGTTCCCTAGTTTCATCAACAACTGCTAACAGTAACATCAAAACAAACACACTTTAATTGGATCCGATTTGTGAGAGGGTGTTATACCGATTGCAGTACGGTAAAGAACACAACATTTAGTTTAAAAGCCTAAAATTATAAACTATTCCTGTACGTGTTAAGGGAACAGGGTGGTAAGGTCATGCAGATGTTCAGCGGCCCTCCTGCTAAATAATAGTTCCTTCAAAAAACTTCGTTTGAAAAAAATTAAACTATTGTTTACACACATGTTGCTTCCTGCTTACTAATTTTTCAAATATATATATATATACATATATCACTACAAAACTACAGTACACTATTTTTTAGTGAATTACAGTTTTATCAAAAATGCGTAAAGAATGAAAACCTATGGTTACAGCACGCGCAGTTTGACTGGGGGGGGGGTACAACACCCTCCTTGCACCCCCTCACACATTCAGACGTTCGTCTGCTGCCCCAACGTCTACAAACACGTGGAGTCTGCACACCAGTGGATGCAACGAAATACGCTACAGCTGCGCCTTCTGCATCTTACAATCTCACAAACAAAGCTGACTTTATATTAACAACGTGGCAGAAATTGAAGGGTAACTTTAATTGCTCACTTTGGTACGCCATACCTTCACGCAGACGTTTTATAAAACTGTCGTAGTTGTACTCATTCATGCCTGTACTACTCAAATACTATCACATCATAAAACCGGTCATCGAGGAACTTGCTGACATCAGGGTAAAGGATTCGCACACCACGCAGTGTTCTATTGCAACAAGTGGTCTTGCCAACACTGGAAGCCCACACTAGGCAAGTCCCACGTACAACTGCTTTCCATGTGTAAACGACCGCTCCGAATCCAATTGTTGTGCCAATACAGGATGATTCTAAAATCATGGGACAAACATTGAGGGGTGGTAGAGCTCACTTAAACAAACAATTAATGTAAAGGAATATATGAGCGGAAGTGACGCGTTGAGGAACAAACACAAAAATAACACATGAAATGCAACACAGTGTTCATTTTCAACGTCACCACTAAATGCATTTTTACAGCAATGTTTATAATAATTGCTCAATATTGCTACCACCGACAGTAATGCAAGCTTAGTAGCGTCGGTGGAGTGATGCTGATGCAGCAGGTCACTGGCGCACCGTTTGACTGCCCTCAACTATCGCCACCATTGTCAGCCAATCACGCCATATGTAGAAGTCGCCAAGCATGCGTGACTGTTGGTGGACGTATTTCCAGCAACTGTTTTAATATTTTCTGTACGGAATCACTCGTTACGTATGTTACTAATGAACATTTTATGTTTCCGTTAATGTCATATGTTTTTGTGTTTGTGCCTCAACGCGTCACTCCCGCCCATATATTCCTATACAATTATTGTTAGTTTTAGTGAGCTCTACAACCCCTCAATGTTTGTCCCATGATTTTAGAATCATCCTGTATACTACATTATTATATCAGCACATACATGTCAGATGTTACTGTGTTGCAGTATAAGTTTGTAGCCTAAATTGTTTGAACGTGTGATTCCTATTTATATAGAGACTATTCACCGTTTCTTCACACATTTTGAATCATATCTTTGAAAAATCACACCATGTATGTCGCGCTTGGTTGTTTCCTAGATATGTCATATATCAGAAATGTCTTACACTTCCGTTATAATAAAAGCACCACATTTGTGGTTGCATTGAACTCTTACTTTTATTTTATCTAAAAATTACAAAATTTCATTTATAATTATTACGAATAAAAGCAGGGAGAAAATAGGCGATTGTGCCATGCTCAGTAAGAAATAGTTCTTAGGTAACATATTATTACACTGAGTGCGCACGAATGCGTTGCGCTGTAACTTTGGTGTAATTTTCTAGACTTAGTTAAGGTGGCCGCCTGGTTGACGGGATTTTGCACGTCTTAGACCTAAAAGGTTGGGAGCGCTAGGGGCGACAGCGATATGCGCATCATCTTTATTGTCGCCTCTACGCGCCAAGCACTGAACTGGCGTGCAGTCTTGCCGTCGATTACGCGCCTTTACGAGACTTTCAACGGAGACCCTACCATTTTATGGCGTAGTTATAAAAAAAAAAGGTTTTATGTACGTCCCTGTTCCTTTTTTAATGTTTTGTACCGAAATGCTTATACCTAAAAATTACCGTGACAACACCCGTTTGGACATCTTCGGTACCACAAAAACATGCTTTAGAGAGAAATGCAGCAACTGAGAAACGTATACAGACGCGAAAAGTTTTTTAAATGCGGTTCGTAAGCAGATCTCACTCAGACACGTTGGGCGGTTTTAATAAAACGTCATCTACTGGAGCTGTGCACACAGTTGGGCGGGCTACCCAGGCGGCCACCTTAAGCTTCGTTTTTACAAGGAGGAATATCATGGAGGTAGGACTTCAGTAGCACTTGAAGTAAACGGGAATGGACTATAGAATTGTTTCTTTACTTATTACAGGAATAAGAGCAACGCATGAAGTGATTTCTTATGTAGAAGACTTTGCAGATATAACATATCAGATTCGAAAAATTATATTATCACTTTGAAAGGCTAGTTTTCGTATCATTTTTGACGGGAAATAGATTTGGGCCACATTGTTGGAATGCCACACTGTTGGTTTGTATTAACGTTTATAGAAAACGTGAATTAAAATTGTTACTTACTTACCTGTTGGTGGTTCTTTGGGTTTAATAGGAGACACAAACGAACATAATTTTACACTTTAAGTTTTTAATGGTTTTGTAAGGCAACCTTCGTCGTATCGTTCAGCGGCATCTAAGGATTACACTCAAAATAACTGTCCGTATTAATATTTTATTATTTTACTGATGCTCTGTTATCTACTGGTGAAGCAGAGGAATATACTGAGATTTTACTGCGAGGCCAGAGAAATTAAATAGGAATGAGTAAATAACAGCACCTAAAATGATACGTAGAATTTTACTGATAAAGATGGAGCAGTTTCGACAGATATGTCGTAAAATGAGCTGATTTTGTGCAGTTTGAAGTGTGAAGTATTTTTTTTTACCTCAGCTGTTCCTGGGAAGTTGCTGGAGCCATGCCACTTTTGCGATGATCACGATCATAAAGTGGTGTTCAGTTCAATAATTTAAACGTTAAGACATGAGAACTGCTTTTTTTTTACATTGCTACCAGCCTTACTGTACGCAACCTAGTCGTTGCTAACATAAAAAATATACGCTGTCAAAGAAAAGGTGGGGGGGGGGAAATTTTGTTTAGATGGTGATTTGAAATTACTAGTTTAACCGCGAGGCCAGGGGGCTTTAACGTGAGGCATGGAAGATGGTTATTTAACCACAGCCAATTGGAACCCGGAAATTAGCACTGCTACTAATTAGTTAGCCAGTTTGAAAGTAAATTAGAGCAGGAACATGGCAGAAAAGGGCACCTGAACACCTCTCGAGAGACACGTTCCGTCGCCTTTAGCTACAGGCCCGACATTTACCGTCACAGCACGTCGTCTGGCTACACTTCATGCCTCTTTAGACACCGCAAACCATTTGAGAGCTACACAAAGTTTACTGCTGAAAATTGCAGTAGACACATCTTTAACACTAATCATTTAAGCTTTTATTTCAACTTATATTATCAAAAAGTGTTAACATAATTATTTGTAAAATGCTCTCAAAAACAACAGTAATGAAAATAATTACACTGCTGAAAAACTCTTTCCAATTGTATTAAAGTAAACAAAGGCAAGAAGAATTGCCTGGACTAATATATGAACTGACATCCGTTGGGTTTCAACTCAAGCAATTCATTGCATGTCATAATTGTAGATTATTAAATCTGAAAAGAATATAATAATCTCACGACTTGAGGAGGATTGAGGTTAGTGTTTATGCAACTGGTGTACTTCAGAAGAACATTATGTCGGCAGGTGGATGAAACAGTTTCACAGAGTTTTATAATTGCAAAAAATATTGTTTTATGAACTTTGCATCAGGTTGATAGTTACTGGAAGTCAACCCAAAAATAATTATCATCACATTATGTTCGGTTGGTTACAAAAGTTATTGGGCATGGTAAATACACATAGCAGCTTGGTTATCATTTGTGAGGAAGTAGAGTGAAAAAAAGTCAAGTGAAACATTTCAGAAAAAATGCAGTGGTTATTAAATAGCACGTCATTCGTAGAAAATTTACTTGATTCAAGTGAAATTATTATCAGAAACAGTAATAATTTGTAACTTGAACCTGGAGACTTGAAGTGAATCCTGGACATTACAACATTTGTTCTATGTGTATTAGAAATACGAAAATTTTGTAACTTAAGAAAAAACGTTTCTGAAAGGGTTTTTTTATACTTTTACAAACTTTTGTAAACTTTCAAATAATTTCTCACTACGATTTACAAATAAACTACAGAGCATATCCAAGCAGAGATCGTCAATAAATAGTCAGCTGCTGCAGTCGGTAGTTAGTTTCTCGTTATCTTGCCCCCCACTCCACCGACAATACTATTTTAGTACTGGTTCAAGAACCCTGCATGCTGAAGATGTTTTGACTTTGAGCCCGTCACCACCTTACACAGCGAAATAAACTGCATCTCTATCTACAATTAGTTTAAGGCATATTGGACACTTTCAATCTATGTTTGAATATACACTGAAGAGCCAAAAAAACTGGTACACCTGCCTAATATCGTGTAGGGCTCCCGCGAGCACGCAGAAGTGCCGCAAGACGATGTAGCATGGACTCTGCTAATGTCTGAAGGTATGCAGGAGGCATTTCACACCATGAATCCTGCAGGGCAGTCCACAAATCTATAGGCGTGCGAGGCGGTGGAGATTTCTTCTGAACAGCTTGATGCAAGGAATCCCAAATATACTCATTAATGTTCATGTCTGGGAATTTAGTTGGCCAATGGAAGTGTCTAAAGTCAGAAGAGTGTTCCTGGAGCCACTCGGTAGCAACTCTCGACGTATAGGGTGTCGCATTGTCCTGCTGGAATTGTCCACGTCCGCCGTCGGAATGCACAATGGACATGAATGGGTGCAGGTGATCGGACAGGATACTTACGTATCTATCACCTGTCAGAGTCGTATCTAGACGTATCAGGGATCCCACTTCACGCCAACTGCACACGCCCCATACCATGACAGAGCCTCCACCAGCTTGAAAAGTCCGCTGTTAACATGTAGGGTCCATGGATTCATGAGGACGTCTCCATACCCGTACACGTTCATCTGCCCGTTACAATAGGAAATGAGACTCGTCAGACCAGGCAACGTGTTTCCAGTCATCAACAGTCCAATGGCGGTGTTGGCGGGCCCAGGTGAGGCGTAAAGCTTTGTGTCGTGCAGTCAACAACGGTACACGAGTGGACCTTCGGCTGCGAAAGCCCATATCAATGATGGTCCGTTGCATAATTCGCACACTGGCACTTTTTGAAGCCCCAGCATTGAAATCTGCGCCAATTTGAGAAAGGGGTGCACTTATGTATATTTTTAATGATTCTCATCAGTCGTCGTTGGTCCCATCCGTTCACGATCTTTTTCCGGCCGCAGCCATGTGGAAGATTTTATGTTTTACCAGATTCCCGATATTCACGGTACACTCGTGAAATGGTCGTACGCGAAAATACAAATTTATCGCTACCTCGGAGATGTCGCATCTCTCGTGCGCCGACTATAACACCACGTTCAAACTCACTTAAATCTTGACAACCTTCCATTGTAGTAGCTGTAACCGATCTAGCAACTTTTGCCAGACGCTTCTTGTATTATATAGGCGCTGCCGACCGCATCGCGTTACTCTGATTGGTTCCATACCTCTGTTATATGCATACGCACGCCTTTACCAGTTTTTTTGGATCTCCAATATATTACCATTCCCTATCTCCTTAAATAAGCTGGCGTTGGCTTTTTACTTAGGGAATTATGTTGAATAGACTGATTTGAATCACAGCATTGAAACAACAAGGCAGTTCAACTCGGTTTCCTCATACACAACACTATGGAAAATACACCAACATATAAACGTCGTGTTTAAAATATTTTTTCTTGTATTCCAGATGCGCAAGTAAGAAATTGCGCGAGCAGAACCACATAAATGCACAGAAAGAAGGTTTTTTTCAGCCAACAAAATACTCGATTGTGGGTATGTGGCAAAAAATATATAGGAATATAAGTCCCAACAACATATTTTAATGGGCGAACAAAACTTAAAAAAATTTAATAATAATTGTCTTTGTCTATTCAAGAAGTTACATGCTTGAATAACTTGTTCTGGGCCATAAAAATAAGACTATCAACAAAATATTTAACTGAATCAACAGTATATGTTTGTTTAGCAATTGTGTTTATTTTCTTTGTTCTAAAATACAGCTCGAGAGTTTTTTTTTTTTTGCAATTTCGTTACAATTCGGAAAGTAACATTACATGTTAGTGCATTCACTGATGCTTAATGATGATCCAAAATAACCAATAAAACCAGTTCAACAGGAAACCAAAAATTAAAGATGTAAAACCTGCAATATTTTCTTACGTACGTTGGTTGTTCCCTATTTGAGCTGTATTTATTGTACGACGTTCTTATTTCGTCAGCAGCCACTATTGCCGGCATTGTTACAGCGTAGCGTCCCAGCCAAAACGTTCCGGGTTCGAGACTTGGTAATTTTTTCATTTTTTATACCAACCGAATCTGTTTAATTAACGCACATCCATACAAATATTTAGTTGCACCAACCCAGTTTTATAGTTTAAGGCAACCAAATAAGAACCACATAGCAGTTTGGTTTCAAAAACCAACTATTTGATTGCCCTTGTACAAACTAATAATTTGGTTGCACCAAACTAACTCTTCTTTCCACCGAAACCTATTTCTCATTGTGAGGAATAAAAACTTGTTTGTCACTAAAATTAGTGACGAGTTTTATGATCGCAAGCGGGTGTGTAAGGACGCACAGTTATTCCAAAAAAATGAACTATGCCTGTGTCTGAATAGCCAGCATCTACTTGCCAATTGCCTATGGAATTATCTGGCCTTCAAATGTGCTTTATCATATTATTTGGACTAGCCAGTGTCTATTCCTACAGGGCATGTTTGCTCTGATATCTGCACTAGCATACAATGTTATAAAACAGATGAACGCCGTAGTTCAGTGCTGACGTCTCAGTTATTTACACAAAATGTTACAGTACCTTATGGAACACGAAATGGGAATAAAGGGTTCTGGAAGAATCCAAAACTATACGCAGATTACAAACGAAATTCTCTTTGGGTAAAAATTACGGGGAATTCTACCTGCCAATGCCGCAGAGCTCAATCATCGGGAACATGCGATAGCATGTGATTGAGGCGCTTCTGACTAATGTACGAATGTAAATGTCTAAGGGAAAATATAGAAAATGCTGAAGTAGATTTGTAAATTTACAATCACGACTAAAACTAGTTGCATAAAATCGTTTTTAATTCACATTAAAAACCGGAGTTGTTTAACATTTACGAAATTGTAGTAAGGAGTTGTAAAAAAAAAATAAAAACAAGTAACGAAGTCTCAAGTGAGCAGGGGCAGTATACCAAGTTGTCAAGGTCAGATCTTGTGTGTGACGTAGACCACATTCCTCCTCCTACTGACATAGCTGAGGTTGCTAATTAGACACGCCAACATCCAGGCTGTGCTCTCAATGGCGGGACACTCGTGATCAGAGCCAGTCGTCTGCTACGTCCGACAAGCAAGTTGTCAAGGTCAGATCTTGTGTGTGACGTAGACCACATTCCTCCTCCTACTGACATAGATGAGGTTGCTAATTAGACACGCCAACATCCAGGCTGTTCTCTCAATGGCGGGACACTCGTGATCAGAGCCAGTCGTCTGCTATGTCCGACCAGCAAGTTGTCAAGGTCAGATCTTGTGTGTGACATAGATCACATTCCTCCTCCTACCGACATAGCGGAGGTTGCTAATTAGACACGCCAACATCCAGGCTGTGCTCTCAATGGCGGGGCACTTGTGATCAGAGCCAGTCGTCTGCTACGTCTGACCAGCAAGTTGTCAAGGTCAGATCTGGTTTGTTACGTAGACCACATTCCTCCTCCTACTGACAACTCTGAGGTTGCTAATTAGACACGCCAACAACCAGGCTGTGCTCTCAATGGTGGGACACTCGTGATCAGAGCCAGTCGTCTGCTACACCCGACCAGCTTGTTGTCTTGTCATTAGCAATATGTGTGTTTCGATGATACGAAGATTAACAGTTTGTACACTTTAATTCAGAAAAAACAGTACAACACTAAGCCATCCTTACTCTCTTCGCATCCTCGGCAAAAAACATCAATGTTACGACTTCTTGGTTATAATTATGGTTCACCCCCGCCAGGTTATGTCGTCTGCTATGTGCTACAGCTGAGTCAGCCTGTCCTGTACATGAGTGTCTCAGTAGCAAACGTCTAGCACTGACTCAGCAGCAGCCTAAGTACGTTGCTCGGTAATCTCAGCTGCTGAAAGTCAATGAACGGAATGTGGCTGCAGTGGTTACAGAAACAGCGCTAGTGCACAGCGAAGTGACAGGCGGGTCCAAGAATGTAGAGAATGTGAGACGGCCTGCTCTCGGCTGTGTAAAGGCGTAAGTATAGTCTATTCACGATTACTTTCAACTTATTCGAAGCCCTGTTAGAGTTCTGCTTTTAGTATATTTCTCCACCTCATGCAAGCAAAGCTTAACTAAAACTATAAAATTACACCAATAGGACCACGCATCACATTCGCGAGCACTCTTTTGAATGATACTTTGAATAAGAACCATTTCTTACAAGCCATTACTAACAATCCTTTTTTCTCCCTACTTATATCAATTCTAAAAATGATATTATAACTTATTTATAAAATATAAGCAAAAATTTAATTTGACCAAAAATAGACTTTTGTGTTAACAGAAGTATAAAACTTCATCCACAGGGGGATTTTTTCAAAGGTTTGATTAAAAAGTGTGAAGAAACCGCGCATAGACTATACAGTTGCTACCAATAACACACTTTACAGAACTGTACAACACACAACTCATTACAAAGTAGTGCGTACACTCCTGACTTGGCAGAAAAGATCGGTTTATCTTCCCTAAGAAAGAAGAATTCATATATTTTCTAATACCGGAAAAATTTTATATTGCAACACACTTCTTAAAATTATTTTAAAAATTAGTTCATAAGAGTCTATTCTTAATCAGAATTTAAGTAGGTTTCAGTTCTGGATGCTTTAGAAATAACAATTTTATAGTAAAACTTCATCAAGCAAGGCCATCAGAATAGCTGCGGTTGTATGTAATAAAAATTGAAGATATGTACAAAAATGTACAGCGTACTTTCAGAAGGAAAGAAAGGTTTATGAATTTACTTGACTGTCTGTGTGCTTGTGTGTGCGTAGGTGTGTGTCCCTCTTTCAATTTTTGAACGTATGAACAGAATTTCACCAAACTTGGTACACATATAATAATTCAGAAGACCCTGACTTTAACAAGTTTTCGAACACACCGGGCGCTTACTTTCGAAATGGCGGCAATTTTAATATGCAGGCTGATATGTAATATATTCGGAACCATTAAAACGATTTAAACCAAATTTTGTACGTTTACAGCGCATTGTGTAAGCATTTTAATTTTTAAAAATATATTGCTGTTGGTCCGCCATTTTGGAATTTAGTATACCATGGAAAAATTAAGCATTTGCTTTATATATTGATAACTATTAAGCCAATTGTCACCAAATTTAGCAAGAGACTAATGCTATGGTAGGCCAAGTAAATATAAATAATTTAAACATAAAACAGGCTTATTTAAAAAAACAATGGCGGCCATATAAATATTTTAAGTTTATTTGGTATATCTACCGTATCGTCCACTAATTACGGCCAAATTTTGTATGGTAATAGTATTTATTGCAAGCATTATATAAGACAACAAATAGCATATTTGTCCGCCATTTTGTAATGTAGTACCACACTAATAAATAAAGGTTCTATTTCATATCTAGGGAAACTATCAACCAATTCCTACCAAATTTGAAAGAAAGTAGTATTGTGGCAGGTTATGTAAAGCGGCATGTTTTAAGTAGGTTAAGCACGTCTATTCGAAATGGCGGCTGTATATTTGGTTTAGTTTGTATGCCATATCGTCGAAACAATGAAATTAATTTCAACGAAACTTTGTGTGCTCATCCTATATATTACAAACATCAAATGTGATCACACAAAGTATCCTTTGTCCGTCATTTTTTAAGTAAGCATCACGTGACAAAATAAAATTATGTCAAAACTCTGGAAAGAACAAACAGTTGTCTACCAAATTTGGCAATCAATTAGCGTAATGGGAGTTCATGTAAACTGATACTTTTTGATTGGGTTACACACATGTTATCAAAATAACAGCAAAATAAACATTTTAGCTCAATATTTTAATTCTACGAAACTACGAAACAAATTTCAACATAACTTTCTATGCTGCCAGTATATATTATATCCATCAAATATATCTATACTGAGTCTCACTTCTCTGCTATTTTGTAATATAGCCGTACATGATAGAATTAGGTTTTTGTGTCATCCTCCGGAAACATTGGACCGATTGCTTCCACTTTTGGCGAAGAAGTTGTACTGACGAAGGCTATAATTATTTATATGTTTGAAGTGTGCAAGTTACTTTTTTTTCAGACTAGCCGCTATAAACACATTTAAGCTTAGTATGCTCTCTCAACAAAACTATGGAACTAATTTTAACTTAACTTTGTACACTAGATGTACATATTTCAATCACCGAATGTGCTAATACACAACCTATTTTTCCTACATTTATGAAGTTCGTCATATGAAAAAAATGGATGTTTTAGGCCATTCGAGGACTATTCAACCGATATCACCAAATTTTTACCCATGTACTGCTTTGGAACGGCATGTAAACTGAAATGTTTTGGGTGGGGCAAGCCTTTTTTTTATGAATGGCGATAAATCATTTATATTTATTATGTTATATATATTTAAAAATTGAACAAATTTTAACACATTTTGTAATCCAACAGTATTCATTATAGGCATAAACTGTGAATAAAGAGATACTCTTTTGCAGACTTTTTTTGCTAAATATTGCCAGAGATGAGAAAATGGAATATTCTGACAAAATTCAGAAAGAATTTAATTAATTTGGACCTAAGTTTTCACACCATGTATTCTACAGTAGACTATGGGAAGTTACATGATTTAAAAGGGGTCAGATATTGACTTTAAAAATGGCGGCCAAATAAAAGTTATTATTATGTATTTAACAATTTAACCAAACTCAACAAAACATTTTATCCTAACAGTATATATTAGAAATATCATATAGAGAACCTGTTTTAATGACATTTTGTACGATAGCGCCAAATAAGAAAATAACTTCTTGTGCCTTTTATCGGAAACAATAAACCGATTTCCACCAAATTCTTCATACAAGTAGCGCAAGTTAAGTCATGTAAACTTATTTACACACACTCACCAGGGAACAAAAAGTCGCCTTAATAGGTGGTTTCCTCGTGACCAACCACTGAGGTGAATTACAAACAAAATCGGCTCAATAGTACCATGATTCAATGCGATACAATAAAATATATCTTGGCCCATTTGATAATTGTAATATATTTTTCTTCCACAAGTATTTAAGTTGTTGAGGGCTGTTTGCCAGTTAAACCCTCAGCGTGCATAGAAGAAGCTACAGCAAGTCACAGGAAGATACAGAACATACGGCGATGAGCGCATAGCTGACAGAGCAGCCTATGTGTTGCCATCGCGGCTTGTCGCTCGGAGTAGGCGCCGCATACCTCAGCATCATAACTCTCGGCTGAGGAAAAGGGACGTGATGCCTTTTCTGGATTATGTGGCGTGAATGGTCCATACGGACTGCATCTCTCCAGCGACGAGGACTCGTGACAGTAGCGACTTGAAAAGGACTCCTGAGGTTGGCGACCTGGAGGAATGCAGAAGGACGTTTCTCTGCTCCGATGATACAAAAGTTGGGGAGAATTTCGAGAAATACGTTACGAAAGGAAATGTTTCTCGTTACTAGTAAAGTAAATGCATTTAAAATAAGTTTTCGCAAATTATTTCCTGGGCAGTGTTTGGTTTTTTAACGCGCATTATTACATAAATATATTTTGAAGGAACATGATGAGATGTCAGTTAAAGGAGAGGAATTTGTACTTTATATATCACCAGTCGCCAACTTTACGCATATTTCTTGCATAAGTTATGCCTCTCCAGGAGAGAAATACAGTATTTCTGTTTTACTTTTTATAACGTTCTTCACTTGCGCCTTCAAATATCAAAACAATGTCTGACGAGCAAAATGAACAACGTACATGTTCGATATCAGCCTCGAAGCAGTCATCTCTCTCTCATGGTAGCCCACCAGGGTGATCTTGACGTCTTTACAATGCGCTGTGAAACAAAGTAGAGTACCGAATGTCGGTTTACGGTTCAAGTGATAAAAAGTGTTCTTTTAAGAAGCGCTTTGTCTACAGTTGAATTCCTGCTCATCTTTTAAGTGAAACGCATTGCATGCCAGGAGAAAACCACATATGTTGCGGAATATTCGTAATTTCGTATTGATTAAAGAGTTAACAACAGATTAAAAAACAAACATGCGACATATCTACTCTTGCGAGAGTTATGATTTCTACAATTTAAGGATTCCAACATTTTGTAAAGCTAAATTGAAATGTACGACTGAGTCTCTGAACTGCCGAACCGCTTTAAGTGTTCTCTTTCTCTCTCTCTCTCTCTCTCTCTCTCTCTCTCTGTCAGTACCACGAGTATCTCGGCCATTTTGAAAGTTGTGCTTCGTTACGTCTTGCAGCCAACCGACTGTGTGTGTCCCTAGGACAGTCGTACAAACCAACATTGCTACAGACGTATCGCAATATGGAATTGTTAAAACGCAAATATGCCCCAGTAGTAACAATTATTGATCTGACGTAGAAAAAAAAACTATTCATAGTAGCCGTAAATTTTAAGATTGTACTTTTTATACGAAACGTGGGTTTCATTTAAAAGTTTAGTTTCATTAAAAAATGTTACCTCTAAGTGAGACTGGTCTGATTTTTCTTATCGTTGTTGAATGAAATTAGTGATTTTTCTAGAAACAAAGAGTTTTAAAATTAATTACGTAGTAGCCAACGTTGAATATCTCGTTGAGTAGAGGATCTGAACGAAAGCCTGTAAAATGGAGGTGATTACACACCTGGGGATGTCCAACCTTCCGCTAGGGATACATGTCCGTGCGTTGCCTGACCTGAGAGAGAACGAGTCAGTGTAATCGCAAGCCAGTTCCAGCCACTGCAAATTACGAACGGGACTGAAGGAGGATGTCGGTGCAGAAGTAATAACTGGCAGGAAATGATGAACATCTCCGAGAATAGCCCCCTCCCCCCTTCCATCCCTTTTACTTACGTCTCTGATACGAGGAAAGGGTAAGAAGCAGAACCCCTGATAGCGAGTGCGCTGGGAGATGCCTGAAGATTTCACAATCTGACGGAAGACGCATCCGCCCCATCTGGTGTAAGGAACTGGATAATTAATAGTTCTGAAATTACCGGGCATTTTTACTTGTTATTAAAATTGCAACGAAATTTTTTTTTAACTTGGGGAAAAAGTTAAATTTATGGTAAATCAAATTAACTGAATTTCATTATTTATATTTAATCACTTCATCAAATTTCATAGCAAAAATTGCAAGTGTTGATGTTGGACAATGAATATTTTGTGTTAACAATTCCAACAAAACTTAGTGGAATTGGAATTAGTTCGTGTTTCTCTGAAAACAACCTAACACTAAATATGAAATGACAACCTGAAGAGGACAAACACAAATCAGATATTTCTAACTGTCACTTGTGCAATCGAAGCCATTTTGTGCGATCAGTATTATAAGTTGTCAAGACATGTAAAATTGCATATGACCGATCACTAGCATTTGAGTTTCCAACATTTTACCTTTGCCAATAAACCGTTTTTGTTCATTAGGTTAATTGCAGCTTATGAATGACCGGAAGCTGCTGAGCGCGGGTAGTTGTTCAAGGGCGACACAAGATATTATATAAACCACATTGCGTCCTTTCTCATTATATATTGGCAATGCATTTTTAACATGTATTTATTATCTATGAACTGAGCACAATATTTCAGTATTAGAGCACCAGAAAGCTCACTGGCGTAGCGAAACATTTTCACAGACAAACGATAGCCAACAAGGACGGAAGCATGTCAGACATGTACAAAGTAAACTGAAAGCTACGAGTCAGTCAACTTCTTCCGCACTAACTTACACTCCCTAATGTTGTCGACATTAAAAAGTAAATGCCTGTATATATCTCGTTATCATCTGGCAAAAAAAAAAAAAAATGTCAACATGTTGCACACCAGTGTCCACTGTGTAATACAGCCTCAGCTATTCATTCATTTGTTGCTGCCTCAGTATCAACTATACACGAGAACCGGTACCATGCGACTAAGGCGTAGTTTTCTTCTGTGTTGTTGACTTGGAGTTCCGCAAAGCGTGTCTTACTACCTGTGGTTCAATTGCGCAAATGAATACATTTTAGCACGTGTTCAAATATGTATATTATACAGCGTGTAACTGAAAACTACCTACAAACTCCAGAAGGAGATTAATATATATATATCACATATAGCATAAGCTCTTTCCTTATGGGTGCAAATATCCTTAAAAGTGTAGGTAAAATACATGTGCATTGCAAATAAAACATGCACTATCTGATATTAATCTCCGAGTTCAGGTATAATGAGTTATCAATCAAATATGTTCAATCCATGATCATTTGGTTTGTCGTTTTCAAATAATTCAATGATAAAGTAAGGGTTGGCACCCTTTTTGTGCATGAAAAAATGTGACCCTCAGAAATATGTGAGGATTTATCTGCTGACGTAAGCAGAATGGTTAATTTATAAACAGAAAAAGAAAATTTCACGTGTGTAATAATGCTACACCCTACGGTTTTCGATAAATGGATGTTTAATGATCTAAACAGTTAATGTGTTATTAATAACTGGGCGTGTTGCATACGACGCACCAGCAGGCGTTCTCCACATGGCGAGCTAGTTCCGTCCGCCTTCGTGATATGCAACTTGCTTTGTACGCAGGTACGTGAAGTAACGCCCTCCTGGCGCCGTTTTGCTAAAATAAATTTCAATTTAAAATTACTAAAAGAATTTTCCAAACATTTCGCTACAACGTTTTATTATTTTTATTAGCCCAAAGATAACGTAGTTTGAATTTCGACATGTAGTTTGAAAACACATTGTTTATATAAATATATACACACACTCACAAATGCATATATATATACAATTCTGGTTTTCCTGAAATGAATTTGCAAAAATTTCAGGCCGTTTTTTCATAGGAGAAAGACAAGAAAAATTCGCGGAATTCTTTTAAACACAAGTTCGACTTCACCAGCTTGTAGGCATTTTTTTTTTTTTTAATTTCTTCGTTACTTGTAATTTCCTGGAAGACTGAGCAACAACAAATCTGCAACTAAATTCAGTCTCAAATACGGCCTCGTTCCACTGTTGCAGGCAGCAAAGAGACAACGGATAATTGATATCTTACTGAGCGTATAACCAGTATTGTATTCTTGTTACCACACACCATACAACTGGTAAAGTAAGAGGCTATTATTTTCTGTTTTAACGTTGCTTAAATCCTAGGAGTGAGTCGGAGGTTCTAGGAAGGGATGAGCCTCACATGCTTGTGAGTATGCATACATGAAATAATCTAACTATGGGACACATCCTTGCTGTTTTTCTGAGATCGGGGGAAAATAACCGCAATTTAAGCAATGGTTGCCACCCATGCTTACTTATAACATGAACTAATAAGGGAAAAAGGAGGAGGGACTTGACATATACGCCGTAAAAAACACTCGACAGAAAACAATTGGACAACGTTTGCACCTGATATGTACCAAATAGGCCTCTACTAGAACATGGGCTGGGCAAGTATATTCTTTATTAACAGGGTATTTAGAATCACCAGAAGATAAATAAGATTGGTATACGCTGTTCACGATAAACTGGGCGCTTTTGAAAGAAACCTTTGAAACAAGTAACTGCCCAAAGCTACATATGTGCTGCAGTACACACTGGCATCTAGGGTCTTATAGGCTGTTCACGGTAAAGTGAGCACTTTTGAAAGGAACCTTTGAAACAAGTAACTGCCCAAAGCTACATATGTGCTGCAGTACACACTGGCATATAGGGGCATATAGGCTGTTCACGGTAAAGTGAACACTTTTGAGGCCCTAGTATATAATAATGGCACGTGGGGAGTGCACCCAGGGCAAGGAAACACCCTCCGAGTGACGGTCTTTCCAGCTGGGACCCGTAGGTGACCGTCATCCACGAGCATGACAGAAATTAAACTCTAGAATGGAGCGGCTCTGGAATGCAAGGGCGGGGGAAACGGGAGTGCCCCAAGAAAGCCCGCCGGCAAGCGGCATCGTCCATAATGATTCCCACATGCGAAAATCCGGGAGTGGCACCTCCGGAGATCGAACCTGGATCGCCGTGGTGGGAGGCGAGTGCCCTGGCCACTACGCCACTGCTGGCCCTTGAGGCCCTAGTCACTATTTACTTTCAGCAATGTTTTTTTCCTTTAACAACATTTAAAAATAATATTGTCATGTGAGTAATAAACACAGTGTGTATATTCCATCGCACTCGGAAGTTACCGTGTAAAGTTAAAATAAACTACATTTGTTGACTATAATTCCAAGTGAGAGGGCTTTCAAAGTGGTTACTCTACCGTGAATAGCCTGAAGTTAAATTGGCAGAAAATGAGTAAAAACACTTCTTAAAGTATGACACATGGCGACTGAAGTTGACGTATCTTGTTTAGTACATAACATGATATGAATTTTGCATATTTATAAAACACTTACTTTCGTAACATTTAAATGGTTTTACTTGGGTGTTGCATGTATAACATGATCAGGCCCCTGGCAATGTTATTTTACATACTGCAGAACGATACAAAGTGAGAAGTAATTGCGTGGCGTGGCTTTTGAAACTGCTCCATTAATCAACAGTCTATAGGCCACACTGGCATGCAGCAAGTTCTGCAAACTCAGTGGTTTGGCGCCCGTGGTTACTCTGCTGCTTGTAAACGTTATGCTTATAGTTTACAAGCGTTTGCAGTATTTGGTTGCTGTAGTCAGGAGATGGGTAGCAAGGCTTGGTAACCGGAAGTTGTTTACATTTGTTGCTGTGTTCGTGTTTATTTTCGTACACTTGAATGTTAAGGCACCTTGTATTGATTGGAAAGGTTCTGTTATTAATTGAGTATGTATTAGGCAGGATGACTCGAGTGCCTGAGGCCGGAAATGAATATCTTTCCAGCACTGCTACGACGGCACTCACGTACCGAGAAATGTTCGTATCTGCAAACCAACAGTTCGCTCCATTTCTGTTTCCGACGGAGGCACAGCATGACGCACTTTCAAAGTTGCCGCCCGACGTCGGCCATCTCCAGTTAGTGACGAGCATTTTCGCTCCAGTTTGTCAATGCTAACTTTTGTTGCAAACGCTTGTGACGAGCTTTTCTCCTGCTACACCGCAAAAATTTGCCTATTGTTTTGTGTGTAACCACGCAGGGGGCGGGAGCTTGGACTAAATATGAGGTACACAAACCGAATGTCGTCTTCTGCGCATGTACACAACACTGGCCTACCACACACTAATGCAACTATCACACGATCAACAGAAATGCATGTGTTTTTTTATGCTTTAATTTTGAATTTATACTAAAAAAAACTTTTACATAATTGAATTTAATAAAATTGCTTAGGAAGTGTACAAATATCCGAAGGCCATTGTTGATATAGCCAGTGTTCCAAGCTCAAATCCTAACACACGCAGTTTATTGCTTGAGTATTATAAGCAAAGCAGTCGTGTGTCGGGGACACGCTAGCACCTCGAGCACGCACTCTACCACATTTGCTTCACGGTGTGAGGAAGGACACCGCGGTGCAGGGAATCACGCATACAGCCGGCTGCCACGGTGTGGAGGTGGTCCAAGCAGAGACGGGATCGGCCAGCCACCTCTCTGACCTTGACTCTGGCGGCAGTGCCTCCAGTGGCTGGACAACACGCCCCTCCAGTCCCTGGACAACACGCCCCTCCAGTGCCTGGACGCTCCACTGCAGGCCGCTATAAGTCTCCGCGAGACTGCGAGCGGATTACCATCACATACCACCAGACGTGGTTCGTCGAGAAGCGATTTCAACGGAGTATATAGTCAGTTCACAACTGGAAGAAACTGTTGAAAATCAACCTTTGAAAAAACACCCTAGCCGTTAGCGACATGCATATAACATTACAAACAGCGGCGAGCGCGGATACAGTTATGCCGTTAGGTTGCCAGCACAAAGAGAGGAAATAGTTCCCAAGTTTTAACGTAATTGTTAATTTATCGCTTACAAATGGGCGTCGAAAAGAATTGTATCTTATTATGCCAATTATTAATGACGTGATGCTAACATATTTAGATTTCTACGTTTCTTGCATAGCCACATGATTACGCTCAAGGTTAAAGTAACGCGGCCGTTTGTTTACTAACCTTCGTAGTCCTTGTGTTGTTGACACACGTGCCAGAGAATTTGTGCGATTATCTCGTTTAACCTATAATAATTCATTTATCTGCGTTGTTTTAATAATATCCGCTCTTTAATATTTGGTTTTTAATAACGTATGATTTTAATTTGTGCTCACCTTCAGTTCTAATTTCTTTTGTTTCTGTGTGTTTCGTGCACATGTCTTTCCTTTGCCACTTTATTCTAACGTTGCAGTATTTGCACATAAGAATTGTTTTCACATTGTCGAAGACGTAGAATCCTTCACTCGCAAACTCTGCCGTCCTGTCGAAAACCGTCACAACCATTTTTAAATAACGTTTTACAATTGCGCGAAAAATCCGACTCAACAACCACGCCATTTTAACGTCTGTAGCAATTTCGATCAATACTGATGATCTGGCCTTCGATGTACGGGAATTTATCGAAAGTCACTAACAATCGATTGTAAATAGACAACTACTATCGATTCATCAAATTACTCGCATTTTGGGTTTATAGAATGAAATGTTTTTTCGCTGGCATCGCATATTCTTTTGTGTGAAATTCTCAAGATTAAAAACTTTACGCTTGTGGAATATCCATTAATAATATATACATGAATTTTATAATGGGCACGTGCATGTACGAACACATGTACACACACACAGTGGAATGTAAACATTGCATGTAAACAATGCCATGTGACTGCCACATGGCAATGTTTGTTTACTTTTGGCGGAAGGATACGAAATGGGCTTGAAAGTAAATCTTTAGCAGGGCTTCAAGAAAGTCTCTTCCAGTCGTGAACCGACTATAGCTGCGAAATGTTGCTAGAATTAAATATCGTTACGTCTAACAACCCAGTGTTATCCTATTCACTCAATACAATTGTGGTAAGATGGTATAGTATGTTTTGACTATATGGCAGTGTTGATAGCGCACGCTTAGTTTCCCTCAGTTCTACCTTCTCCACATCGCCATGACGCGACACTTGGACGTCAGAAGGCGGGAACCTCTAGTCGTCAATCCCCCCCTCCCCCTCGCCTGTGCATCAAGCTGGATACACTGGCTAGCTGCGTCGTCTCGACCCGCGGCGAAACAAGGAGGGAGAAACGCACTCAACCATTGGTGGTTCATGTTTCACGGTTGCGCTGCAGGAAGTTTACATACGGCTTGCACTCTGTATAATGTTGTTTGCGACCGGATGGAGGTTATTTTGCACGGTCCCATAACAATATATTCAGGATGTGTATGGCTCTTATACACTGAAGAGCCAAAAAAACTGGTATAGGCTTGCATATGCAAATAACAAATGTATGGAACCAATCAGAGTAACGCGATGGGGTCGGCAGCGCCTATATAAGACAACAAGCGTCTGGCAAACTTGCTCGATCGGTTACTGCTGCGACAATGGCAGGTAATCACGATTTAAGTGGGTTTGAACGTGGTGTTATAGTCGGTGCACGAGAGATGGGACATAACATCTCCGAGGTAGCGACACAAATTGAATTTTCGCGTACAACCATTACACGAGTGTGCCGTGAATATCGTGAATCTTGTAAAACATCACATCTTCGACATCGCTGCGGCCGGAAAAAGATCGTGAACGAACGGGACAAACTACGACCGACGAGAATCATTAAACGTGACAGATGTTCAACCCTTTCTCAAATTGGCGCAGATTTCAATGATGGGGCATCAACAAGTGCCGGCGTGCGAACTATTCAACGGACCATCATTGATATGGGCTTTCGGAGCCGAAGGCCCACTCGTGTACCGTTGTTGACTGCACGACACAAAGTTTTACGCCTTCCTGAGTCCGCCAACACCGCCATTGGACTTTTGATGACTGGAAACACGTTGCCTGGTCTGACAAGTCTCGTTTCCAATTAAATCGGGTGGATGGACGTGTACGGGTATGGAGACATCCTCATGAATCCATGGACTCTACACGTTAACACGGGACTGTTCAAGCTGGTGGAGGCTCTGTCATGGTATGGGGCGTGTGTATTTGGCATGAAATGGGACCCCTGATACGTCAAGATACGACTCTGACAGATGACAGATACGTAAGCATCCTGTCCAATCACCTGCATCCATTCATGCCCATTGTGCATTCCGACGGATGTGGACAATTTCAGCAGGGCAATGCGACACCCCACACGTCGAGAGTTGCTACCCGAGGCTCCAGGAACACTGTTCTGACTATAGACACTTCCACTGGCAATCTAAATCATCAGATATGAACATTATTGAGAATATATGGGATGCCTTGCAAGGTGCTGTTCAGAAGAGATCTCCACCGCCTCGCACTCCTATGGATTTGTGGACTGCCCTGCAGGATTCATGGTGCAAATTGCCTCCTGCATATCGTCAGACATTAGTCGAGTCCATGCCACGTCGTCTTGTGGCACTTCTGCGTGCTCGCGGGAGCCCTACACGATATTAGGCATGTGTACCAGTTTTTTTTGCCCTTCAGTGTAAATAATTCTAATCAGACTTAGGTATATCAACCTAGTTACTCAAATATTGTAGCACTTAATATTTACAACTGCAATAGAAGAATGTTTGTAGTGTGTCGTTGCATCTATATATTTCTATATGATGGTGGAAAATCATTTTGAAAGACTAGAGATTTAGCGTGATTTGGCAAATTCATAGTGATTTGTATTATCGATGTTTGCAATTCTATATGCTAGCATCACCAATAATATAAGACGATGAACTCGCTTTTAGGTGCCATGGATGAGCCACTTTAACGATTATTATAGAAAAATATGTAATGCTCTTTTTGTAAAGCAATAAATGTTTATTGAATTTTAGTTAGAGTGTAATGTCTCCAGAGCCAATACACTATTGTGTACAAAATTACGAATTTGCCAAGGCTCAGTAAAATACATAAAGAAATAATTATTGGGAAATAAGTAAATGCTTTATAATTGTAAACAAAAGAAATCATTAAATAAAAATTACTTTTAGGGATTGTTGTGGAACTTACATACTTAAGTTACCTAAAACTGATAAGAAACAAAAAATTTTGTAATGTTAATATCTTTGTTACAACTGTATTGGCATATGAGCTGTGCTTAGTTAAATTCTAAAGGTATAAAGTAATTGTTTATCAAAAAGTCTGAAAAATCGTGCCAAATTTAATATGTAGGTGATTAACCGAATTTAATTTTCAAGTGGATTGTGGCAGTCATAGGCGTTCAGAAAAACATGTAATTCATGCTGTGAAAGGTGCAAAAATAATTTATTACTTTTTTATAATTCACACCTGAGTAAAGTTATCCATGTATTTCATTGGGGTAATTTTTATTTTAAACTTGTGCATCGTAAAGACCCTTTATGATTATGCATTAGCTGTCCCGCTGTTCACTTTCACATCTCTGGTGTTTACATTTCAAATTTATGTTTACACTCTCGGAATTGGAATTGCAGAGGAACTTTTAAAGACAGTCTGATGGGACTGCTTGTGTTTGACGCCATAGGCCAAAATTGGGTGTGTGCGAATATTAAAAGCAGTTACAAATGTTCAAAATGTCCTCTGTCAGTAACAAGGCATTGTCTACAACACTGTAAAACAGGACGACAAACAGTAGCTGCGGTTTCCACGGGAGTGTTCTTACAGGCGACCACAATCACTCCTATCTGGTCCCCATGGCTTTGTGGCATACATAGTCGTCTTCAGAGTTCCACACAGATAGAAATATAACTGTGTTATATCTGCTGATATGTAACCCTTCCCCACCTGCCTATCCTCCTCCTTGCAAGTACTTCATTCAGAAGCGAAGTATTGTGTGGAATGTGGTGGTGCACCGACCTGCTGGAAAAATAAGTCTTTTTAGAAGTAGAGTTGGTGAGCAGGCCATTCCGTCAAAGAAGAATGATCCCTTACGTCCTCTGTAAATTCAGCAATATTAACTGCTTGCTCTGCTATAATGTGGGGATTTTCAAACGCCCAGTACACACAGTTGTGGAGGTTGACAGTGCAATTCCATTTAAATGTCCTCTTATCGGACCAAACAATTATGCCAGTAAGACGTTCGTTGTCATTAACCATTTTCACAACCCACTCACAAAATTCGACAGCCCTATCTGGGACGTCCACATTCATAGCGCAAAGTAGCGTGGCAAAGTGGGAACACTTGTTTTACTGACACCTGACTCACGCGCAGCTTGCCGTAAGTACTTAGACTTCCTGGGAAGTGTGAGTGCGTGCGACACAGCCCTCGCACTTCCTTCGTACGTTGTCGTTCTCTTCCTGCTGCACCGTCCCTTGTTCACATCACACACATCTCAGTATTTCTATAACTTTTCAAGTCATCGTGTCATGTTACTGTGGTGCATTATTGAAGTCTGCCCTCCTGCAGCTCAATCATGTTCTTACATTACATATAACACTTAAGTATCCACGTACGTCACTCCAAAGAAAACCTCGTCATCTCCACGTTGCGGAACTGCCACTCGTGGCTGCAAGTGGAACTGCATGAACTCGCACACACCCAGCATTGTCCTGATATCGTTAAACACACTCAGTCCCATCACGTCGTCTTTCACAGTTTCTCTGTTTTTAACGTGCAAATAGTGTAGACATTAATTTAGGACAGCCTGTATTTCCTTCACCTTCTTCTCTTGTGACTGACATGGGCTGGGTCTAGTGTACTTTCATCTCACATTAGCCATGTCCCGCAGAGAAGCGACTGCATGTGGAAGGAGCAGGCTGGGAGACAGCCGATGACGCGCCCCGTATACATTACAAAATATACTTTATAACCAGAGCCTGGTGGTTACGTGAAACTTGAACACACACACACACGCACATATACGGAAACAGGAAACTAAAGTAATGACTTCATGAATTCTACATATCATCTAGTACATTTCGAACCACGGCTGAAAAAGTGACTATATTTCGAAAAGTTGTGTCCTACGAATGTCAACATCACTTTACGACATTCAAACTGCTATTTATAAAATAATACAATACAAAACACTTAACTTATATTCGAGTTTTATAGTAATCAGGAACACGCGAATCTCCAACCACACCACTGACATCACCTGGTAAATGGTGGGTTTATACATTTGCGTGGGCATGTTTATGTATTTATTGACACATACCTACACACTCTCATATACATACCAATAACACCGGCAAACTTACATCTCAAAGAGAAAGCGTTAAGATATTTTGCTGTTTTTTGATATTTTTGATTTTAACTACTTTTCCAAACTCACAGCTACTCCGCTACTTTATTCATATACCTGCTACACATTTAAGCACAGCATGTTCATAATTTTTTATCTTAAATATAGGATTTGAAAATGCTTCCATCTTTGTGAAGAAAAATTGCTTCATTTTAACAAAATATAATAGCTTAATATTACATGATGACAAAAAGCTAACGTGAGACAAATGCTTGAACGCACATCAAAATTGACACGTCATTTGTGTAAGAAGATCGTAAATGGGTTTTTGCCAGATGGCGAGATGTCAATAACTTCCAAGCCACCAAGAATCTGACCCAGATCGTGAACAGAAAAATTTCCTTTTTATAATCGCGTCCTCGGATATTGCCATAGCCGCAGCAGCGCAAACACGTCGTTGCCAAACTGAAGGGCAGAAACAACGTCCCCAGCCATTAAAAAATATTAATTGGTTTTAAACACAAAAACGTTGTAAGGTACATAGCTCTTTACAGCATTAGTAAACCACATTTGAATAATATAAAAAAAAATAGAATACTTTTCTCAAAGATTTTTTTACCAGATAAAACTAGTTTGTCCACTCCGTGGACTGTCCCCAAGACAATAAAAAAAAAAAAAAACCATTATTTTCATGTTCGTAAGAAATTATTTTGTCCACATTGTGGTTTGTGTACATCATAAAATCTCATGAACAAATTTAATAACTAAATTGTAGAGCTAGTTATAACATTTGAACAAAGTAAATATTTTATTAACAAATGTCCCCATAAAATGTGTCCACTCGGTGGACAAAATTTAAACTTTCTATAAGAACCTCTAGAGTGCACTATCAGCCACCAGGATGTGTGCAGGGAATGTGAAAGAATCCATCTTGAATTTAATCACAATTAGTGGACTGAGGTGCTGTTATTTTGTCTTGCTAAACAACCTTTTGCCTGTGGTATAAAGATTTGGCTATCTCATCTGTAGACTCCATGGTCTGGATTATTGAAGTGAGTAAAATAATTTTTTACAATCTAAAATATGGCAGAGCGTAATTATGAGTTTCAATTTCACGCAGAAGTCAGCATTTACCTAACCTCAATTCCTAACTTGCTTATAAATAAAAGTAGACATTTTGTTCACTCCGTGGACGTGGTTTGGCCGCGGAGAGGACATGATTGCCCATAAAGTGGACACCTTCAATTTTTAAATATATATATATATGTATGTATTAAGAGTACAATTCAAGTTGTTATAATTAGTATGTTGTGGGGCAGGGACGTGGGGTGCAGGACACGGGACACACGGCGGCCATCTTGGATGACGTTTTTCCCCCCTCAAAATTCTCTTTTTCCCCTTCAAAAACGTCAAAATATTGCAGAATATCCCTTGAAATTTCCCGAATTTCCCTCAAAATTTCTAAAAATTCTCTTAACAAAATGTTTTGCACAATTTCTGGCGATGATCCCACAATGCGGCTCAGGAGCCCTTTTTGACGACTATCTATCTCTCCCAAATTTGGCGAACAAGTAGTAATACAGTAGACCATGTAAATTTGTATGTTTAAAGCTGATCAGATGTTAATTTTCAAAATGGAGGTAATATAAACGTTCTAAATTAGTATGGTGAAGCAACGGAAATGGACAGTAAATATACGGAAACGCAATTCTTAATGACGAAAAACGGAGTTGAGTCCGTAAATACGAGACACGCAAAATCACCGTAATTCCCACAGCTTCGGGTTTCGGAGACGAACAATGCTGAGACTACACGAAGCCTACTTCGCCCCCCTAACCCGCAAATTATCGTTTCTGCGGCAGTTAGGATATCCACGCCACTAAGACCTATTCTCTCAAACATTAGATAGTAGCATCAGGCGTCTGCAACATCCAGCAACACTTACAATACTCTAACTTTAATAGAAAGTGAAGTTAATCATGAAACTGTTGTAAGTATATCAATCTAATGCCACAAACAAGTTGCAGGTGAGTGATTAGGGCCATGGACTAGCACATTTTTGATGCGAGTTCAATTCTTGCTCAAGTATAAAATATTATAACTTCTCAAATGTCATATTTATACACACAAGAACACCCACTTAACGAAAAATAAAAACTTTTTCATTATGTCTTTTATTTGAAACTGGAAGTAGAAAAAAATAACTAGTTAATTAAAGAAGAGGTTCCATTAATTCACGGAAAGTTTTGTGAAATTTACGGAAAGTCATTTTTTATATCAATGTGTTAATTTCTTGTAATTTTTTTATTTTCTAAACATTACTATTTTACATGCTATATTTATAATTGATTTTCCTACACACAATACTTATATTATTATGTTCTAGTTCTTGACAGCAGTCTCAGAAAATATATTTTCTAACAAATATTTTATGCTGAATTGTCCTCACTCCTGGGGACACTTTATCATTAAATTAAAAAATGTTTTTATTTAGTATAACACTATTTTTTTACATAACAATTACTACGAGGCATGCTACAATACAATTAGAAAGATACAAGACATGAAATCAAACATGTCAAATCAAAGCTACCCTATTAGTTTAAACAAGAAATTAGTTTTGGCATACGTCATAAATAGGCAACTATTTACAGAGGGAATAATTCTATCACTTCTTAGACAAAATGTTGGTGTTATTAAAACATGTGCATTCTGATCTTCTTCTGCCTCAGAAATATCATCAACCTCTGGCCACTTGAAACGACTATTTTCAATTCTCTTGGAAAATTTTACAATGTGTCCATTTTCTGTCTTCGCGTTTACAAGGTACACAAAACTTTTAACACATATTTTCACCTTTAAAACAACAAGAACCTAGTCTCCAGTAGCATGTTGATTTTGAAAATCGCATTTTTCTTTTCCTTCTTCCGACATATTTTCTTTGTGTTCAAAAGAGATGTATTACAGACTGTACGAGTATGCAGATGAGTCAGAACTACTTTCTTCTGTTTTCTTCTTGAGTAACTTTAAAAAGTCTTTTTACTCAGTTTTGCCATGTTTTCTTTTGTTGTAGGCCTAGGGCGTTCCTTTTCTTCTCTCAACAGTTATTGCTTTGTTATTTCGTCTTTCGTAGGCCTGCCAGTTACTATTTTTGTTTATGCTTTCTTACGTCCCTTGGTGAATGTCTTCCTTTCACCAGCTTTGGGAAAAGACAACATTTACTGAGGAGTTACATGAAAAATTTTGCTGTGGCAAAAACTTGAATTTGAAGTTGGGCTTTCGTTGGTACTTTGATCATTATTTGAACGGTTTATTTTAAGTGGACTTTAACGAGATCCTTACCGTCTCAGATTCTGAAACAGGCATTAGTTCTCTCAGCTGAGGTTCTGGCCTGTCAGTCACATTAGCAATCAAAAAAACCTTCACCTGTAAATATGTTATGATTGAATTCATGAATACTGGCACTCTGGAATCCTTTCATGATGTAGGCTGGTATGAAGGCAAGTGGTACAGCTTGCCCCACCAAATAAGACATTTCATAAAGTGAAATAGGTTTCCCTGGGTGAGATGCCATCAAATCATTTGCACTGGCATTATAATGCTTCTCGAAAGACCCGTACAGTTAGGTACAGCAGTTGATGCTGGATATTTTCAGGGGTGGAAATGTCAGCATTACAATGCCATGATTTTTAGCAAAATCAAGTGAAGCTATTGATACGTGGCCGTAATGGTTGTCTAGTGAAAGAAGGACTTTACTTTCATGACTGCATTTAGGGTACTTTTCGAAATTCTTTAGGAAAAATACAACATTTGATGCAGTCATCCACCCAGATGGATGTGAAACTACATCACTTTCTGTGGTTGCTTCCATGATCATATATTCCTTGAAGTAAACTCGGGGATATATATAAAGAATAGGGGAATATAATTTCCAATTGCATTAATGCCACAGCATAGTGAAACTAATTTTCCTCGTTCTGCTGATATTATCCTGGCAACTAGCTTCTCACGACTCTGAGCAACAATTATCCTTGGCTTCTGTACAGTGGTAACACCAGTTTCATCAATCTTCCATTTGTCTTGAGGTTCGAATTTTAATCTTTCCCAGACTGAACGCAAATTGTATTAAAAGTATCCAACATTTTTCTGTTAAAAGTATTGGTTGACTTAGGCTTATGGGTTCAGCCAATATTAAGGATAAGTGATGATTGCGTTTCATGAAACCACAAAACCAATCATGACCAGCAATCAAATCACTATCCTTATTTGGAGAATATTTTTATGTTGTTTTTAATTTCCAATTTATAAGCCCATAAACATACATATTTTGCAGATAGACTAAGTTGCATATTGAAGCCATTATTACATACAACTTTAGCTCCTGTTATTTGTCTTTCGTAAAAACCTGGCATTTCTGATAGTTTGGCTTAAAGTGAGTCTCTTTAACTTGTGTGCCACTGTTAAAATTTTCCGTATATTTTACAACATACCTTGATAATGTCATGCAATCCACATCGTACTTCTCAGCAGTGTAGGAATTTTGTCCTTTAAGTTAATTATCTCTTCTACAGCCAATTTCAGTACCTCAGGATCGATAGGTTTCTCCTTTTCCCTGATAATTCTGTTGCATATATAAATAAACTGTATAATTAGGGCTGGTGAACGCACACGTTTTCAAATAATAATAAAACGAAAAAAAAAACATTAAAAAAATTGTCATGCCACAATTCATAACCGTTAACATATAAAATTCCAGTAAGCCAAATTTATTTAGAAACGACGAGGATGCAATAANTCCCTGATAATTCTGTTGCATATATAAATAAACTGTATAATTAGGGCTGGTGAACGCACACGTTTTCAAATAATAATAAAACGAAAAAAAAAACATTAAAAAAATTGTAATGCCACAATTCATAACCGTTAACATATAAAATTCCAGTAAGCCAAATTTATTTAGAAACGACGAGGATGCAATAAGAGGAGACTTTGTCATGTGATCAAGTGTCCCTTTCATAGAATGACTAACTTTCGCCATAGAAATCGATATTTTAAAAATCTTAAGCTGATTTACTATAACATCAAATTAAATGTACGATCTATAACAAATGCAGCTAAGTGAAACCAGTTTACTGTACACTTAAAGATAAGAAGAAATTAAACTACTATAGGCTTAAAAAACTTTATACTTCCCTCGAAAAAATTTCTTCGACGTTAACAAGAAAACAGTTGTGATATTTTCTCTAACTGCATGTGCATGTTAGACAAAACTTTTCAAAATGGCTACCAGGAAATATAATCCACAGGATTGGCAACCATTACAAATTCAAGTAAAACGTTTATAGGAAAATGCCCTGTGCTCAAGTCTCACTATTCACCCCTACCTTGTTCACTGGTTGCATAACAAGTTCTGAAAACAAGAACAGAGCATACACAAAATTACGTGATAGCAACACTTGAACTCATTAATTACAGTGTGACTGAGTGAATTAAGATAATAAGAAATGAATCGCTGGAATTCGCGAGTGTGTGATGGCAGTGTGTGAGGCTGTGTGGAGGCTGTCTGCAGGGGGTAGCAGGCAGACGGCAGTAGAGTCACGGCAAGGGTCCAGCTGTCATAAGAGACTGCGCCCCCAGCTGTGCCCCAACACGACAGGCTCTGTGGCCTGCAGAACACCGCACCGGGCGGCCTTCCGGGTGAACATTGCCTCTGCGAATAAACTCTTCTCTTTGGCTGTCCCAAAACACTTACTTTCTCCTGGCAGTGTTCCAAAACTGCGGAGTTATTACTCTGAGCATCTTGCCAGGGTAAAACTTTTACACTCATTATTTCAGCGAGTAGCGAAGGGTAAACAGAATATGGCGGGAAGTTTAGTAGAATTAAACATACAGAAAGGAAATATGGACATTCTGGTTACAGACACGCACGGTAAAAGTATTGAAAAAGTAAAGCTGTCTATGTATATTATGTATAAATATTACTAATTTTTTTGTAAAATGAAGAAATTGGGAAAAGTGACAAATATTTTTTGAAATTTACATTCGTTTATTAATCAGTATATTCTGTAAACACAGTATGCTATTTACATCAAGCTCGTTCCAAAACCATGTTTACTCTTACTTTACTGAGCTTATTGCTCTATGTAACTTTACTCTGGTTTTGGAGTAACGTTTTGGAATGCCACCAAGCGGTGAAGAAGACAGAGGCGAAGCAGCCGCTTCTACTGTCCACTAGAGCCGCACACACCAACAACACAGGCCAACAACACAGGCCAACAACACTGGCCAACAACACTGGCCAACAACACTGGCCAACAACACAGGCCAACAACACAGGCCAACAACACAGGCCAACAACACAGGCCAACAACACTGGCCAACAACACTGGCCAACAACAGAACGACGTTTACCAATCAGCGCCTGGCAACCTACTCGCCAGCCGGTAGCCCTTCCAATACTTACAACATTTCGTAGCAAGCCGTAGCCAATCAGACGCAAGGCCCACTCCCAGAGACACAAACAATCACAGGGCGAGTACGCCCACTTCAAAGAAACCACCATGATACCATCTGTGCAATTATATACAGGATGATTATAAAAAAATACCCCAACTTTGAAGGTCTATAATATAAAAACCAAACAAGCTACAACCTTGATTGACAAATCAAATGAACCATGGAACCGTGAAGTTTGTTTACTATACATTCATAAATGTTCAATATGACCACCATGAGCGGCCCGAACGACATCTCCGCGATAATCAAACTCGTTCCACGTTCTTGCCAGCACGTCCGGTGTTACGGTTTGGATGGCGTTTGGATTGGTCATCCAAGATTGTAGGTTGTTTTGTTTTGATATTATATACCTTCAAAGTTGAGGTATTCTTCTATACTCAACCTGTATTACGGGACACGGCTGTCTTCAAGGCAACACGTTTAACAGTCGCGGCCTCTTTTCAGTCCTACAAAACGCTCCTTTATTCGGGATTCGGTCAATCCAGATAATCTTCAAAATACTTCTTTAACGCCAAATATCAAAACAATTTAGTCACTTCTTTTCCGCAATCTCAGGTTGGTCCAGTCTCACAGCAGTACGCTCCACAACACTGTCTCCCCCACAGATGATCAGCGATCGTGGTAGACGATGACTTTTAACGTTCAGATTATTACAGTATACACTAGGAAAATGTCAGGAAAATACCTCGATTCCGAATAGTCACCTAATGGATCCGTTATTGTAATAATTCTTTAAATTTCTAAGTTAATGACGCTACCAACCATCTTTGCTGTGCATCCGAATACTCATAAAGATTTTGCTACGCTCCGCTACGTATCACCTCCCAAGGAGAACTGCTGCTTCCACCAAGTCCAGCAAATTATTCAGCACCTGAAAAAGATTGCGTTTGTTATAATCATAGAGTAGAGAGGCACAAGAGACGAACTGGCGAGGCGGTTCCTTTCACTTGCTAACGCACAGTCTCTCATTGGTTGCGCGAGACACTGGGAACGGGCATTGGTTCTGATTGGCTACTGCATGCTGAGAAATGTTCTGTATTGGCTGGGCTGCTGGCGGCTAAGTGAACTTACAGGCACTGATCAGAGAACGTTGTCCTGCTATGTTACTGGCCGGTGAAGCCATTTTGTTGGCGTGTGTGCGGTTTAATTCGATGTTTCAAATCTGTATCGTTAACTACTCTGTGTTGGTACTATTTTGTCTTTTTTTTTTATTTATCTTTATTGTGATAAGTCCCCCGTGGCTCAAATTCAGTATTCTCTTTATGATCACGTCTACAAAATGTTCCTTTCTTGAAAATGTACATTTTTTTAATTACTCATCAGAATTTATTAATAAACACCTCTCAAAAAGTTTGGACTATACATACATAATGCAAAAAAAGTATGGAATATACAGAAAAGAAAGCATAGCAATTAGACGTTACCAACGGTAACGATACAAAACGTGAAATTAAAAGTTTATTTAACAAAAAAAAACCCTTTTTCGAATATCACAGACAAGTAAACACTAAAGAACAAGAAAATCAACGTAATGGTGTCTCTGACTAGGGAGGGTTTCTTTCTTCCCACTGCATCTTAGTACCGCGCATGGCCTCCATGTGCATTGTGCAGGTCCCTAACTCGCCGTGGCATGATTGTAGTGTATGTGTCGATGTCTTCTTCGGGAAGAAGGTCCCAGTCCATCTGGGCAGCTCTTATGAGATCTAGAAGTGTTTCCGGAGGTTGTGGATCATTATAAACTGCTGCTGTCAGCTTGTCCCAAGTATTTCCAATGCGTTAGTGCACTCTCTGTTTATCACAAAACAACTACATAAATCCTACCACTCAAACTGCCTTATCTCACAATTTTCCAAAATTTTTGTGAGGAGTATAAGTTAATAATCAATCCCGTTTTAAATATATTTAACAAGTTATCTTCCTTTATTTATAAAATATTAGTTCTTTCAATATAAAAACGGCATTTTTTTTAAATTTTAATTTACCTATTACATCAACGGTTATGATGTATGAAAATTTAATCTCGAAGAAGTGAAATTAGATAAACATAGAACGCACTGGTAAAAAAACATTTCCGATCAATTGCTTCCTTTATCTATTTTAAAATCTTTTTGCTTTTACTTAACTGAGTGGAGACGTGAGAATAATGTTTATATGCCTAGACATCGGAAAAAGGTTTATTTAATTACGGTTTTTTGAGCTGATTATTAAAAGAAACTAATCCAATTTGAGCGTCGATCAGTTTAACTCTTAACATTGACAAAAAATTAAGTCATGGCATACTTTCTTTACCCGACGTCGACGTTTGTTTAAGTTTTCCATTTTCATTTGCATTGAAATTCACAGGATAATACAAGTATTTCATTTTCAAATGTTGATTTCCAAAGGTGCTCAATTAACCATGAATAAAAACATTACAATTTAATACCGTGCTTTTAAGTATAGTTTTTTCTATATATAATACTGGATTATTAATCTGTTGATTACAACATTTTATTACGTGTTACGCACTAATTACTAAGTGACGTATTTGATAAGCATGGCTACTTAACCAGCTGTACCATAATTGCGCGCAAATTCTCAAATTATTTTCTATGAATTGCAGACAAGTTAAATAACTTACGTGCTACTTGCTCATTAAGTGATGTTTGTCTTTTCAGAAAAACGAAATGAATAAAATAATTGCCACTGAAAAAATACTTTCCCCTAGCATGTATTGCTACACTTAACAAGGTCTGCTATGTACCATTTTAGTTTTTTTTATAAGAAGTAATTTTTCTTAGACTATTGTTATGGGATGAAATCATATTACTGAATGAATGCTAGACATACATGATACGTGCCACAGTTATCAAAAGTTGCCCACGATATTATTGTATTGCGATGTCTCTTGCCCTGGCCTATATCGCTGCTTCGTTCACTACTCTAGTGAAACTATATCACCTGCTGTGGTCACAGTTCCCCAATTGTCAGGTGAAAGCATATCCTCATTGAGTGAATCGTGGAAGGCCTACGGACCATATAAGTACAAAATAAAAACTATAAAAAGGCTATGAGCCACAACCTGAACAAACGTGAACCAAGTTGTGTAAGCAAATGTTTGGATTGTTATAGAACTGTTAGAAAAGACGGCCTGAAGTAAATGGGCGTGAGAGGCCAAAATCTACGTAGTTTCGAATTGTAAAATTAAATCGTGGCATTTGCTAATTCGGTATTCAGAAATGACACAACCAAAATTGATTTACGCCTACTGCCTGTCTATAAATTCTCGGGAAAATTAGCCTTCTCCTGTAAACAACAGGAGGTGTGAGAAGAAGGGAGATGAAAAGCCGTAGCAAACAAGTGAAAGAAATCTTCGATATTTGAATGTAACGAATAACTGCTCGTATTTTTAATAGTTTCCTTGCATCGCTATTTTTACAGTTGCGCATTATTTTAAGCTATACGCGTAAAAGTACAAGTGTAGTGAGTTCCCTTGGAGAGCTACATTCTAAATCCGAATCAATGATATCCTTAAGTGAAAAATCTTTCACCGAAAGTCATTTGATAAGCTACTTCTGACCGGCGAATCCACTAAACTAACTGGGAACAAGAGATTTATAGCAGTGACATTCTTTACATTCAGTGGGAAATTACAAATAAATCAGTGGCATTCAACCACTATATAAATTAGTTATAGGGCACTGATAATCAGTTGCTGAAATCGCAGTTTTCCCTGATTTGGCTCAATTCTCACCGATTCAAGTTTAGAGTGTCAAAACAATGTTGTCTTATAATGGTGGCGAATATTTATTCCGAAGACGTGCCTGTTTCCCATTCAGTTTAACATTTAAATGATGACTAATAAATAAACGGAACCATAACCCACAATGAAATGATCTCTGCACCATGTCAACCTGAAGGAGTGAAAATGGATTCATATTAATTGAAAATCAGTGAAAGTGGAACCACTGGAAATCTTATGCATAGGTTATTGGTGGTCATTTGGGCACTTTAGAAAGTCCGTCTTTGGATCTACTTTTCCGCTCCTTGTGTATTCTTTCGTCAGGTGCGAAATCAACATTGCCCCTGTGAAACCAAGGAATCGTTAGCAACGTAAAAGTATTACTCATAAGCGAATTGTTTATCTAACATATATATATAACAAAAGAAACTTTAACTTCTGTTGTCATACATTTAAACATTACATTCGCCATAAAAAGCCAAGTATTGAAACTAATTGTATGCAATTAACACGCTGCCAACCTAACTGGGAACTTGCATGCCAGTGTGCACAACTAATGATTTTTTACGAAAAAAATATGAGTATACGGTAGACTTCCATCCTATAAGCACCCAACAGTAGTTTGTCTATTGCCATCAGTTACTGTCTGCTTGAGAAGACGTTTTCATATTTGAATGTGCCACACATAATTTGGCAATATCAGCACGGCTCCTACGTGATTCGTTTGGAGACAGTTAACACGTGTCAAAAAGGAATTCAGCAAATTAAAACAGGTAAACGACCCTACAGTGTTTTGAAATAAAGACTATCTTGTCTTGAAATATTTTCGCGAAATTTCACTACCCTTACATGTATGGACAGTGACTTCACCGTGAGAAGCTCATATTTACCTACACAATTATTAGGTCGATGAAATTCACAAGTTTGCAATTTTACTCTCGGAGTTCCTTAAATACAGCTTCGTAGTGACGTAGTGAATAATTGTAAGCAGCGATAACGTCTATAATCGAGACCACTGCAGTTTAATTATGATTTATAGAAGCTGTTGCACTACATTTTAAGCTAGCAAGGCAATTCAAGGGTGGTGTGAACATTGGTTTTCCAAAGTGTGAAACAAGTGGTTGATAATAAAATACCTGTAACAATTTCACTTTGTAATTATTGAACAAAGTTAAGGACGCAGTGAAGGTTCTGTTCCAACTACATAAAGGTTTTTAAAAGAGTTTCTTGACTTAATTTCTTTAATATTGATAACAAACATGTTTCATGTACAAGAATGCATGAAGAACACCGAAGCTTACATGTAAAACACGGTTGTATTGAAATCGTATTACTAGGCTGCAATTTCCCAAACACAGCTGTGCGAAAGATTAGCAGAGTTACGCCAAGGACTCGCATGATAGCGACAACTGGCCCAGTTACGTGACGCGGCTGACAATCCTCGACGCAGCAGAAAACTCGCGCGTCAAGCAGTTTGTGGTGTTACGTCGTCGCGCTTGCGTCAGAGTTGCGTCAGTGTCGGTACGAAGAGAACGTCATGACACGGCGACCGCAACTCCAGCTCGCCTACCTGCCGCCTGTAATACCACACAAGCCACCTTCACTGCTCGAGGAGTAGTCACTCTGCAACACAGGGGTGTACATGACTGTACCAGTCCAGGAATAATTTGACCTTCACAGTGATTGGGGGAGGAATAACAGTACTTAATACACTGCTCGAGAAGTAATCACTCTGCAACACAGGTTACATGACCGTACCCTTCTTGGAACACTTTGACCTTCACAGTGCTTGGGGGAGGAATAGCAGTACTTAATACACTGCTCGAGAAGAAGTCACTCTGCAACACAGGGGTGTACATGACTGTACCAGTCCGGGAACACATTGACCTTCACAGTGCTTAGGGGAGGAATAGCAGTACTTACTTAACGGCTCGAGAAGTAATCACTCTGCAACACAGGGGTGTACATGACTGTACCAGTCCTGGAACACTTTGACCTTCACAGTGCTTGGGGGAGGAATAGCAGTACTTAATACACTGCTCGAGAAGAAGTCACTCTGCAACACAGGGGTGTACATGACTGTACCAGTCCGGGAACACATTGACCTTCACAGTGCTTGGGGGAGGAATAGCAGTACTTACTTCACTGCTCGAGAAGTAATCACTCTGCAACACAGGCGTGTACATGACTGTACCAGTCCTAAAACAGTTTAACCTTCACAGTGATTGGGGGAGGAATAGCAGTACTTAATACAATGCTCGAGAAGTAGTCACTCTGCAACACAGGTTACATGACCGTACCAGTCCGGGAACACATTGACCTTCACAGTGCTTGGGGGAGGAATAGCAGTACTTAATACACTGCTAGAGAAGTAGTCACTCTGCAACACAGGGGTGTACATTACTGTACCAGTCCGGGAACACATTGACCTTCACAGTGCTTGGGGGAGGAATAGCAGTACTTAATACACTGCTAGGGAAGTAGTCACTCTGCAACACAGGCGTGTACATGACTGTACCAGTCCTGGAACACTTTGACCTTCACAGTACTTGGGGGAGGAATAACAGTGTTTACTTCACTGCTCGAGAAGTAGTCACTCTGCAACACAGGGGTGTACATGACTGTACCAGTCCTAAAACACTTTAACCTTCACAGTGATTGGGGGAGGAATAGCAGTACTTAATTCACTGCTCGAGAAGTAGTCACTCTGCAACACAGGAGTGTACATGACTGTACCAGTCCGGGAACACATTGACCTTCACAGTGCTTGGGGGAGGAATATCAGTACTTAATACAATGCTCGAGAAGTAGTCACTCTGCAACACAGGCGTGTACATGACTGTACCAGTCCTAAAACACTTTAACCTTCACAGTGATTGGGGGAGGAATAGCAGTACTTAATACACTGCTCGAGAAGTAGTCACTCTGCAACACGGGGGTGTACATGACCGTACCTGTCCGGGAACACATTGACCTTCACAGTGCTTGGGGGAGGAATAGCAGTACTTAATACTCTGCTAGAGAAGTAGTCACTCTGCAACACAGGGGTGTACATGACTGTGCCACTACTGGATCACTTTGACCTTCACAGTGCTTGGGGGAGGAATAACAGTGTTTACTTCACTGCTCGAGAAGTAGTCACTCTGCAACACAGGGGTGTACATGACTGTACCAGTTCGGGAACACTTTGACCTCCAAAGTGCTTGGGGGAGGAATAACGGTACTTATTTCGTCATTCAAACTGGTAAACTAAAAAAGTAAGTTACACATATTGCATCACCATTATCTATCACAAATATGTTTATATTATTAACACACAAATTAAATATTTTTTTTTAAATAACCAAGCAATTGAACTGAACAACAAACGATCAAAGATGGACTGATAATGTTCTTTGTAGGCGTCAGGCGCCAAAACAGGGAACACAATGAGGGCGGTGGTTGGAGGGTTGCACTACAAAGTTGCCAATTGCAATAATATAGGAGGTGAGATTTACTTATATAACAAACAATGTTATGATGGAAGCTTCTCACCATAGTGTTTTAGTTTATAAACTCTACCCGCTCGTCTATAAAAATATGTGGTATTCCTTACTTAAAACGAATGCGTGCAAGGCATATAAACTCCATACATTGTCGGGCGTTGTATTTCTGTTTTTATTAGCACATGGCAAAAAAAAAGGCATAATTAATATCGACTTGGAATACACTCTGCTTGGGCAACATAAAAAATAAAGAGAATATCACAAAGCAATGCCGGGACGGCTTCCAGCCATGTTCTGCTCCACTCTGCCCTGCTTTGCAAGGATTAACTCACGTTTGAAGAATATTGACCCTGACTTAAGAACAACAGCGTGCGTGAAAACCTACGCGACTATTTTAAAAACTGACGAGTCTTTTTCTTCCAGGCGAGTCAAGTGATAAAAATAGACGATCGCTAATTTCTAATATGTAAAGTATGATAGATTTTATTTGTCTTCGTTTATATTTTCCCGTTTTTGCTTCTAGCAATACTTCTCTGCGCCTGAAATGGAACCTCACAGGACGTTTACTGTTATTATGGGAATACTACTAAGAAAACACCATTAGAAACGGAAGTTATCAAGTGTTTTTGGTGTTTTCGTTCAGGGAAGTGAAATTTCAAACATAGCTAAGTTTATATTTTACATAATTGGATCATTTTCTTTATATACATATAACTATATATACGCAGTTCTGCCTAACTAGCGCAAGGCAAAAAAAAAAATATTATTCTACAGGCTGTGCTATTGGCTCCGTTCGCGTGGACGACAGAATATTTGTTTTGGTTTGTTTTTAAATAAAGTTGAATTAAACTTAGTGTTAATAATCTAAAACTCAACGTTTCGGTGAATTAAATGATAAAACAACCATAAGTATTTCTCTGTTTTATATAGGTCTATGTTACAACGGAGTTTTTTAAGGTCTTTTTATTTTACACAATTCTTTACTACATGATATTGTTCCATCTTTAACGGTTTAGACAGCGTGTTGAAAGAAAGCGCGCTGGCGGCAATTTTTTTTTCTACTTGATACACTATTATCGTTTGTATAATTTTATGTATATTTTCTCGCGATAAAAAGTAGCCAATATCATCTTTCAGCCCTCCAACTACCTCTGTGCAAGAAATCACGTCGATCCGTTGCTCCGTTGAGACGTCGTCGTCCCACATTAACAACTTATATTGACGCAGCATTGTATCCCAAGCACTATTTTTACTAAATTGTTTTTCCTCATAGGAATGAGATATTTTTTCGTGATAAAAAGTAGCCCTTATCACTTCCCGGCCCACCAACTATATCTGTACAAAACATCATGTCGATCCGTTGCTCCGTTGCGACGTAAAAGAAGGAAAAAGAAACAAACAAAGGCATTTTCGCATTTATAATATTAAGTTAGGATTTCTGCGAGTTCAGAGTTCTGTAATATTACTTAATAAACTATACTGACTAAGTTCCTAACATATATAAAATACCACATTATAAATAAATCTGTTATAAATATTCTGTGACTGTGGAAAGTAAATTGATTCCAGATGAAACCTAATTTATCCACCTGCCTGCAAATAATGGAAACATCCTTGCACGTGGAATTTTTGCGCGAACCTAATTAAATAACTTTAGCTTCCAGCTTGAATAAGCTAACAATATGACATCACATCAGTTCTCTTTTTCTGGGAATTACGCTGTTTGTCGAGTTCAGTTGAAGGCGCAATGATCTGGAAAGAAGGGCATTAGGCTAGTTTCATAACTTCTTGGAAGGATGATGGCAGCTGTCGATAACATGAAGTCAACGCGTCGTGTCAGGTCGCCCAATAATTCATACAAAATGCAATATTACTGGAGCCAAGGTGGCGTATTGGTTAGACTACCCCCTAGGTGGACCGGGTTCGATTCCCGGCGGGGTCACCCCCGGATTTTCGCATGTGGGAATCGTGCCAAATGACGCCACTGGTTGGCGGTTTTGTTTTAAGGATCTCCAGTTTCCCCCGCTCTTTCATTCCGGCGCTGCTCCATACTCAACTCACTTCGCCCTCATCGGCTATGAAGACCTCGATGTAAAGAGCCGCCCAAATCTCTTCCCTCCATTCAATATAATTGAATGTAATACTAGCAGAATTTTGGAACAATTTTCTGGTAGTACCTTTTAGAAACTTTCCCATACTTTTGTTGGCTGAAGTATAGAAAATAAACAGAGGTTGTTCCCGGTTGTTCCAGCCCTGCTTGCGATTTACTGCCTCCTCACACTGGATCCTTCCAGTACGTGTAAAACTTTGATTGTTTGATTGATTTCGTATTTTCTTTATTAGCATTGACTAGTATATAAAGGTGCGAATGCAACATATGAACAAAAGAATTGCATCTTCACGTGTACCAACGAAAAATTTTGTTCTCGCACGGAACAGGAGAGGTAAACGAGCCAGTGAACTGTAAGAAGAAAAAAACCGGTAAATACGTGGAATAAGGGGAAATTAACCAAAACACCAACATTGTGATAAAACTAAAACTACAAAAGAAAATTTTGACAGAGGGAAAAAACCCTGAGATTAACCAGAATAACAATGGACAGAAACGTAATAAACAAACGAATATCATAAAAACAAGGAATATATTAGAAACTATGAAACGTATAAATAATGGACGTAAAGTCCTGTGAAACTTAGGCGCCCACACTGCCATTGGACGAATATATACAAAAAGGAAAAAGGAAATTATAAAAGTGGGGATACAAACATCATAAAACTTACATTTTCACGGCCCTGATCACGTGGTCCACGGGCCAGTCAAGCGAGCACATTGTTGCGAACCTACCATTTGTTACTAATACCTGTGCCATTTCATACTCTAATGCGTGTAAAGCAGAATTTATAAACTTGATCTCCCATTAATGTAAACATGACGCTCACAGTACGTCAAGTCTCGGAACTACTTCCTTTAATGCGCAGCCGTTAACTTATGTGAACATGAATGACAACGGGGAGGTTAGTTTCACTGTACAGAGAACGGCCTGTTATAGACTGCCCACGGTAAACTGAGCACTTTTGAGGCCCGAAGTTACTTCGTCCTTAAAGTCATTTTTATAATTTAACAACATTCTTAAATAAATGTTGCCATGCAAGTAATAAACACAGTGTGTATATTCCACCGCACTTGGAAGTTAACGTCAAAGGCTAAAACGAAATATATTTATTGACTATTATTACGAATGAGAGGGCTTTCGAAAGTGCTTATAGTCTATTCACGGTAAAGTGATCACATTTTGAGGCCCGTCCAACAGACACTAACCACTAATAAATACACTTTACTGCAGCCTTAGATGTTAACTTTTGAAAGTGGGGGAATGTATGCAATGTGTTTGTTAATCACATGGCAATGTTTATATTAAAAAGTGGCGGAAAGATAGAAATAGGCTAAAAGGAAAAATCTAGCAGTGCCTTAGAAAGTGCTCACATTACAGTGAACATCCTATACATGACAGTGAGCAGCGTATTACATAGTGTTTAGTGAGGGCTGAGTGGGTCTGGTGTTTCAGAAGAACACACTGGAGTAAAGACTCGACGGGCGCGGACATGGCTGCAGAGACAGTCCTGGAAGGAAGGTAGTTGTGTGTGGAGGCCGCAGCGAGCGCTGCAGTCGCTCGCGCGGCAGCTAGCAGTAGTCGCTGCCGTGGCCTTGACGAGATCGCACGTCACCTTGGGCTGTGGACCGCGCCCCGCCACGCAGCTCTACACAGCGATGCCGCCACAACCGAGATCTCCCACTCTGCTGTTATCTGTGTTGCCAGATCACACCAGCACAAACTCCCGCCAGGTTGGCCAACACTTTCCCATTTTATTCCAAATTTTCGCTTCCCATGAAACTTGAAACCAATATAAATGCTCTTGTGTTATACGTTATTTTACACCGCGCCCATTATTATCGAACTACAACACAAGATGCCTTTACTTGTATAACGGAAGCACAATGTATCCCCAGTTGCAGCAGCAGGCCTCCAGTCTTCCCACCAACTACTGGAATATCCTGGGAAACGTGAAACTCGCCGTCACCTGGCGTAGCAGGTAGTGACGTCACGCCTAGCTACGGTGCGCCGGCTACGATCAGCGCCACCCGAGGCTCGCCCGTCGTGGAGTTTCCGAGCTTTCCTCTGCCGTGAAATAAATATTGATAAACGTTTAGCAGGTCTACTATATTAATGGTTACTTCCAACTTTGCTGAAGCCATTGGAAAGTTCTACTTCCAGGATATTCCTCCGCTCCATCGCTTAAATGTCTAGATAATTACACCAAAGGGGCAACGCACTACATTCGTGCGCACACGGTGTAACATCATTTTACATAACATCTATTTATTACTAGGCATTACCAAAACGCCTATTTTCTCACTGATTTAATCCACATTAACTATAAATAATATAATTTATGAACACGATATAGATTCAATTTCAACAAAACCAAAAATAAGTTACTTTAATGTCAGCATAAGTATAGAAAGCATTATAATACATGACATAGTAAATAAACAACTAAACACTTTATATTCAGTGTTATTTTTCAAAGGTTTTATTATAAAAGTTCAAAGAAACCTTGAATAGACTATGCATGTACACTTGCCATTATTGAAACTCGTTCCGCAGCGGCAGTTAAATGACATACACGCACTAATAATTTTTTTCATACTTGACGTAAGAATGAATATTACCTTAATAACATAATACATTTTTTGTCGTACAGAATAAAATATTGCTTGACAATAATTATACAAATAACAAACATAGTCACTCATTAAGCATTAGGTAAAATATGGAGGAGAGACAAAACGGTGTTTTTCCTGTATGGTTTTAAGAAAGTTTAGTATTCACATATTATTCTTATAGCTTATGTATTTTTGGTCTAAAAAGTGGGGGAATTGATAGCGTTAATTACCTTGTGCTGAATAAAGTACAAAGAAAACTACATTCATTTTAATATAAATGCCAGCAACGGCATCTCTTCAGCTCAAAAAATTATGTTAAAATTGGTTTAATGTTACTATGGCTAATGACTTCGGCTTACAGTGATTTTTTTCTTAACGATTAGGGGAGAGTCAGGTAGCCCCGACCAGTGTAAGTTTGAACAATCCCGCGCACGTTGGTAAACAAATAACACGCCACAACGACCGCAGCGCCATTTAGCCGTATAATAGCATCAACCCGGACACAAACCGAGCCAACAACACGTTACAATCGTTCATTTACCTGTGCCTATATTGTAATGTGCGCCGTTTACATTGTGAACTCAGTTATTGTTTATAAAATTTAGGCACTTCACCATGATTTATTGATTATCCTTTAAGATATTGATTCAAATATATAAGTTCAGTTAATAATTTAGGTTATCTTTATTAACATTGTTGATATCAAACAAAAACATAGAATGTGGTGGTCGGGCACTACCGGACACGATGTTGTAGGGTAACCCCGGACATTTTTTGATGGAGAAATGTTTAGTTATTTTAATGTAATGTTAATGCAAGTGTGTAAAATGTTGTTGTATTTTGCAGAATCATTTTAAAATTGCTAAAAGTCAAGGGAAGAATAACACACACAGGAAATTGGGATGAAAATAAAATGAAACAGGCTATGCTATCTGTCCAGGAAAAAACGACATCTGCGAGAGATGCAGCGGAGAGATATAAGGTGCCTAGAGCAAATGAATTGCTCAAACAGTTGAGCCCTTTTCCTGATGCTTCTAAGAAACGTCTTGCTGTGCGTTCCCGAAAAACACAAAAGAGTGAGATTCTGACATCTTCGGCGTTCAAAAACGCGCTGGCAGAGAAAAAGGCTGCAACCAATGAAACAAGGCGGCAGTTAATAAAATGAAAACAAAGAAGAACATTCAAAGTTTGGTTCAGCAACAAAGAGACCAGGATAGAGAATGCATCATTTGCGGAGACTCGTTCCAAGAAGACTGGATCCAGTGTCATAAATGCGAAGACTGGGCGCACGAAGCGTGTGTGGACATTGACCTTTCCGAGGAATACTACTTTGTGATGTATGTAAGGCCAAAAAAAAAAAAAAAACGGTTTGGTCATCATTAAATCTGTTTCCGGGGCTACACTCCAAAAATGTATCCACTGGAAATTGAAGCCTGATTTCAAGATTTGATATAAGCTAAGATAATGAACCTATCAGATTGTTACTTAATTATAATTGGGAATTCTAGTATAAAAATAAAGATTTTATTATATTTATTTTTAAAATGTCATGAGTTTTATTAATGTGGCCGGGGCTACCCGCCTCTCCCCTAGTGAATTTAGAGTCAGTGACTTTAGGGCTAGTAACTTAAGAGCTTGTTTTCGAAGCGCTACTGACTTTAGGGTTGTGTTTTAAGGAATAACGACTTCGCGCTCACCGATTTTAAAAATAGTAGCTTTACGACAAGTGTCATCTAATGGCTATTGACTCTAAGCTTGTTTCGTACGGGCTAGCGAGTTTTAGGCTCGCTGACTTTAGATATAGTAATATAGAGCACGTGTCCTCTAAGTACGGGTGGATCCAGCGAGGGGGTGTAACAGGGGATATGAATCCCCCTCCTCCAAAAAAAAAAAAACACACACACATTGAAATGAAACTATAGTGTGAACAGTTTGAAACTGATATGAAATAATATCAGCTTTGTTTGTAATATTGATTTTATATGACTGATTTAATATTATTTTCTAAAATCATGAGACAGCACCCCATTGCCATGCTCCAACTCAGAAGTATAAACCTCACAATGGGAAAGTGAACATCCCCCCCCCCCTTCCCAATCAAACCCAATCCAAACTGCAATACAAGATCCGCTCCTGCAACTAAGTGCTTGTGTCTTTACCCTCGCTGACTTTGGCGATAGTGACTTTAGGGCTTGTGTTGTAAGGACTACTTATTTTAAGGCTTGGATATTTAAAGGTAAGCTTATTATGGGTAGAGACCTTGGGGCCCGGGTCTTAAAGGATAATAACTTTAGGCCCATTGACTTCAGGACTGGTGACACCGAGGTTCTCCTCACAAGAGCTAGGTTCTACTTGAGTCTGGCTGTGTGACTAGTGTCGTAGGAGTGAATGACTTGGCAGTGTTAGTAGTTAGTGTGTTAGTGCCGGCGAGGCGAGAGCTGCCATACCCCGGGGTGCTCGTACTCTAGGAAGGAAGTACAACAGAGGTGGAGGGGGGAGCTGCTGACGGACAATGGCGGTGCTGAGTCGGCACACTACTACAGCAAGGCTTGAGATCAGCAGGCCCGCCACTTGGCCTAGTTAGCTCGCCTCGGCGCGATAACAATGCACCTGTGCCCGCCTGGGCCGCCACTACCTGCTGTGCCACCACTGCCGCGTCACTCGCAGCCACCTGTGTTCTCCCGCAGCCAACACTCACTTACTTGTGTCCATACAGCAGCGCCCTTCCACTGTTACAACAAACAATAACATTTCACTTCTAGTATATATTCCACCGCACTCGGAAGTAAACATTATAGGCTAAGATATATATTTGACTACTATTCCAAATGAGGAGACTTTCAAAAGTGCTCACTTTACCGTCAGTAGCCTATAGCAGCAGACGCCAATATGCTTCCTAGTATAAGCCACGGGCCTGCTGGTTGGTTGGTGAGGGAGCGAGGAAGGGGGTGGTGGGATTCGTCCCCTCACAAGATTTTCTGCGAGGGGAAATTATTCCCTTTAAAATGAACATCTTTATTTCGTTTCAAATAACAGCTATGAAGTTAGTATCATCTGTTGGTAATCGTCTGAGATGAATTGTATTTTAATCTATAGCAGTTTCAGTGAACGACACGTACTGAAATTATCTGGCCAAACAGCGAGGAACTTAAATAAAACCCCATAGACGTTTCTTGAAATTGCAGTGCGTTTGTAATGTTACAGCAGCTTATTAAATATTAATGTGTTTTTACATAACCGTTAGGTTCTAGAAGTGTTTCAGATGGGCATTTTAATAGTGTTATAAAAATTATTGCAGGGAAAATCATTTTCTAGTATTGAAGAGTGGGATAGAGCTAATATGGATGAACTTAAATGTTAAGATTGGTTATATAATTCATTTATTAGTGGTACTTTTTCATTGACAAACTAGTGATATTTAATATGATATATATTTGTTCGTGATTTTGAATGTTTCATAATTAAAAGATTTAATGTACAACCAGGGTACCTGAAAGTACCGATGATGAGCAATAATGTACCAGTTGATTCCTTTGGATATGCAATACTTGCTGAGAAAGTGACAAGTATACTGTTACAAATTCCCGTGTATAAAGGGACTTTTTACAGAAACGAACAGTAATATACGTAAACGCAGATCGCAATGAGGACATAAGGAGCCGAACTCCGTAAATATAATACACGGGAAGTCTCTCTATTTCCTATAGCTTCGGGTTTCGGGGATGAACAATGCCGAGTCTACACAACAATTTCTTCGCTACTGTTACCAGAAAACGATCGTTTCTGCGGCAGTTACGATATCCACGCCACTTAGACGCACTCCTTGCAACATCAAAACGGAAAGTTAGGCGTATCTAACGGTTAGCAACACTTATAAACAAACGTTAATAGAAACTAAAAAAGCTGCGTATGTGACTACAATAAAAATACACAAGTTACACCACAGCTTGTCGCCAGAAGCTCGTTGGTGAGTGGTTGGAGTTACGACGTTTCAAGTTTTTTTGTCTTTGGTTCAAATCTTGCTCCGGTAAAAAATAATCTAACCCTTGTTTTTATGTATTTTTTATGCACAACTCAACAACCGCATAACGAAAATAAAGGATTTTTTTTCTCGTTATTTCTCTCTTAAACTGTAAATACAGAAAACTGCCAAGCAAATTTGCGGAGAAGTTAATTGAATTAACGGAAAGTTCTGTGTAATTTACGGAAAGTCCGTTTTAAAACAAACGTGTCCGTAATTTTGCAGAGAGTTCTGGATACATTTTTACCAGCACTTTTCTGTGAAATGAGGGAACATTTTCGAATTGATTTTTTACTCGTTACTTAAATCCTTAGGGATTATAAGTAGGCTGAGATACGGACAGGTAGATGCCTTTTAGGGTTCATGGCAATAATGAAACACCGTGGTTAGTAAAATATGTCAAACAGAAATCATCTCTTAACTGTAATTTAATAATGGGCTTTGCTCAGAAAAATTTATATTTTCCAAAATAAGTAATAATATTGCAACAATACTGGCTCCACTTACAAATATTAATCCTGCGGAGAAAGTAATATGGTAAGCAGTCATCGGCTAGTGAAGCATAGTATTAAAGTTGATTTAGGCGTGTTTTGTTGGCATTCCTGTTACTTAAACATGCTAGACTTTCACCAGCTATTATTCTATTTTGTTAACAGTTGTCAAGCGTGTTCACCGTGCAGCGAATGCAGCTACAAGTGTGACGTGGCAGTGCCAACTACTTCTCCCTCCAGTTCCTTGTCGTCCAGGAGAGACTTCCTCATCTAGAGCAGCCGCTTACGGCGCTTATCTGAGCCCGTGCTTCTTCAGCTCCGTTCGCGTCTTGAATCAGGTAAGATTTTCATTAGAACTCCCACATTTCAGCTTTTTAAGATTGCAATGCACAAATACTTGGTTGATATTAAATATTATTTTTAATATAAAGATCACGGATTTCTTAAAACTAAACTCTGTATAAATATACAGACAGCCATGTTTAAATCACTTTTTAACCTTCAACATCACCAGAATAAAAAATAAAGACAAACTGTTACTAACCAAAAATTGGAAATAATAATTAACATTTCATGAATATTTCAAAAAATAACTTTACTTAAGTTTTATTAAAGTGCGATTTGCAATTGTTCAATAAATAATTATTTTAATTCCAGATTTTTAGCCTACTTTACGAAGGAAAGGTTGGCTTATGCAGTCACCCGTACGTCAGTCTAGAACGTATGTCCCACTTAATAACTTCTAAACTTGACAACCGACTAAACTTGACAACCTAATTTCACCAAACTGGGTCCACATATAGTATTTAGTAAGGACATCAGACTTTTATAATTTTCGATCATGTCGGGAACCTATTTTAAAAAGGGTGCCAATATACATATTGTAACAATCAAATAGTTTCAGCTACACTTTGTATGCTACTGTTACCAGAAAACCATCGTTTCTGCGGCAGTAACGATATCCACGCCACTTAGATGCACTCCTTGCAACATCAAAACAGAAAGTGAGGCGTCTCTGACAGTTATCAACACTTATAAACAAACGTTAATAGAAACTGAAAAAGCTGCATATGTGACTACAATATGCTGGCAGTATCATTTACGACAGTCAAATGTGCCTACACAGAACCTCATTTGTGCGCCTTTTATAAGACAAAGCCACATGAATAAATGAAGTCTTCTCTTGTCTCCGGAAACAATCAACCGACTCGAACCTAAGTTGGAAAACAAGTAGTACTGCGACAGGCCATGTAAACTGATAGGCTTTGTTTTAAGAAGGCGAGACATATTTTTTCAAAATAACGGCTATAAAAAAAATTCACATAGTATGCCATATCTACGAAAAAATGTTACTAACTTCAACTTAACTTTGTATGCTGGCAGTATTTCTGTACGCTTCAAATGAGCTAATAGATAACCTCACTAGTCCTTTATTTTGGAATATAGCAACACATGAAAAATTAAGCTTTTGTTTCTTATCTTGGAAAACAATTAACTGATTACCACCCAATTAAGACAAGTTATACTTTAGCAGTCCATCTTAATTTATTAAACGTTAGGAGGTAGCCCCTTTTTTCAAAGTAACAGCAATGTAAATGTTTTAGATTATTATGCCATATTTCCCAAACAATTTCGACCGTCTTAATTATGTAGCAGTATATATGAGGAACATAAATTGTGCCAATACATCACCGTTTCTTTTCCAGTAATGAAAATTGCGCCATGTGATAAAATAGAGCTTTTATATAATATGCCCGGTACCAATCAACCGACACTAACCGAACTTTGCACACAAGTAGTGCTAGCTATAGTGAGTTATTTACAGTGAAGTTGTTATGTAGTTTAGATAAGTTTGTCATATCTATTAAATAGTTTTACCTTTTTCAATTAATATTTGTAAGCATCAAATACGCTTACTGAGGTCGTGTTTTATTGCCTTCCTGTAAGAAAGCGGCAGGTAATAAAATGTAACATTTATGCTAATTCTCGGGAACCAATCATCTAATCCTCACTAAATTTTGCACACGAGTACTAATACAGCGAGCCATGTAAACCTACATAAGTGGGTCAGACGTTCTATATTTTAAAAATGGTTCAATATGAATGATTAAGATAGGTTTAGTATATACATTAAAATTTTGACATGTTTGAACAAAACTTTTATACTGACAGTATCTGCCTATTAATAGCATCAGATATGCCTATACAGACACTGTTTTTAGGTACTATTGTACTATAGCGGAAAATGAGATAAAAAAAACTTTAATGCCGTATCTCGTGAACCAGTCAACCTATTTCCATCGAATTCTGCAGACAATTAGTGGTGTTGTAGACCATGTAAACTAACGTGGTTCAAGTGACTCACGCACTTGTTTTCAAAATGATGCCCATGTTAATATTTTAAGTAGGTAAACACATTTTATGAAAACTTTAGACCGATTACGACTGAAGTTGATTGAATGTTATCTCCGTAATGTAGTTGGTTGCACGCCAGTTTACGGTACGAGGCGTTCTGTGTTCGAGTCCCAGGCACGTGTGTGTTTGTAATTGTCTCACTAGTATAGCATGTGTTTTCTGTTGCATCTCTAATGATATCGCTGTCAACGGGACATCAAAAACCATTCTACCATTTAAACTTTTAAGAACATCATGAAAATTATTTGTGTGCATGTAGAGGAAAGTAGGCTCATTAGTTATATAGAGAACGTATTGTTCTTATTTACAACCGAGTATTTTTATATCTACAACAGGTAAGTGCATGAACATATATGTAATTGAGACAACCAACATTTTTTTAAATAAAACAAAAAAATCTGAGACAAATAATTTCTATAATTCGTTGACATATTACTCTTGCTACCCAAGTCGCATGTAGTTGCGTGCCATCTGCATGCTGGGCTGGAGGATATACGGGGTGCTCACTAGGCCTAACATCCATGTACAACCGACACACATATCCGGGACTATAACCACTATTCTCAATCTTCTAAGTTAACTTTCCGACACTGGTTACAGAGTTCGGTGACTGTCTTCTTCTAAAGTCCAGTTTCAAACGTATTTAAGCAAGTAACCGCGATCCTGGTACAACTAGGCGGTAGACAGTAGATGAGGCGAGTTGAACCTTCATTCGGAGCCAACATTCACCGACGATATTACTGTAAGATTAATTTTTAAAGCGAAGTGCCGTTTATTTGCTTTATATATAATAACTGACAATGGTCTAAGAGAGAAACAATAGCCACTCAGGAACGAGGAAGGAGTCAGCCAGGACCTGTACTAGAGAACTGTCCTAGCAGTCACCAGGAGTGATTCCAGAAAACCCTGGAAAACAGAAATCACAATAGCAGGACCACGAATCGAACCGTGGTCATTTCTAATGATAGTTGAGGGTTTTTACTATTGCGCCAGTTTTCTTGGTTTACTAACATAACCACGTTTTAATAACTTACAAAGTGTAAGTAACATGACCGTGCGTGACTGGTGATATGGTTGGCTCACGCGTTTAGATTACGTCTTGTCAGCTGATAGCTCTGTACTAGAGTCCATACACGGTATTTTAGGATGTTTCGAAACGAACATTTGAAAAATCATCCTGGGAGTAACATGTCAACCTGTGTTTTAAGTAACTTGTATAACACATATATATATCACTGCGAATATCTTTAAAATATTGCATTTTTATATCAATGAAACTTTAACTTATTATCTTCTAGAACTTGTAATATTTATTTCGTATTAAATACGAATTAAAAACCGTGAGATCAGCGATGTGTTGGCAACGGCTAGTAAGAAAAACTTCACAGATAAAATATTGTTTTAACCTAGTTTTTTAGTACGCTATTTGTATATTAAACGTTGCCTATTGATATGTTTCAATTATAAGGTAGCACTAATAGAAACATATTTCATTGTTACAGTTAAAAATATCAGCGCAAATTACGGTGCGTAGGTCTTAGTGACAGGGAGTTTTTTTTTCGTCCGAGGAAGAAACGTGATTAGCCGGAGCGAAGCATATGTCTCTCTCTCTATTTCTCACTCTCTCTATTTCTCACACACACACACACTCTCTCTCTCTCTCTCTCTTTCTCTCTCGGGAAGTTCCGCACCGTTAGTAGCAGAAGAAATATTATTCACATTTTCAATTTTAGCACATTTATTACATATTACAGCAAAGCTTATGATTTTTGAACTGGCCATTTAAAATAGAAACGATATTATATTGTTTGAATACTTATTATAATATATTTAGATGCGATGGCGGGACGGTTACAAATCTGAAGTTGGCAGAACTGGTGACTGGCGACATGGCGTGTTGCTCATAGAAAAAAGATACTGTATCAAGTGTTAACTTCTCTTCTTGGAAAAAATAGTTAAACGTACCACACAAAGTTTGAAGACGTTGTGATGTTTAAACTTACCTAGGCAAGTTACGATGTTGTGGTAAATCTGTTTTTTCCACGGCAGGAATAAATATACTGCACCGTGCGTCGTGACCACTGTGTGGGAAAAAATATTGTCGTCTTTACGTTAAGTTGGACCATTATTTATGTGATTGCAAATATTGGACGTACGATATTTATACGTCTTAACAGTAAAATGTTTTTAAGACGAAATTAATTTTTTGAAAGTCACGTCTGCTTATTTATCGCAACGTAACTTTGCCCTAGGAGTTTGAAACGCAATTGCGTTACGTGCTTACGTTTCTGTGATTTAAATGTTTGCCACAATTCCAACAATATACAAAGGCCAGTTAGATAAATTTGACGCCTGCGGCGTCCCTATATTTTATTCGTCCGTACCACGCTCTAACGAAGCTCGCAGGCGAACGACATCAATCAGGATTTAGGGCCTGGCAGCCGTGACGAAGGGAACGGCGCCAGATCGGCCCTACAAGACGACCATTTGCATGGGAAGGCGGACATGCGGGAGAATAGCGTCACGGTGTGGAATCAGGTGACAGCGGGAAGAACACGAAGACAGCGGCCAGGGGGAAATCCCGAAGTATTCCCACAACGCCGAACAAACAACAAACCTCCAGCTAGAATAGAATGGCAGACGCCAGGCTCCGCGAGCAGGCAGGAACGGCGAGACGTATTTATGACCTCGCCAGGCTGTGCTTTGTCCCAGGCTTTCGACCACAATAAAAACCGAGAGAGCGTTTGGACGAACGCAACGAGAGGCCCCTTTCAATTATTTCCGCACGGACAGAACGGAGTGCTGAAACTGGTAAACCAGAACAAAACAGCAGACGCTGGACCCAAGTATGGAGCTGGAGTACACGCCCGCGGTTGATTACCCAGGGGGGCGGTCCGCGGCTACCTGGAGAAACCGGGGCAGTTTAATATGGCAATGAGGGCCTACAAAACCGGAGGAGTCCGAGGAAACATGGCAGTCGGCCGACGAGATTCCGGGAGGGAGGAGTGATTCCGCAGGAGACGAGAACGGCAGCCAGCCGCCATCAGACGCAGAGTCCTGCGTCGACCCGAGAAGGAGGGACGTCGAGACGAGTCACCGAGGCGCCCGTGACAGGACGAGAGCAGTTCCAGCTCACCGGACCTCATCTGCAAGAACAACTACCAGCACAGCAAGCCAGATAAGTACAGTCATCCAGCGAGTGTGAAGGACCTTTAGTAGTTATCCCGCAGTGTGAAGGATCTTTTAGAATCATCCAACAAGTGCGACGAAGATCCCCCACCCCCCCTTTTACGACGCGAATTGTACGGAGCATACGTAGAAAAGGGAGGGAGTTGTCTCAAGGGCTCATGTATCAATTCACATGTTCATGCAACAATAAAACCTCGATTTGTGAAATATGAATTACCCTGTATTCATTCATTAGTGAATTGGACCATTAAACTACAGTGTCGAAGCATTCCTACGCCCGATCACTGAGGACTAGTATTAAGTGTTGGCGCCTCACGCCACAGAACAGATTACAACACCTACGTCCAAACCTCCGCTTTGGCAGGTGTCAAATTTAAATAAATAATGACATAAACCCAGCAAACAGTAAGTTCCAATGCATAGAAATACGAAAGGAATCAAAGTTACGGTAAACCTAGTTATGTGCATGTTCACCACTATATTTTTTAAGTTTGTCGCTGCTACGTACAAAATATCAGCAAGTGAGTTGCGTGCTTTAATTTACTTTGTCTTTTCGTTGGACTTGTTGTTCCTTCGTTGTAATATTTATTCCAACTGAGGCCGCCCTTTTAAGGAAACCATCCAACATACGTATATCAATAACAAAAGGTTAAATACTACAGTTCTTTACACGCAGTTGTAAGAGTGTTACACACAGTCGCGGCAAAATATTAACGTTTATTGCGTGTTATGTGCTACGTCGTGTATAACAAATATGTTTACAATATAAAATAATAGCAGTAAGAACTATCGTCAATACAGTAATTGTTAAAAAGTCATAAAGCTGACCTTAATATGGTTATACGCCTACATTGTGAACATTCGTACAAAATGGTATTTGAAATATGACAGAATTCTTTGAACAGCTGAAAACCGGAAACAAAGTATTTGACAGTTTAAACGTATTAGTAACATGGAAGTGTTTATGTTTACATGTAGCGGAAGGATACGTAATCAGTAACCAAAAGTAGAACCATAGCAAGGCTTCAGAAAAGTGTGAAGTAACCGTGAATGGCCTATAGTAAATGGCTTGTATAGTGGGAAAAATCAGAAGTTGTTATTACTATACAATATAAACGTTATTACTTATATTTCCTTGTAGAAAATGGAGTGCAAACATTCTACTATAACAGTCCGGAATAAATGAGGTAACGCAGGGTGATTATAAAATTTTAAGCACAATTCTACGAAACATCCCCATATTATTTGGCTAGGATGAATCTCTTCCAACATAAGGGTGGCAAGCGGAACTTTTCGCCTTCCAAAATGTTTGATTTACATATCAATGTAATATGTCCATAGAGGAGATGGTCCTGTGTACAGCAAATTGCTCCTCGGCCTTAATTACACGTTTCACGACACCAGCACTGCTAGCAGTTGACTAGGGAAACAAGATGGCTTTTTGTTACGCATCTTAGCAGACGATACTGGAGGCAATATGGCTACTTGGTGGAGTAGCAAACCTCTTAATTGTAAATTTGTTGTTACGATGTCGTCTGCTGTCTACGCCCACTTGGTTTTAGTCCGTTGGATCACTTTGCAGTGTCCACTCATGGTACACTCGCCTCTATGGAATATATAGTTGAAAAACACGAGTAATGGCCACTCCTCAGGCACTTTCTCTCGTCAACGGTGTTCGACTCCCGGGAAAACTGCTTACGTCACGTCAGTTCTCGCGCGGGACTCCGAGAAACTTGAGTCACTGAAAGGAGACGCTATAACCAGAGAACATTTGCAATAACGAGAAAACGGCGTCAATGCCGCCCAGTTCCAGCCTTTCGGAACTAACCTCGTGAAATATCGCAAGAACTAAATAAATATTGGAGGCTTTGAAAACCTGGAGCACTGCGCGAGCTAGCATCGAAGATGTTTGACCATTTCAGCTACACACACACACACTCACACACACACACACACATATATATCTGTATAACAAAGAAAGAGTTTGGTTTGGAACATTATTAGTATAACGCTCGGTCACATATTACGATCAACTGATATGTTTGGATGTGATTAACGCTTTTGGCAACAGCCGTTTATTGGACTACGAACTGCAGTTTCAAAAACAATGATATCTCTCATACGTGACGGACGATTAGTCGCTGTTTCCTGTTGTGTATAGAGTAAATAATTTAATCCACTTCCTTTGCAAAGTCTCATTAACTGGAGAGTGCCTTAAATGTCTATAAATCCAATCAGCCAATTACACAGACAATTAAAAGTAACTAGGTCGTCAGTTTTTAACTAGAGTCACTGAAGGTCAAACGATTATCACTATTGCACCAGAACACAAAAATAACGGGGTTAAAAGATACAAATTTAGTATTGATTTTTAAACTATTAGCCAATTTCCTGAAAGCTTATGTGTAAATAATGCTAGTTTTTATTAAAATGCTGTTTCCCGATGTTTCTGCTTCGTGCGGGTAGGGTGATCATTCCTACATACAACCCTGACCTACACTAACATATGAAGACGACACACGTGGACTCCTGGTCAAATGCCTTCTTTAATGGATGCAAGAGTCAACTTGGTGTTTTTTAAAGGTGTTATTTTTGCAGGCATTAAAACACGTTAAGAAAAAAAAATGCTTTAAAAAAGGAAATATATACAAATTTGCCAATTTGGAATATGCAAAAAATTTTCTTTATCAGAGAGAGTGTTTTTGACCAATGTTGTTCATATTTTTAAAAAATACCCTGACAATATACTATAAGATCAGAAGATATTCGGTAACTTGATTTTTATGACACATAGTTTCCTAATTTCTAACATTAATTTAAACTCACCTTTATGTTTACAGTTTACGTATTCTATTAATCATTAGTAACTTATGGTGTGCATAACAGTATGATACTCAACCTTTCAATAGACATCTTGTCTATGACTATAACTGTAATGAATATCGGTCATGAAATGTTTTGTAATAGTGTACTGGAAAATCAACTCGTCACTTGAAATCTATAAACACGAACGACGTTAATCTTTATTCTAGTAGTAAAATTGTCTCAGGTTTCACGTGGTAACGGCACATTGCCTGTTATCGTGTTCTGCGATCGTTGACTTGAGCGCATCGTACCTATGAGGCGCTGTGACGATTGTAGCGATAGCTTGCCTACACACGAGGCAAGGACTCCCTCCCACTCTACTTACCTCAGGTGGATACCTTTACCAACAAAATGAAGGATCCACTTCCTTCCCCATCACGTGGTTAAGGAATAATTTAAGTTTGGGTTTGCCGGTAAAAATGGTAAAACTTGGGTTTGTTCAAAATTATTTTGGGGTTTCCACTTTTACGGAAAATACTTTATATTTCCCATATGAATTAAACAACGAACATTCATGGTCATTTAAACTGCCATAAAAAAATAATTAGAAAGCCCTATAAAATTTATTAAAAGTTACACGAAAAACCCTTTAATTATTTGGCAAAAACCAACTGCATAACAAAACTTAAATATTCAATTTACATTATGAAATTACAATATTAAAATGACAGAAAAACACCACAGGGTCGATTACGTAACCTCATAAAATAAATTAGGCAGCCCCCCTCCCCCCCTAAAAAAAAATTGGTGGTCTGTAAAGTCGGTTTACTGACGATAGTTGAACGTGACAACGTCTTAAGAAAATACTGATGGAATGGTAGCATTTTTCAAAAGAAAATTTTAATTTCATTTGTTTAATAGATTTGTATGTATATAGAGAAGGAGGTAATTGGAAATCACAATGAAATTGATCAAGTGAGATTTTTTTTCGCTCGTTCCGCGCTCTCGCTTGCACTTCAAGCCTTACATGGAACGCCTCAGAGCGAGGTAACGCCGCATGAGTCATGTTTTTTCGTGCGTGCAGCCGGCTCTATCGAATTATAAGACGTTGTCACGTCAAAAAAAAATTGGTTGTCTGTAAAGTCGGTTTACTGACGATAGTTGAACGTGACAACGTCTTAAGAAAATACTGATGGAATGGTAGCATTTTTCAAAAGAAAATTTTAATTTCATTTGTTTAATAGATTTGTATGTATATAGAGAAGGAGGTAATTGGAAATCACAATGAAATTGATCAAGTGAGATTTATTTGTACGCATAAATACAATTATGTCAATTTTTTTTTTTCGCTCGTTCCGCGCTCTCGCTTGCACTTCAAGCCTTACATGGAACGCCTCAGAGCGAGGTAACGCCGCATGAGTCATGTTTTTTCGTGCGTGCAGCCGGCTCTATCGAATTATAAGACGTTGTCACGTCAAAAACAGAGTTCCGTCCTAAACAAGCCTCTCTAGGTTTATTGTCCTGAAATTTGAGAAGTCAAGCCTTATATCACTTCACCATCTAGTCGCTGATGTTTTTCCTTACTCACGAAGTGTAGACAACGCCCCATGGTGACGTGGCATGCCGCACGCACGCCTCCAGACGGTCTTGAAGACAACCGCAAAAGCGGGAAGGGGTAGCGAGTCAACCTGCGCTCGTTACGCCTTCGGCCTGCCTGCCAACACCAGCAGCGGAGCAAGAAGTCCGACGGGGCACTCACACTTAGGTAAGATGCTACGTCTATAACGTCAGCAGTTAGTCCATGCAGGTCTCGTAGAACCAGCAGCTTATGGTACGGGTTTCCTTATAGCAGGTGCACGATCATCGACGTGACACCATCACACGATAGTGAATATGCTACATGCTAGCACTGTATGACAAAGCTTCTGCCTGGAGACCACTGTGTTACGGACAAGATAGTGTGAGAATCCTGTTGGACACACTGCTATACACATAATCAACTATATCGCAATAGAATAAGAGCTATTTTTCGGACCTTAAAAATATATTACTATAAGAAATTATATTTTGCTTTAATAAATATTTAATTAATACAAAAAATTTATATAATAGCTTTTCAGAAATTCATTGTACAGCAAAGTAGTAGAATGTGTTTTACCCAGTAAAACCCACTGTAATATAAATGTATGTGTCTCCAGAAGAGAGCGTCTTTATTAATTTTTAGACCATAAAGTAATATATACAGGAGATGAACAAAATAATATGAACACCATGCAATATAGTACATTTTGTTGCATGTTTGCAACACTGCTTCCGTGTAAATAATGCGACGCATATGTATTGCACAATTTACGAGCCAAGTCTTGTAAGTTATATTTCAGTGTATTATACGCTTTGTTCCGCGACGGTTAAAATAAACGATCGGTGAAATGTGTGATCTCTCAGACTTCGAAAGAGGGCGAATCGTTGGTGCTCGGTTAGCGGGATCGTCTGTGACGAAAAAAGCTGAATTGTTTAACGTTTCACGAGCGACAGTATCCACGGTAATGACAGCATACACAAAACATGGTAAAACATCATCGGCGAAGAGGAATAGTGGGCGAAACCCAAAGTTAACTGACAGAGACCGACGAACATTAAAAAGAATTGTGGCCAGACAACATAAAACTACCACGGCAAAAGTGACAGCAGAACTCAAACACTCACTTGAGTAATACTGTTTCGACAAAAACAGTACGGCGGGAGCTCCACAAAGCTAACATTCATGGAAGAGCTGCAATTGCGAAACGCTTTATAACGGAAGCCAACGCTAAGCTGTGAAATAAGTAGTGCCACGATCATAAAACCTGGACACTTGATGATTGGAAGAATGTGGTATGGTCCGATGAATCATCGTTTACACTGTTTCCTACAAACGGCCAGGTTTATGTATGGAGAACCCCAAAAGAAGCCTACGATCCGGACTGCCTGCTTCATACAGTCAAGCATGAGGGAGGTTCCGTTACGATTTGGGCTGCTATATCGTGGTATTCAGCTGGTCCTCTCATTCACATCACTGGCCGGATTACTACGAATGAAAATCTCGACATCCTAAATGATGAAGTTCTTACTATGACTAGCATATTGCTGCCAAACACACTATATATTCCAAAATGATAATGCGCTCATACATACAGCCAAAAAGGTTCAGTCTTGGTTTGAGGAACCAGACCTCAACATAATTGAACCGTTATGGGGAGTTTTAGAGCAGAGAGCGAGGAGCAGATTTCCATCTCCAACACCATTGAAGCAATTGGCAGATGTTTTGGTACAAGAATGGGAAAACATTCCGTTGGAAACTATTCAGACACTCTACGAATCTATTCCGCGAAGAATTGAAGTTGTTCTAAAAGCAAATGGTGGCCCAACACCTTATTAATAAATAAATATTGTGTATATGTCAGGTGTTCATATTATTTTGTCCATCTCCTGTATATATAAATATATATATATATATATATATATATATACATTCCTCCAGTACGACTATTCATATAATACTCCATAGCTGAATTTTAAATGAGCTTGAAATGATGAAAGAAGAAATTTAACGCCGCAGTAAAAAAAAGGTATTAGAAAGATTGAAAGATTATTTATTTATTCTTAACCATAATCAAATATCACCGTAACAAAGGCAACTAAAATGCAATGTACATTAAAAATTACAAAATTTTGATGACTGTAAAAACCTTTCTTGGTAGATATGCTCAATAACTGCATATGTACGGCATGTCGTTCTAAAATTCTGTAGGTCAGCAATTTGGCCACACATGTCTAATTAGTCAAAGGCTTATATCTGAATTCCCAACGTTGTAAGGATTGTTTCAGTAGGCCCTAAAATATTCTCTGTACGCGGTTATAACCCAGTCTCCGTTGTTCTTGAAAAAAAAAAACATATAACAAGCGTTTTTCGGTTAAAACTAACATAAGATACTACATCAAGGTTATAAAAAGTATTTGTTTAAATCAATGTTGTATTGAAGAAAAATGAAGTATCCCTCCAATTAACGTAGGGTTGCAATTAAAAAATAAGGCATATTATGAAAATTGTTTGGCTTGTTTACAAGACGTACGGAATACGTCGTGTTTGTAAAATTCAGTGTAAATTGTTCACTGTAGTTGCTGGTACACCTTGTTGCACATTCATGGAAGCAGATGGAGAGTGACACTCGTGTAAGCATACAACTGCAATAAAAATATGCTAAAACTTGCACTTGTTAGAGAGATGCAACACTATAATGTCAAGTGTGCAGGGCTCCAGCCCTTGCCGTGCCAACAGGGGAGTGAAGGTGTTAATGGAACTCTGTGCAGAGAAAGTCTCGTCCTCTGCTCTGGTTATAAGACTTGTTTCTTTACGCATGTCTTGTTATGAACAAGTCGCCCCATGCTTCCACGTCCAGCCCAGGTTGGCAGCAGGAAACACTTGGACGGAAAACGAAGTGATGAAGAGGATGCAAAGCAGAAACGGAAAAGAAGACCCAAACCCCCTCCTTTTACACCACTGGCAGTAATTAGAGATGCCAATGGCAATGTATCCTAACAGAAAAGAGCTAAGTTAACAATTGTACTGTACATACACTGAAGAGACAAAAAAAACTGGTATAGGCGTGCGTATAAAAATAGCAGAGGTATGGAACCAATCCGAGTAACGCGATGCGGTCGGCAGCTAGATCGGTTACTGTTGCTGCAATGGCAGGTTATCAAGATCTAAGTGCGTTTGAACGTGGTGTTATAGTTGGCGCACGAGAGATGGGACATAGCATCTCCGAAGTAGCGATAACATTTGGATGTTCGCGTACGACCGTTTCATGAGTGTACCGTGAATATCGGGAATCTGGTTAAACATCACATCTTCGACATCGCTGCGGCCGGAAAAAGATCGTGAAAGAACGAGACCAACGACGACTGACGAGAATCATTAAAAGTGTCAGACTTGCAAACCTTTCTCAAATTGGAGCACATTGGATTTGTGGACTGCCCTGCAGGATTCATTGTGTGAATTGCTTCCTGCATACCTTCAAACATTAGTCGAGTCCGTGCCACGTCGTCTTGCGGCACTTCTGCGTGCTCCGGGGCCCTACATGATATTAGGCAGGTGTACCAGATTTTGGCTCTTCAGTGTATGCACTACGTTTATTACTTACTTGACAATATTTATTTAAAAAGATGATTTAAGAAATTAAAAATGGCTGAAAGGCAAAAGTAACTAGGGCCTCAAAAGTGCTCACTTTACCGTGAACATATAT
>NQII01001079.1:183017-263498 GCA_002778355.1 Clitarchus hookeri | reverse complement strand
ATATCAACTCTGGTAACTCCTTATAAAAAAACTGTAGAAAATAAAAACTACATACGACATAAAGAGTAAATCTATTATGGAAGAGTGTAACAATCCTTGAACGTGTATAGGTGAAGAAAATGTTTAGTCATACAATTTATAAAAGATGAAAGATAAAAAAATTAAAGATAAATCTATTCAATTGTGGGTAATGAAGTACTGAATCACGATCTGCAAACTATACAAACATGAGTGGCGGCATCAACCTTTTACAAAGACGGTATGTTGGAACCCCATTTGTGCATCCAAAACTGCAATATTCAAACATTTTCCTTCATCTGCCCAGCGGAGTGGTAACCTACAGTTAATTGAATGCCACCTTGTGTTTTTACCCTAAACTCAACCATTTTCCAGAAATTAATGCATATACTCTTCTAACACTGCAAACGCTTCAATTCAGAGTTCTAACTTTATATTTATATTTTTATGTATAATACGGGCTATCGGTAAATTATCTGAACAAAGCAAGGTAGAAGGTTCAACACATGCAACACTTTTGGCCCATATACGTATTATATGTGTTAACACCATAGACATAAAGTCATTACTTAGAACTTACAGATCATTCAAGACAACACACGTATGGAACAAGCTAGTCACATGAATTACACGCAAATTTTGTAATTGATGTTGTTGTCAAGTCAAGTATAAGAAAGAATAGCTTAAAAAGAGAAGGGAACAAAAACATTTTTGCAACTGGCGCATAACTTATTTTATGTACCTCTGCTGTATTTTCAGTCTCTTAAGCAACAAGGAAACCTTAAGGAAAAGCGAGCTGCCGAGACTAGCATCAACAACGTAGTATCCACTGCCGAGATGACAGTTAGCACTGCGTTGTTTGAGTTACGATAATTGTAGTTATAAATGACTATACTCTGACAAAGTATTACATCCGGCTTTTTAAAACTGTTACACTCCTTCGCTGGTGAGACTACTTTGCCTTGAACAGCGGGCTTGCGCACCGTTGGTGAATTGTGAAACACAACGTTGGTGAGTCACTTGTAGCAGGAGGAGAAAGTGTGCTTACAAGTAAATGGCGGAATTATCTCTTCATGGAAGAACGCTTTAGATGAACCATGAAAAACGCTTTCCATTGTTTCCTAAAGGGAAGATTATTTAATGCCACGACACATAATAGGTCTAAAACTCTAAATACAGTATCAAGAATTTCAATCGGTGGTGAACCAAAATATATGGAGTTAACAAGCCCATGTTTGGCAACGTGGTCTGAGATGCATTTTTGAAATATTGGTGTTCACATTCGGAATGCAACATATTTCTTTCAGGCATTTGACAACACTGATAAGCGCTGAAATTGCTATCTTAGTAAGTTATAGAATTTTGAAATAATCCTGCACATTACTCATTGTTACAATCAGAAACCATCGTCGCACTTACGTCATTGTAATATTCAAACAATTTTTGAAAGTGGATGTATAAAGCTTTTGGTTGCCTCTTTGTTTGCACAAACTTGGTATCACCACAACTTTTATAATAAAGAACGGCCTTTTAATGAAAATGTTAAGTGATGACTTAAACCTCTTAGCACTTCAACAAAATATTCCATTTAAAACGTTACAAATTCAATTGTTCCTGTGCTAGTGAAGAAGACGTCAGATATTCTCAGTACTGACCAGGATGGGGCTACTAAGAGATGAGCAAACGATCAACTTTTGGAGTGGCGTTGGTATAGAACATCAAAATACATGTAGAAAGTTCTATTACAATGTAATAAAATTCTTATAATCTTATAAAAATGCCTAAAACAAATAAATTAGAGAATACGTTTCTAATGTGTTTCTAAAATATTTTTGAAATTGCATGATCTGAGACATGCAAGAGTATTTCCAGATGTCGGTTTAGGTTACTGTTATTACTGCGGAAGGCGCACGTGACGGGACTTGTTTCCATGTCGACCCGCACGCCAGTTGTTGCGAGCGCAAGTAAGCACTCAAGTCACAGAGCAACAAGTACAGAAACGAAACTGTTATGCACCGCGTCGATTATTTGGAGCCGCAAACTGTAAACGTGTCACATTTTTATGCCAGCGTAATAACGTTCGTCAAGCACATCAAATACAATGAAAAGCTAAGAATTCAGGCATTGGCTGTCCTGTGAATCGAACCGAACGTATACAAAAGAGCACGGTCGTTAAAGGAATCTAAGGAACCGATCCTCACCAAGGTTAACTTTGTCTAGGAAAATTGACTTCTTTTAGTATTTTTCTACTTTTAATCCAGTGGAATACTAGCACACGTGATTTTTGGGATTGAATTCAATTACTTTTTACAATTAGGGATTAAAGATTCGCAACGCTTCGCTCTTTAATACATGTTTTATATTTTTGACGTTTTGCAAGCTTTTTTAAAAATTAACAGTCCCTGTAAACATAGCTGAAGACATGGCACCAAGTATCAAGTATAATATGGTGGCGACTGTACAACGATTGCGTGAATACGCAGAGTTGTCGTCCTGTAATTTACTATAACTATATTACAAGTGAAGTTATTTTTCTAAACACCTAACAGTAACTAATTGAGCAAGAATATTTTGATTGTTTCCAAGTTTGGTATTTTTAAGCCTGGCTGAGTTTCTACGGTACTTATTGGTTTTGGCAATGCGACTGCGATGTAAGTGACTCAGCAGCACACACAGTGTGTCGCCCGCTGAGTCAAGTATTTGAAGCTGACAGACGTTCTGCTTGGCAAGTCCTTCTCTACCAGGACGGACGTGAAAGCGACTGTTCTGGAGCACTGGCTAGCTGCAAGGAGGGGGATAAAGTTGGACTGCAAAACAATGTGTAGTTAAGGCGCCCGTCTACCTGGCGCTTGAACTGCGTTGCGGAGTGTTCGAAATACACGTTTTTCAACGAAACTATTAAGCGTGCGTCCAACGTGCTGATCTACGAAAAGAACACACACTTCAGACGAGAGCTGTTAAGTACTTTCAAAATATCACGTACGTTAGAAACATCAATTCAGAGTACTCCAAAACCGCTAAAAACGGCCTTTACAAGATGCTGCAGCTCAAAATGCACGCATCAGATACATTCAAAACTACTATAGGCACCTGCACTGAACCCTCCTAAAGACTTTCCACTAATAAAATTATATGGTCGCCGCTGAAAGTCCCATAGGTACACGCAGCACGACGAGAACACTGCATGCCAGTTCAGAGCCTTGCGCTTAGCGGTGATGGCGTACTTGATGCGCGTGGCAGTGTCGCCCTTATCGCTCCCGCGCCTCTCGGCCTAGACGTGGGAAAAAGTTCCAGGTAGACGGGCGCCTTAAGATAGGTCGCCAGCAGGTTGGCGCCTTCTAGTCGACTGCTTTCAGAGCGACACTGTCCGTCGTCGCTCGAGGCCACGTCAACACCGCACTGTGGCGTGTGAATAACAGACACTCATCAATCTTGTCACGCGCGGCTGTTGTGAGAAAGACGTGCATAAGAGTGCGGCTGTATTTCAGATACTCTGTCGAGACGGCGAACTGAGCCTGTTCTGGCAACATAAACGCTGGCTTCTAGTTCAGTTATCTAGATAAATATGAGACCCGAGCTCGTTATAAGAATCCGTAAGAAATAACTTTTAATGAAGTATCATTAAAAAAGAAACACTAGAATGACTTGTCAGGCACTATACGAGCGGTAGGAAACAATTTTCGTACTATTCTACAATCCCGATTGGGCCTGGGTATAGATTTGCTAAGAGCCTATTGAGCTTTGTGGCAGGCCTGTCAACAACGTTTCAAAATTGACGACCAGACTCATATAGGTGGTAGGCATCAGTAAAATATGAATACTTCACTCGTACACTTATGACCGCAAATGCGGTGCTCACCGCCAGAATGAATGAGAAACTACACATGCAGAAGGAAAACAACCGTCAAGCGAGAATATACTGGCCACAGATCTTGCCGGTTCAAACCCTTGCCGTCACACCACGTTGTCTGTTTGACGGACACGGAGATCGACGGAAACAAGTGTGTGGGTGTGAAGTTCTTGTCTGCCCGGAGAAACACGCCGTGCGGCTCTGACACTTGAGTCGTTTTCACCGCAATATAAAAACCATTTTGTTGGTCAAGAAAACCCCTGGAAACCCAGTTGCAAAGAGAATCCTTTGTAAAACTACAAACAGTGTTTTTGAAAAATCTGCAAATCATATATTTTTATATTTGTAATATTACAAATAATAGCCTTGTATTTCATCCTATCCTACATCATTGAGAAGCGTACAAAGAATGATCCTTTTTCCTTCTTGAAAACAAATGTGATAAATTAATAACAGCGAATAACTAAAAAAATATTTCAAAATGTAATTTACGACCAAAATATTACACTTTATCAGCACGGGAATTAGAAACTACACCCCTTGCATTATAAGCCATCAACCTCAACCACAAGACTAACTTCACTTACGAGCATAGCACTTACTTTAATAGTTAATACAGCTGCAAATACCTACAAAGTATTAAATATATTATTTGATTAAGAAGAATAAATTAATTTAATTTTAAGGACTCGGCGTAGTTAGGAAAAATTAACAGTTAATGAGTAATATGGTCTACGGTCACGTTTTATTAATATTGTCGTATTATTATGATTAATTGAGTTGTTTGAAGTGTTTTACGTTATTCAAACTTCCAATAAATTTCATTTTGCACGCAACTACAATTAACATCACCCGTAGTTTTTGCACAAACACACACACACATATATATATATGTATATATATATGCACACACACACATGGTTTTACGTTATTGAGTGTCAGCCATTTTGCTAAAGCTCGTGGATATGGGTCAGTATAGTACAAATATTTATTGAGGTCTATTACAAACACGGCACTTGTAGTTTTACAAACTAGTAGTTTTACAAGAGAAATCTTTGTACTGTTACAAGCATTTGTAAAATTGAAAACAATTCCTCAGTAAAAATAAAAATGTATTTTTATAGTCCGCAGTACGTGTGACTTCAGTCCATATGGAGTGGTCAAGTACAGCCGGACACAAGTTCCCGGTGGAACCAGCGCTGGCCTCACCAAACCTCCCCTCCGGGTGGCCGTAACCTTTCAAAAGGTTATACTAGAAGCACTTCTTTCTATTGTACGTTAATCTCCCAGAAACCAAAAGCTAAATCGGCTCTTTTGTATCGCAGGGTAACACTGGGAACTTGCGTTTTTGAAATCCGCCATGCTGGCCGAACAGAATCTAATTGGAAAACCTAGTGATTTCAATCATGCATACCTAACGCGTACTGCGCGAGTCCTTCTTTCACGTCAAATTAAGAATGGCGGCATACCCTTAGAACAAACACGGCCCAGTGCGCTCGAGTAAGGGACTGGACTTAGATTTGGGTTACAAACGGTAAACCAGTATTGTTCCCCGCCTCCTCGCCCACCGAGAGCAAAGAGCATAAAACTATACCACACTGCAGACTTTCCGAACCGTCACATTCATGGATGTTGGTAGGAAGCAAGTCATGACCAGCATCCAGACGGGCAGGAAGAGTTTCCTCGGGTTGAGCCGCTGACACAATGACGCACTCAACTTGCCAAGGGCCTCGTCACGATTCTCTGCCACCACCCACTGATCATTCCCGACTTCTTACCACCGTCTTTCCTGCTGTTGTTCTTCCTGTCTCCAGTACGTGCGATCATCGTGGAAGAGAAAGGGAGAGTTTCCCTGGGCATGTGCAGCATCGCGCCAAGCGCACGCATGCCAGGGCCTCGTCGGGATCCCAGTCTGGCCAGTCAGACCCATCCTACTGACATCACACTCTCATATAAACATATACATTGACCCCTTGAACATTAATTATCTTTTAGTTATCAGTATTCTTATTCCATTTTTATTGCTGGGTTGTCATCAGGTTTCCTAGGTAGTATTTAGTATACCCAGGAAAAGTCAATCAGGTGTTGTTTAGTCCGGTGATTTTAGGTATGCCGTCCGGGGTGAAGGACTAATACCTTGCCACAGGTAAAGCCGGACACAGATGTACTTGACACTGCACGGTAGTACACAGCTTCGGTGGTACAGGGATCTTTGTTCCTCGTCGTCTCTACAGTCCCCCCCCCTCCCCACACCCGAGCTCCGGTGGTAGAAATACGTGGAGTGCCTTCCAGTGCACCCGACTTTACAACACGCACGCCGCATTACAACCCAAGAACTCAGCACGACCAGTAGTTTAAAAGCGTAACTGTCCATCATTCTACTCTAATTTACTTACTTTAATGTTTCAAAATTAAGTAATCGGTCAGATTTTTCTTTTTATAAAATTTTGGATTATTTCCATTTGAAATGCTTTAGGAAGCATATTTGAAAAAAAAAACCCCCTTTGTTCAGTAGGAAAATTATAATCGTCACTATGGTTGTATGTAAGAGTGCTTTGGCTTTAATGTTAAAAATTGGCAAATTTTTATACATAAATGTATGTGCATTCCTTTCAATTAGCAATTTATAACTATCGCAAATAAACTGGATGTGATTAAAACAAATTATTAAAAATATTTGCACATATTATTACTAATTTTTATTACAGAGTAACTATTGCGGTGGTTTTGCCTGATGAAAGTGGAAGTAGTGGCAAAGTTTACAAATTGTGATTTCTGAAGCATCGAAGTTTGAAAATACGCTTGAATTATGATAAAAAGTATACTCCAATTAAATTATTTTAATTATTTATATATAAACTCCAGCAAAATATTTGACAGGGTCACAAAATAAATGGTACTTGTTGTGACAATGTTGTTCGTGTGTGCAGTAGTGTGTGATGTGTTGTAGGCCTGCAGTATACTGCAGTGATCCGTTACAGGCCGCTTTCTTTGTTTCTAGCTAGACACATCCCGTGCATGACCTCTGGAGCCTGATACATATGCAACTACGACACACATTTGCAAGTGGTGTCCACGCCTGATACATATGCAACCAACACTCTTTCCTGCTAGTGGTCGCCTTTCACAGGCACCACGCGACGCATAACTGCGTTGCAGAGTGTTTCAAATACACGTTATCCACAAAACTATACAACATGCGTCCAATGCGCTGCTCTACGAAAAGAACGCACACTTCAGATGAGGACTATTGGGTGATTTCAAAACGTTACGCACATTAAAACACCTTTTCAGAGCACTCCAACATATCCAAAATGGCTTTTTCAAAGCGCTGTATCGCAGAATATAAGCATCAGATACATACAAAACTACTCAAGGGCCCTGCAATGACCGGATCTTGCCGCATACCTTCCAACAGTAACATTATAGGGTCGCCGCTGAAAGTGCCGCAGGTGCATGCACAACGACGAGAACACTGCACGCCAGTTCAGAGCCTTGCAGTAGGTGGCGATGGCGTACTTGAAGGTGGAAAGTCTGTGCCAAGATTCAGTGCTGGACTCTTGTGCTGTTTTGAATGAATCTGACGCCTACATTTTGAGATACAGCGCTTTGAAAAGGCCGGTTTTAGCCAGTTTAAAGTACCCTGAAATGATGTTTTTAATGTACGTGACGTCTTGAAAACACTAAACAGCCCTCCTCTGAAGTGAAGTTATATCTTCCTAAATCAGCACATTGGGCACTCGTTTATTAGTTTCGCGGCAAAACGCAGTTCAAGTTCCAGGTAGATGGAAACCTTAATTTGCGAACACTTGTTTATGTATGACTAGCGAACCGGCCCGGCTTCGCCCGGTAACACTTTAGTTTTACAGCGATACAATTAAAGACAAAAATAGTTACTGTAGGTCATCCTTAGAAGATAAACATATGCGATCGCGGACTTTTCTGTAGACCTTTTTGAGGGCTACAATTCTATAGTTCATTAATTTGATGTTTCTCTCATTGTTTAGTCAGCGAAAGCCATGTAAGCGCCCTAAAAGCGGGGTTTTATGACTTGATTACAAACGGTTCCTCATTTCCCTACTATCCTTAATTTAAATAACAAATGTATAATACACCAAAACCTTCCTCAAGAAATTCTTTAACTGATATTGTAAACCGCATCAAAATCCATAGGTAGTTTAGAAGTACTAAGCGAATACACATACAGACGCGGATAAACGACTTTTTAAATACTATTTAGAGATTATTGTTATTCAGTTCCCTTCTGCCACTTCTGTAAACTCGTCAAATAACTTTGAAGTCACCGTTATGTACGTTTGTATGCCAAGGCGAGTAAGGACATGGCAGGTGTCAAGTCACAAGTTCTTGACAGAACATGTTCGTCACACGCCACTGAAACACTCCGCTGTAAGTCTGTGAAAACGCACAATATGGGTCAAAAATTTAGGACAAAAATTAAATTAAAATTAAAATCGAGACAGCGGTTACTGTCGTCAACAAATGTGTGATGTGGGACCGGTACTAATTCTCGAAAATTAGCACGTATTGTCACGGCTAGGTTTAACTTTTATTTTAGTAGTTTGGTGTCGCCAGTTTTGTGTCATACTGTGGTTTTTCTGAAACTAACCATAATTTGTCCAAACTTGTGGATCAGTTAATCGATCACTCCACTTGCAAGAATCATTCGAAAAAAAAAATCACAATTGTTTGTTATTATTATATTTGTAACAATTGATGATTTGAGCAGGAAAAATAATAACTATATAATTTATTTGATCATCCGTACTTGTATTCTCATTCTAAAAGCGAAAATGACATAAACCGTATTAAAATTCCCTTGTTTATTAGTACGGTGTATAGTACATGTTATTTTCCGAAGTTTTTACGAAACATTTTCAAAAATCTAAATATATTATTGAAATGAAAGTTATGGTAGTCATAGTTGTTTTTTTTTTTGTGCCTTAAATAGACTTTTAACTCCAGTTCTTACCTTACTGACCAAAGTACATTTTTACTGCGCCACTGGTAGTGACTTCAATGAGCGCAGCGATAAGTTAATAGCAAAATTAAATCCTAATACCAAAAATCATTGTATTGAGACCGTCGCAAAGAATACGTTAGTCAAGAAATATTTTATATCATTGATTAGTATACTTCCAGATATATGTAGCAGCTGATTGTTAACCATATTCAAAATTCGAACCAGAAGTTCGTCTGCAGTTGACAGTGATCCACTGTAAATGCGGCGTGATATAGTTTTATAATGCGGTGTTAATCTTATCACCGAAACGCAATTACACAAGGAAAAGGTAAGCTAATTTTAAATTTACGAAGCTTGAAATTAACACCAGTTTTAGAATCTACATAAAAATTTTATATATTCAGACAAAACATGAAGTTATCTTGAAAGGCAATCAGACAATTACATGAGTATTTATGTCAAATATAAAATATGGCAGACACGCTGACAACCCCCAAGAATACATCCACTTATATTCATGGGTAATACGTTATGAGATTTTAAAAATATTATCATAATGTCATTTAATAGGCTAACACTTATGTCTACATGTTTCGTATATTACATAATAATTCGTCGTGATTTGAAAAAAAAAAAAAAAAAACGTTTGAAAATAGGCATTATATTGGAGAAGAAAACCTTTTTAAAAAAGAATAAACAGTTTGAAAAAATTTTAAATTTACAAATTTTTCATAAAAATCTCAAAATGAAAAAAACTTGATATGTTATGCTAAACCTCTAAGCAATTATTCTTTATATTATCAGATCGTCATAAAGAATATTTCTTGGAAATTTGTTATTCTATTCGCCCGTACTTCAATTTCTGAGATAAAATTTAAAGTAAAATTTCTTAACTTACAAGTTAAGCATTAAATGCAGGTGACCAAATGTCAGATTTAAAATAAATTTGCAACAATTAATTTTCTGTGACTTTAATAAACACTTTGGCTGAAACCAAACTTTGTGATGAAATAACGTTTTTTTAAATTCATATGAAACATGATTTTTAAGTAAAAATTCGTATATCTGAACTAACAACAAAAAGTTACATAAGTAACAAGCCTACTTTCCTCAACATGGGTACAATTAATTCTTAAATAATTTGTTAAAATTTGAGTTGGTAGGAACGACTTGACTTCTCTTCGAAAGCAATAATTTTAGAAATGAAACCAGAAACGTATGCAACAGTAGTAAGACCATAACAAATACACACTTGCCTTACCCGGGACTTAAACCCATAAAAGCTCCAACTATAAGCTAGAATACAATCCTCTGCATTACGGAGGTCTGATTCGGATCATAAAATTCGGATTTAATCATTCGAATAATTCGAATGATATCCTTAACCTAAAAATATTTATAGGGTCTTTATTTTGAACATTAGTGACTAAGCCACACAAAAATGTAAGATTGCGTGGCCTATCGTAGCGCTACTTGTGTGAAGAATTTGATGGAAATCGGTTGTTTGGTCCCTGAGAAAGACATTAAAACTTGATTTTCTTATTTAATGTTATTACAAAAAATTGCCAGGAAAAGAGGATCTACATCACATGCTTCTAATGTATACTGTCTACATGCAAGTTTTGCTTGAATTTGGTTAAATGGTTTAAGGTTTATGTCAAACTTTCCTAAATAATTTATGAAGCTGCTAGTTTAAACATCGTTGTCTGACCCATTTCAATCGTGAACGTTAACGTGGCCATCTGTAGCATTTATGGTGTGCACAATTTTGTACAAATTTATTTGAAACGTTTCAGTGTAACATTTGATGAGAATCGGTTGACTGGTTCTCGAGACATACCATAAAGCCTTCTTAAATATCAAGTGGCGATCTTCATAAATGTAGGACAAAATGTAATGTAGTAGCAATTTTGATGATTGTATACTGCTAATATACAAAGTTAAGTTAAAGTAGATAACATAATTTCGTAGATATCATCCACAAAGCTAAAATGATTTCATAGCCGCCATTCTGGAAATTAGCGTATCCTTCTTTAAAAAAATGCGTTTAATGTTATAGCCTACCACAGCGCAACATGTTCGCCAAATTTTAAAAGCATGGGTTGATTGTTTCCAGAGATACGAGATAAAACCACTTTTTTCTATTGGTAGTGCTATCTTACAAAATGACACAGAAATTAGGCTCTGCATAGACACATTTCATGGTTGGAATAGGTATTGCTATACTAGCATACAAAATGAAGGAGGAATATGTTTCATTAATAAAATATACTGAGCTAAAACATAAATATAGCAACCATTTTGAAAAAAAAGTGTCTTGGCCTACAAAAACATACCAGTTTACACAATTTCAATGCAGTGCCATTTGTTTGCCAAATTTGGAAGGAATCTGTAAATTCTTTCCCGAGATATAACAATGAACTTTACTTTATTCGCATGGTGCTACCGTATAAAATTGCGGACAGCAGATGCTCTATGTGCATACAGTTGATAGTTATAATACACATAATGATTACACAGTTTCGACGATATAGCATTCTAAGCTTAAATGGCAAAATGGCGCCATTTTTAAAATAAATGTTTAATATGCTTAAAACGTATCAATTTGCATCACCTGCATCAGTACTACTTGTTTGCAAATTTGGTACAAATCAATTAATTATTTACCGAGTTATGATACAATAACTTTATTTATTCGTATGGCGTTATTTTCCAAAATTGCCTACAAAAGTGGTTTTTGGTTGGTATATAGGATGCTTGTAGTTAATAATTTCAGTATACAAAATTTGGCTAAAATTGGTTAATGGCACGGAAGCTTGATCGATTCCCGAGATACGAAATAAAATCATTATATTTTAAAGGTAGGGCTATTTTACAAAATGGCAGAGAAATTAGGCGCTCTATAGACAAATTTGATAATTGTAATAGGTACTGCGAGCATACAAAATTAAGTTCGAATTTGATTCGTTAATAAAATATACTGAGCTAAAATATTTATAGAGCCACAATTTTGTAATAAGTGCCTGACCTACATTAAAACATACCAGTGTACACCATCTGTTACAGTGCTATTTGTTTGCAAAATTAGGAAGGAATCTGGCAATTGTTTCCCGAGATTTGACAAAAATTTTATTTACTAGAATAGCTCTATCTTACAAAATGGCTGGGAAAAGATACTCTATGTACAATTGATAGTTGTAATACCCTTGTAGCAAAACACATATGGCACACTTATGGTTTACAGCCTGATGCCAAGCCGGCAAACAGTTTGCCAACAGCCGGCATGCGCCCGGCACCATTACTGGTCTTGAAGTAACACCACCTACTTAGCCATACTCTGCCCGTAACCTGTCCAGGTGTGGTGAACACTCACGGCACAAGCATGGCCCATTTGATTACAACTAGGGGTTGGCACAGTTTTGTGCACTGTGTGGAAACTACTATTAAATTCAAGGCTAAAACTTTTACGGACTTTATTAGTTTTTGTCAGTATTTTCCACTTGGTAGGAAAATTTGCCAGAAAACATTCAATTTTGAAGGAGTTTATAGCGTACATTTTAATTTTATAATTAAAACGAAAACCTTTATAAGAACCACAATGACTAATATTTTAAAATCATATCTCAAACATGGCTTTTTTTTATTATAGTGACTCGATTTTATGTAAGCCTAGTATAGCAGTTTAGAATATGTGTTTTTAAGCAAAATTATTTTTACCCTATTATTACTCCATTAACCAGTGTGGCCACTTGGAATCATAAACATTACATTTCCCAACTATACACTGTTATTATCAGGTTTCCTTTTATTAGTACCTACTGGAATAATTCTCACAGAATTATATTCTCAAAATGTTGATTTATCATTTTCAAACATAAATATGTATACGTATAACAAATATATGAATTAACAAAGACACGCTGATTTATTTAATTAATATTAATAAGTAAAAGCAAATTTTAATTAAAAACAAATAACTTTAACAAAAAGTTTAATTTTGTTACACACCTTGGTACATAATTTGCCGGTAAAAACCAGTATTATTCCGGTAAAAACGAAGTTTTTGTCAGTGGCATGGAATTTACTGTAAATTGGTGGCATTTTGCTAACCCTGATTTCAACAGCAATGAGCCATCGATGTAGCACTTCACATCCACCAGGTGGCCCGCTGATGACTAGCCATGCTTCTACCATATGTCAAACACAGTATCCAAAAAAATATTAATTTTAGCATTATTCTCAACATTTCATTGTTTTTAATTTTCGTTTACATCTCTATTAAGGGTGCGAACCACCGGCCCTTGCAGTGACAGCCCAGCATGCTAATCATTATTCCACTGCGTATTAGTATATATTGATGAACAAATTTAGAATATATTGGGACTTCAATTATTAAAGAACACTGGCATAATATAAATTAAACCAGTTATTCCATGGTCTTAAAATTTACCATACGAACAATTCGATTTTTAAAAAACACGCAGATAAACAAAAAAAAATACTGCCGCTGAGAGATAACTTCCTACCTGAATCGCGATATTATAACAAAAACTCGCCTTTCGTGTAATTTTTCGCAGTATGTAACTCCCCTGGATTAAGCCTTTCTTTGCTATGGAAAGTCGGTTAAAAACCAAAACGATGAATCCTATTATTAGTGATTTATTAATTTTTTCGTCGGTGTCATGCCAAGAAACTATAACATATACACGAAATATAGAAGAAAAAAAAGCGCAGGCTCTTGATGAGCCTTAATCCTTTGATTCTCACAATAATTTTGGTTATGAATCAGTCATTGCGCAAAGCAGTAGCATGGTTTAACACACAGCGGGGGAGATCATTGAAAAGTACAGACTGTTCAAATACAAACATCGTGTGCAGCGGTCTACACTGGGCATGGAAGAGCTGAGGATGGCGGGAGTGTGTACGGCGCACATGGACGGCAGACTGGAAGGCGGCNTTACTGGAACTGGCCGAGCCACTCCGCGGCAATGGCCCCCCAGCTCCCCCTACCTCCCTGACTTACCTACACCGCCGTGCCGCCTGTCGCAGCGTAGCGACACTACACTACAGATGCCAAGTCAACATTCTGTAAGTAGCAACAATGTATACTTGCTAGCCTTTGTCTCTCCGGCATCAGCTGGCGGGTCAAATAGCAGCTGTGTCTATTATTTACTTGCTGTCATAAGCTGATCCATCTGACACAGTACTGCTAAACCCAATTTACGGTGTTTATAGATGAACTTCTGTCTCAAAAATTGTTTGGATATGGAAGTTCAATTAATATAGTAATGGAAATTTAAAAGTACAAACGGAAATCAGCTTAAATTTACGCAAAAGTCGAAAATGTACTTGCACGCATGCTAAGAAAAACAATTTTATTTTGCAGCAAGAGTTTAGACAGGAACGATACCAGCGTTCGTCTGGAGGGACTTCTAAAAACCGTGCGAAACCGAAATAAGGACTGGGACGGAAGCCAGGTCATCTACTGCGAGGTCAGTGGTTTGCCACTATACCAACTCGCTCGGTATAAAACAGTATAAAAGGCATGTGATACGTGAAATACATAGGAAACGACTGAATACACAATATATGGGGTGATTTTTCAAAGGTTTTATTCAAAAAGTGTTAAAAAAATAGCGAATAGACTATAGGCCTATATGTTTTGCCTCTACATGTGTTCGAGATTAATTTATTCAATATCTGTCTTCGTTAAGGCATAAAACATTAATTTATTTTATTTAAGAGGCGATTATAGTTTGACTACTGTGGCTTCTGTAATCAGTTTCAGATGGTAATCAATGATTAATTCCCTTTTATTTCTCAGGTACACAACAAATGGCGAATACATTTTATGGCTCAAAAACTGGTTTCATTACAGTGATTTATATCTTTCCTCCTCAAGCGCAAACCAAAAATCTCTCAACTCAACTCAGCATTCTCTGTCCTTTAATTATATCTCTATGTCCGTTACCTGTGCACGATTTGATTAAATTAGGTCACTGAAAACGAAACCAAACACGATCCATTCATGGCCAGCACATGGACGAAAATGCCGTCTGACTGCTAGCGAAGACACTGCAGCACCTGGCGGTGGTTTACATCGCCTCTACCCACGACTTTTACGTAACTTAAAACTTAGCATGTGACTTTACGTTTCAATTCATTTTACGACGTAATCAATACACAGCACAAATATAAAGTTAAAGTTCAGACAACAGAAAATCGATTTCTTATTCCTTGCAAATATGTTGATTAATTTACGTTATTGAATATCACCAAGAAAAGTATGATATGTACTTATCCTTCAAATATGGTCCTGCCTTCAGTTAAAAGTTTTATATAAAACAAAAATCACTATTTAACAATAATACTCTCACATATATCTTTCACATTTTTGTTTGCCACCTATTTTATTTTTGGCAAGACAATATTAGTACGAGCTTGACTCAAGATATTACAATGAAAATTGCCTCAAATGAAAGCCCTGAGTGGTTTTTAGAATAATGGCGGCTTCGCTTTGACTTCATAATTAGTTTTTTTTTATTTGTGAAGTTAAGAGTACTTGAATATGTGCAGGTGAATTCATATCAGCAAGAACAAAGCTCTTTGGATACATCAGAAATCTTTCAATAAAACGGCGGGTGAATCATTGCAACTCCTGGCAGGTGGGAAATATCTCTATAAACAAAGAAAGTATTATCCTAATCTTATTAATGTTTAAAGGATTCTGTAGCCAAATTGCGTGCTAGAACTAATACATTGTGTTCAGGCGATCGTAAAAAGACTCGGACCATCGTTTCTTGTTATGAGCGTGGTTGTTTGTTTTCACTTGCGGCTCTGTTTTCGCGCCAGAATTCTAATCGGTGATGGAAAGGGTTGGAGTTGTAAAGGAGGCGTACCATTGTTCACCCAGGACCCGAACCCAGAACCTCAAATGTACGACGCCACGTCACTGTCTGTTCCCATTTTTCGTTGCAAGATTCGCTACCATGGAATTAGCTATAGGCCACAGGAAGAGATAAGCGTGCATTTACGTGTGGTCGAAGAATGAGAAAATTTCCAATTTTTTTTGTACACTCAAAATTTCATGAGAAACAAAAAAATCCCCCCATTTCACCATACCTCAAATTTAGTGTAAAACTGTTCTCAGTAAATTTGTAGAAGCGAAACTTGCAAACGTAGATATCACCAAGACAATTCACCACTTGCCATAATAACACATTTATTTATCTTCGAAAGGCAAAACTTGATCCACACGTACTGTTCTACTCCACGCTAGGACCTCTGCTGAGGACACAAAAGTCGAGCTTCTCCATTTTACTAACGAAAACTCTGCTCTTGGGATTGTTCATTTAGATCACAATCTTGTCACATTTTATAAAAGTTATGTTGGCAAAATTCATTATTTCTCATTTCCGCTAAGCTCTGTCTATTCGTTTACCACGACATGTAATGTCACTTCGAGCCAATTAAAAAAGTATTCTACTTAACAGTTTTGCCACACAGTACTACATAGGTGGAACAGCAAGTTTTACGGCGAATACCAGCCGCATACGCCAGTGACATGGCGTCACTGTCCAGCGACATGACGTCACTGTCCAGCGACAACAGCTTGCGCCAAATTGACACAATGTTCTCCAGAAGACAAGCTGCCAAATATTCTTAGTGCACTGGAGAGCCAAAAAAACTGTTATACACTTGTGTATGCAAATAACAGAGGTATGGAACCAATCAGAGTAACGCGATGCGGTCGGCAGCTAGATCGGTTACTGCTGCTACGATGGCGGGTTATCAAGATTTAAGTGAGTTTGAACGTGTTGTTATAGTCGGCGCACGAGAGATGGGACATGGCATCTCCGAGGTAGCGATAACGTTTGGATGTTCGCGTACGATCATTTCACGAGTCTACCGTGAATATCGGGAATCTGGTTAAACATCACATCTTCGTCATCACTGCGGCCGGAAAAAATATCGTGAAAGAACGGGACAAAAGACGACTGACGAGAATTATTACACGTGACAGATGTGCAACCCTTTCTCAAATTGGCGCAGATTTCAATGCCTCCTGCATACCTTCAGACATTAGTCGAGTCCATGCCACGTCGTCTTGCAGGACTTCTGCGTGCTCACGGGGGCCCAACACGATATTAAGAAGATGTAGCAGTTTTTTCGGCTCTTCAGTGTACGTATGAGCATACAAACTGCATTGCCATGTTGGTGGCTAGTAAGCGTCTTGACATAGTGCAGACTCACTGCGCCGAGCCGCCTTCAGTGTGCGTTGCCCACCAGGGGCGACAACAAAACAGCTTCTTACGGAATGGCTGTCGGTAAACTACTCTCCATCCTGCAGTCTTGTTTATCCCGCAGCATGCAGTAGCCAATCAGACACAAGGTGCGCTCCCAGAGCCACGTGGAGCCAATCAGCTGCGTCCACATCAAAGGAACCGCCACTCTATGTCGTCTCTGTGTACTTACAAAAAAAAAACTGAAACATGTGGTTAACATTTCTTTTAAGATTTGCTTAGCGAAAGCTAGTTGAAAAATTTGTAAGGACAACCACAGGGCAAAAATATATCCACAATTAATAAATATTTTTTTTCTGACAATTAGTATGGGTATTTGTAGGAGATTCAAGACTTCATTTTTTAGTGAAAATTATTTTATTCCTACCCACGAAGTATGTTTCAAGAAAGTAACATTTTAATTTTTAAATGTTACTATGCTCACTAAAGGTCCTATATAATTCATATTCCTTGAACAGAAATCAAATATGTCTTAAGTACTTGAATACTGTTTTGGCGCAAGAAACTTAACTAAGTCTGCTGATGGGCGATCAGTAGAGACGAGGGTTTATCACGGCAAAAGTTGACTGTTTTTTAGGATTCACCGTACTTTTCCTTATTGACAGGAAGGAGTACGTTTGTGAACGATCTGCAATGAACTTGGCCGAGTTGAAAGCCTGTCGATCCAATGATAAAAGGATTAAACAAGCTAGGGTGTTATCGAAGATGCGCCGGCTCGAATATTGATTTGACTTGGCGGTTGGAGCGGCGATGAGCAGGTAGCGTGCTCGGGTCAGACGCGAGCTGGCACTAACGCACTGCAATGAGGACAGTGGCGTGACGTCACTAGTTAGCTCGGTATGTAGGCCGAGTTGTCGGATACGGGAAGCGCAACTGTTACTCGCCAGCGGCCCAACGCAAGCTCACACGCTCGTGGTTCAGTGAGAGCTGTGGCATGCCGGGCTGGGCGTCTGTCTGTCCTGTGTATTGTACTCCCTTATTATTCATATTTACTATAATCAAAGTATCGTTTTACAAAACTTTATGTCGAGAGAAGAAAATTAACATTTTTCATACATTGAATTTGTTTATAATTTTAGGTGTCGAGAGGAAACATTTGACGTTATTTTTTGCCATTAGCTATGTTTGAAATTAATTTTAAGAAATGCTACTTTGTCAGGGCATAGAACATCATATATTAAAACCTTAGAAACAATAATTTTTATGACTTATTGTCTAACTATCGCCAATTTAATCATTATCAGGAGGTAATAAATAACATATATATTCAAATTTATTCCACATGGAAAATTAATAAAGGAACTTCATTGATATTACAGTTAAATCGTTCAAGTGAGTGATTTTCAGTACAGAAATAAATATTAATAGTGAATGCTGAATACATTTTATAACTCAAAAACTGAAAAAACAGAGTAATTTCTATTTCTCCCCATTAAGGGACTTGACAAACACTAAATTAGTTGAAGTTCAAACATCTAGATTAAACAACACATGGTGTGTAATAACACCCCGACAAGTTTCTTACATATCATATAATAATGATCTGGCTCTGCCAGGGCGGTTCATTTGCTTCCGTTCTGCAATACCACATCACGCTCGGCTCCGAGATCTGCACGAGTCTTACCGGAAAGTTATTAAATCTCTAATTGTGAGAAATATGTGTGCCGAAATCCCTGAAAAATATAAATAAATTTAAAAAAAAGTTATCTTTGAATTCTTAAAAGTAAAGTCTATGTGAAATGAGTCTGTAGAGCTAAGGTTATAGGCATTTATTTAAGAAATTGGAATAGAATAACTGAGGAACTGCTTTATGTGAACAAAGAACTCCTTCCTTAGCTGGTCTAGTTGAAGTACAAAATGTGTTTATCCTTATGTACGGAAAATAATAAACTTGTTAACACAAATTTACATGCAAGAGCTTGTACCTACGTTACAGGTTGAGGTTGTTAGAAAACTTCGTAATTGATGCAGTGCAATATTTAACCATGCGAAGCACATAATATTGAAAACGTCTGCAAACTAAATGCTTTAATTTTGGGTTGTACAAGGAAAGGACACATAAAACTGTTATGTGTATATTCCGAATTGTATTTTACTTCGTGCATTTGTTTCGGTATAAGTCTTGTTCCATGTCCCACTTTGGTATCACCTGCACCAGACAGCAAAAACAGGTTTTCATACAAAAAAAAATATTTGAAGTGGCAAACTCATTTTTATTATTATTGTTCAGAAGGTGAGAAAGGTAGGGCTACAGTTCCAAAATGACTGGTGTTTCTTAACTTTAAATATTTGTTGGCCTCATTCTAATAATATTTTTAGAATATTTATTTCCAATACCTAGAAAAAGCTACAACAAGGAAAGTTGAACCGCATTTGCCTGCAACGCTATAAGAAATGAAGGACGAAGTCAGCGTTCTGCTCTACTTGTTGTTGTTTTGATTATCCACCCTCGAGTCAACACACTACGGATCGACATGCGCTTGCGATTTAGAAATATGCTAAACATGAGAAAACGCAGTTAAATGCTGAAGAATTGCTGGCAACATGGGCCGTGACAAATGCACGCCTCAGCACTGGGATGACTGGTAAGCCAGACTACATTCGAGGTTTGTGCGTCGACATCAACTCCGGATACTGGCTTCTTATTTCCAACACGATGTCCGTAAACCAAACTTGCAAACGTTGATTAATGCTTGCTCGCTTTTAGCATTACATACATCAACCTATAGGGTATTCACGGTAAAGTGAGAACTTTTGAAAGTCCTCTCATTGAGAATAATAGTCACTAAATATATTTTATTTAAGCCTTAGAAGTTAAATTCCGAGCCTGGTTTAATATATACACTGCGTTCATTACTTACATAACAATATTAATTTAAAAAGTTGGTTAAAGTATAAAAAATGGGGAAAAAATTAACCAGGGCCTTAAAACTGCTCACTTAACCGTCATGTTTACAGTCAAGCTCATTCTTCAGTTTGGTATGAAAGGAGCGCAAAATGAAATAATTTTTGTTCTTCAAAATATATAGTATGGCTGAATAAAACTGCTCATCTATAAAACACGTTACTAAACATGATGTCAAGTTATAAGCACTAGCCACAAGTATACGGCGTGTGTCATAACTGCAAGTGAGGCTGGAAACACCATAAGAAAGTAGTGTTCAAGTAAGGTAAGACATGCAACGTCAAGAATTAACATTTTATAAATATGTTTTTTTCTGTCCTTGCGCCTTGATAAGCACTACTTGCATCTTGACTATACTGCGTCCGGCTAGAGGGAAGTGGAAGTTTCACGGATTTCTTGACTTTCATGATAGACTTAACAGTCCTCTGTATACTGCCATCTAAGCTAGTTGTTGATTGGTTGCTGCTCCCTTGAGTAGCCAGTGGCAACTCTAATGTCTAGAAATGTAAACAGTGTAGGTTACTATTACTTATTTTATTACGGTAGCGCCACAGGTCTGTTGTAATGTTTTAATTCCGAGGTATGTTTAATCCATGCTCTACTTCAAGTGCTCTATTGCACTATGAAAATTCTCTAACTTTTGTGTTTAAAAAGGTGGTTTGTTTAACGTGATGCAGGACAATATCTTATATCGAAGTTAATAATTTTATTGAAAAGGAAGGTTAAATAAAAAAACTGTATGAAGAATTCTACAATTATTGGCAGTTACAGTACATGATGTTATATTTTAAAGACATATTTTTTCACGGCTTTAACATAAAAATATACGCTGAGGAGATTAAAAGCTAGTCTCGTTTAAATTTCCATATTCTGATTTGCTTCATAAATAAAAAAATTACTTCAAAATTCTTTTGTAAGACCAATATATAATATTCTGTTTACGCCTCAATCCATATAAAAAAAATACCACACAACATAACCCAGCACGGAATCCCCTCCTTGTTCCCTTGCAGGTTTGTTGTTGCTCATAGTTGTCCTTGGCGTGTTTGATAAACTGTGATATACACAATAGTAAATGTGATCGCAAGGCTCACGTGTTCCACGTCCTAAAATGAATTCATGAAAATTTTCGGCGCCAACTGACGTTTATTAAGACGACTGCTGAAACTAGAGTCTGCTTTGCATTATACTAGTAATTGTGGCGGGAAATTTAACAACACTCTGAAGTAACACACATCTGTTGTATTGACATAGTTCATTTCTTTTCTACGCCGAGCACGAATTGCAAAAGAAGAAAGGAAGTACACACTCCCATAGGATAAGTTTGGCGAGGCTGAATGACAGCCTAGCGGGTCTAACTCGGGCAAAGGCTGCTGCTGTGATTGTGCTAACTGTGACGTATCGCATGCTAGACAAAGTTGCCGATGCAGTCAGGTGAAACGTTGTTCAATACAGACGACGTTATATAGGAAGCGCGTTAGTGATTCACAATGTGAACAGCAGAAGTCCTCAAGTAGGTGAAGAGTGGATTCCTTGGAACATTACCCAAGACTGTACATCAATAACATCTCATTACAAAGTGTTGCACACAGTAACCACATTGTCACGAAAGTTGTATATGATATGCATACATTTTGAAACAAAATTAAATATTTTCCCACAATTAACTTACTTAAATGTTAAAGACGTCAGTTAATATGAGTGTGTTTTCAATGGAAACTGAAGCCTAATTCCATTCAGATTGCTTCCGGAACGACATTTAAAAAAAATCATCATGCAAGACAACATAAAAACCTCTAATTTAATCACTGTTTTTAAAAAATGTATTTTATGCACATCCATTTCAGTCACGAAAGTAATATTTTTTGCTACTGAATTTAATGCAGGCCTACATAAAATCCATTATTAAAACTATTTGTTATCAAAAGTTCCAATGTATTTTTACATATAACATAGTAATGGCCTCTACTTGACGTAGAGGTATATTTTGCAAAATGAACTTTCTAAATCATCCGGAATGGGAAAACGCTACAATTTTGATTAAAAAAACTCTCATTACTAAACTTTTTTAATCATTTAAATACGCAGACTTAGCAAAACATTTTACATTGTTAACACATTATGTATTGTTCCTTCATATGCAACATTAATCATAATTTTCTGACCATGTTGCTAGTACGTGTGTTAGTTTGTAATGAGTTGTGCAAGTTTTAGAGTCTAGCGCATTGATCCAGTGTCCTTCTACCTTAAACATGGCGATACCATTCGCAGGAGGGAATATTCCACACCGCCATGACGAGCTGCGGTCTATAACATGAATACTAAAACACTGCTTATTGGTTCCGATATGTATTAACATGGTACAAATATTGCACCAAAAAAAGAAATTAGTTTTTTGTAACATGGTAGAAAATAATGCCTCAGTTCTAAAAGTATATAAGAACTCAGATAAACTCATGGAGTAACTATAATGACAGAGAGGATTTTAACACTCAATGAGCACAGAATCTCACGTTCCCTTAAACGACGTAGGGTTCTCGTCACTTGTAATTACAGGCTGTCTCTACAAAACTCGGTGGAAGACGCTGCTGCCGGTTGCGCAACAACTAATCGCCTCAGTAATTTTATCTGGAAGACTAGTATCGGCCAAGGGAAACATGTTGTGGAACAAGAAAGTAAAAAAACAGGCCATCAAAGGACATGTGAAGGACGGCGTATCCGTGAGTTACATCCGTTCTACAACCATGCGTTTTAGACAACCTTTGCGGGAAACGTAATCTGTTTGTATGTCACTCGAGTTCATCACGAAAGCTTAGGACTACTGCAGAATCACAAAGAAAAATGTCGATACCTGCAACTTTTGCTTGGATGCGAAAACTGAATCACAAATCCTTGTCATCTTCTAATCCAATGAAAATGTTCATAAAGGAATATTTAAAATGTATTCCATATGACTTCGAGCAATGACTTTTCTATTTATGCCAGGAACGGCTCCACTTGAAAGCAAGTTTCAGTGGCACAACTGTGTTACCGAGGCCAAGAAGCAAGGTTGGTTGAGTTGAGGGATTTTGGCGGCTCTTAACAACGAGGTCTTGAGAGCCGATGATAGTGAAATGAGGCGTGAATGGAGCAGCGCCGGAATGCAGGGGCAGGGAAAATGTTGACCCTTGAGAAAACCAGCTGACCAGAGGCATCGTCCGCCACAATTACCACTTGCAAAATTCCAGGAGTAACCCGGCCGGGGTTTGAACCCGGTTCGCCTTGGTGGCTTACCTACAGGCTTTGCATATGTTCAGTTGATAAGCTTACAGACCTGGCAGTTTTGAAATAACGTTTTCTCGCCGTATGTAACATGTCGATATAGTTTTATTCCTGAGTCATCAGAAGTGTATGATTTTCTTTCTCGTCCTTTAAGAAACTTGGTTACTTGAAACTTTAGATTTGCTTATATGTTCAACACGATAAACGATGTAAGGTAGTTCAAACAGGTAGCTGGGTGCCTCAAGACGACGGCTTTCGATTCACGTGAGGAATATAATTATGTACGCTTTACTAGGATACGAAACGAGAGGCTTAGGAAGACTGCGGAGAGAGAGTAAGGTTCGAACCCAGGTTGACGTGGTTTACAAGTGTCTACAGCTGTTGCAAACTTTCCTGCACCACCGCTTTCGAAAACACTATGGCGTTAACTACATATATAAAGTATTTGTTTTAGTCTATTCACGGTTACTTCCAACTTTTCTAGAGCCCGGCTAAAGTAATACTTTAAGAATATTCATCCGCCTATTGCAAAAAAACATTGATCGAGTCTAGAAAATTACACCAACTACAACGAATTCGTGTGCATTCAGTTTAATCATATTTTACATAATAACTATTTTTTACTAGGCATTACCAGCACAACTATTTTCTCTCCGTTTTTATTTATATTTTTTAAATATTATAATTAATAAATGAAATAGAAGTGAAAGTTTAATTTAACCAGTTTAGGAAACTTTAGTGTTAACGTAAGCATAAAACGCTTGCGACATGTAACACATTCAGGAAACAACCAAACAAGTAGTGAATTGTGTGATTTTGAACATTTTGATTGGAAAAGTGTGGAGGTACTGCGAATAAACGATATTAAAGCATATGCAAGACATTTTTCGAAGAAAAATTGAATTTTCCAGTAAAGGAAACTTACAGGATAATAAAATATACCTGTGTTAATTATTTAAAGTGATTACATTGACACGAAGTTTTCTATTTTACAAGTTTACGTAATGTAAATAAAAGGTAGCGCTTTCCCGAGCTCAAACTCTAAGCCCTCGTACTTAACATGCTGCTTGCTCTATAAAACAAAATATTGAATGAAAAAAAAGAAATAAATATATACACTTCATTTTTACATGCCCCCAAAATTAGGATAAATCATCTTAAACCATTACTTCACTGCGAAACATTTCTTCAACCACCTACACACCATGTGTTTATTCTTCCTCCTTTCAGTTTGTTCATATACAGACACATGGAATCCCAGCTTTAGCGCAGTGGTTAATAACAACGTAGTGAGAAATGAAAACGATCATTATGAAATCCGAGAAAGTCACGTCTGAACAGAATCCTAAACAGTTTTAGTTAAGACCCTGCATAACATATATCAGTAGTTGTAATAATATGTCTGCAAGAGCTCAATAAACATAATTAGACACTAGAAGGTATATAAAATAACGATATTTGCTGCTGAAACTAAAACAGCAACCAGTGATCACTGCTTACGTAATACTTCGCACGAACCACATATCAGTCCCCACTATCTCAAGAACTGAACAGAGGCCCTTGATGAACAAGTTATTATTTTACAAATAGGAATACAATTATTACTGACTGTTACAGTTATACACAAGTTCTTAAATGCGGAGTTCAATTTTATTTGGGTTGTGTNGGGGGGGGGGGTTGGATATTTTTTTTCAGAAAATAATATACAGTAAATAATGTTAAATAAATTTATCTAATTCACTTGAGATCAATAAAATACCAAACATGAAACTTAGGCGCATTAATGGCACCTCAATGATAAGATTATACGCAATTACTGTAACGGTAATGTAAACCATCGCTTCGATGTTCCAAGAAAGGAGTGTGGAATGTCGTAATGCTTGAAGTGCAGAATGAAATAAGAAAAATGTCGAAACGTTCTTCGGTGAAACTTGGAACAATGTCGGCGACAGCGAGGGAGCGGGGAAGGAAGGCGACGCAAGGGAACAATGCGAGTGGAGTTTTTTGTAGCAGCTGGCGGTATAAACAAGCTCGAAGGGTTGCACAGAGGGATGATGGGGGGAGCATAACCACATGCTGTGACAACACAAGGGCGAGGCAGACTCACCTGAGGGTAGAGCAGGTGTAGGGTCCTCTCCTCTCCGGGGGGTGGCTCAAGTTATCCACAACACGGCGAGGAAGAACACACAGCACACTCGCACTTCACACAGACACTACACAGGCACCGAGGTACGATCACATGCTGGCTCAGGCCGCCATGATGGGAGCAAGCACGTCACTACACACACGCACTGCACACGCCAGTATCCTCTAGTTGTAGGCGCGACACCGCGGGCTACGGCAACCGCTTCCTTTCTTTTTCGTCCGACGATTGTCGTGTGAGGCTAGCTCAGGCAGGAGACTCGCCTCGCCGCTCGGGTCGCCACGACGTCCAGCCGGAAACTGCCGAGCGCGCCCGAACCACACGGTCGCCAACCGCCGCTGCTGAAACGACCGCCAATCGCGAGGCCGTTTACAACTACGTCGAGGTTACATTTTTTAGCATATTACATCCTTTTTCTTTGTAATACGAAACGTTATTTCGAAACAGTATGATAATGGGGAATATGACTTTTCAAAAATGAATGTTACCAACTATAGATATTTTTAATGTATATTTCCATGCCGAAAAAATTAATTCGTTAAGATAAAACTCAAAATAATTGGTCATTTTATTAGAATGCCAAGAAGAATACTTTTTGGGAAATTTGCATCACGGTTGGTCCGTCCTTCAACTTTACAAGTTCGACATAAAAATCAAAGTTGAAATATCTAGAAGTGAGGCCCTCGCCGTAGCTGATAGAAGCAGTCTACTGGACTTCCAATAAATTGTGACAAGCCACTCTCGTGACTTTCAATAAATGTTTTGGGTGAAAAAAAAATTTGCATTAAAATAATTTTTTTAAATTTTTACTGAAAAAGATTTTTTAAATCTTTGCTAAAATAGGACGAAATATATATATTTTTAATTTATTTATTTATCAATAAATGTATTATCTATATCGTAACAAAAAACATTAAGTATCATCAAAATAAAAAAAATGCAGTTGAACAACATTAAAAAGAGCGGCAGACTTAATGTGAGTAGGTTCACTAATTGTACTATGCAAACTAAACAGCAATATCACTCCTTAAATCCAGCCAATACAATACCATCTTAAGTACATTGTTAAAAATAGAAATGGAAATTTGTGTTTGCTTAATCGCATTTATACCTTTGAGGATTGTTTTTTCTGCAGCAGGTGAACACGAAGAGATCTTCATGATTAGGGAACTTGTAGCTTCCAAATTCTCATACTGTGAACTTAAGTATTAGGCAGTAGGTCAGTTTTGCACGTCTATTTGTGCAAGGAGATGGAAAAATGTCAAGTCGCTTAAGTTTTAATGCCGGCCCGGTAAACGTGAGTCATAGATGACTATTGATATGTTACTGTATGCAACACATAAAAGAGCTATTACGACGTCAACAATTGTTTTAAGTCTGTATTATAAACATTCTTCAAATTACTTTCATAAAAAAATTGACTGCTGCAACTGTGCCTGCTGAGTCTGCTTTGATTTCAGTGCATCATAATATTTGTTGTGGAAACCTAAACTGAACAACGCCCTGAGGAAACATACATCTGTGGTATTATTTGACTTCTTTAGTACGCAAAGCATGACTTGCAGAACAAAAACAAAAGGACCTACACACTTTTATACGATCATGTGGGTCACACTGAATCACTTAATTAAACGAATTTTGTATAACAAAAAAAACATATATTTTAATTAATTATTTTTTTTGCCTATTATGTGTGTATTGCAAATACAATTTAGATTTAAATATGCATATGGTGCAACTTCACCCATTCCTGTGTATGAAATGCTTAAGTCAGAACTGTTGCAGTGTCACATGGAATTATTCAGCTGCGTTAATTATAATACGGCGTTTGTAAATTTGGAACTAATAAAAGCTCTACGTTAAATATAATACAGTAAGCATATTTTATAGGGAAACTACGCAATTGTCTTTAAAGCAATTATTTAAAAAAAAATNAATTATAATACGGCGTTTGTAAATTTGGAACTAATAAAAGCTCTACGTTAAATATAATACAGTAAGCATATTTTATAAGGAAACTACGCAATTGTCTTTAAAGCAATTATTTAAAAAAAAATAATTGAAAATGCCTTGATTTTAGTTAGAAATAGATATGGGTTCTTGTAAGCATCTCACTCTTAACATTAAAGATATTTGTAATTGAAACTGTGACTTAAATTCATGATTCAGAGTAGTTATCGTCACAAGGTAAATTATTTTTGCCGTTTACACCGCACACACTCAGTCACACAGTTCGTCGAAGAATGCAACCTGAGAAGTTCTCGGAATAGAACTCGCGACCTTTATAGCACGCGGCGTCCTAGCGTATGTTCAAATTTGCCGACTTTTGGAGGGAAACTTCTGTTTTCGGATTTTTATCTTACCATAATAACTTCCAGAGAAAAATCTGGTTATATTGTCGAAGAACCGAAAGTATAAGAGCACATGCATATGGTTACTTAGAAACTTCGATGAGCGAATAGGAATCGAACCCTATTATAGCGATGTATCTTGCAGGTATGTTTGCTAAGCATAGTGAGCGCTTACTTACAGAGCCCACAAAATCGAAAAGTGCTTGAAAATGAGAAAAAAAAATGTAAATTACACAGTATATTCTTACGTGTTTCTGGGTCATAGAGATGTACATTCACAAAACTTTGAAAACTTTATGGTCTCACGCCCAGAGCTTTTAAAGTATCGTGTAATCATTTGCGACAATAAATTATGAACAAAATTGTTTAGTAGTTTGTAATTTAAATTATTTCTCCTAACTTTATTAACTCCATACTTTTTTATAGAACAAATATTTTACTTAAAACGATGCAAAGCTGAACGTAGTTACCAATCATATTTAATTAAATAAGCTTTGATTAAGGTGTTCGCGTGATCGTATACACATTATAAACGCAGTTTGGGCTCGGGTAACTTACAGAGGCTACATAGGATCTCACTGAAAGAAGCGATCCTGCAATCATCTCATGCAAGAACAAGTGTCTACTTGTGAGAACAGAGCTGCAGTTGATCAGCTCACTCAGTCATACCTACACCATAGAAGACGAGAGATGCGCAGTTGCTGGTTGTAAATACCTCCACGTTCCGTAGGAGCGCTGGTGCTCGAGCACGACAGTCTTGCCAACCTCCGAGTATCAATAAGCGGCAATGGAAGACCAGACTCCCAGAGCTGTTTCGTGTTTATTTACTGTTCACAATAACGTTAGCACTTTTTAACGCCATGCTTAAAAGTTACTGTAGACTGATTTGTATCCTTTGGCCAATTGATACTACACAAATTGCCATGCGACTAATTAACACAGTGTATATAGTTTATAGCTCCCAAGGTTAACATCTGAGGCCACAATGAAACATAATCTTTGGTTATTTTGCCCGCTGGGAGAGCCAAAAAAATGTTCACGTGACTATGATATTCTGCAGTTTTCAGCCATTGATAGATATTAATAATGTAATCGCATGCGGTATTTAGTATACTGTAGTGTTTTAATGATATTAAACAACTGAATGTAGATGTAGATTATATTATAATAGCCTACATCATATTTGAAGTAAAGATTAATCTATTCATATCATACGAGACAAGCAACAAATGTGTATCACGTTTTATTAACCAAATAAATAACCACTGCTCTTGAAAAAAAAGTTTGATCAAAACTGTTTTCTAAGATGTTAACAATCAAGTAATTTCGACGTATGCTATAACACACTATCTTAAGTAAAACTTAAAAACTACCTGTTTGCGTATAATATAAAACTGTGAAAACAGAACAGTCAATAAAAGTCAGGCGCATGATGATTTTATACGTTTAAGCCTATTCAAGAACACAGACAAATATTAACGAAACTGCAATACAAAGAGCACAAAAAAATTTATTTTTCTGCTTTAAATTAAATTCAGCAAACGTTTTTACAAAATACAGCATGCTTCAAAAAATTTACAAAATTGTTTAAGCAAAATAAAATATTAAAAAAATCACCTTATAGTACTATATGGCTTTAAAAAAATAACAAAAGAAAGTCTCTGACTAAATAAATAAAGATGTTTATAAGATATTAACACAAATTTGGAATGAGAAATAAAATACCGTAGTTAAAATAAATTGCGAATATAATATAATGTCTTATTCAGGAATTTTGTATTGAAACAAAAATGTTTGGGTTTTCTGAAAATTAATATTCACAAATAAATTGAATGTGATTTTTCTATCGAAGGAAGTATTTATTATTTTAATATCGTTTATATTACTTCGAAAATAAAGATGTATGTACTTATGTAATGTGAAACAAAAAATGATAATAGCACTGAAATAAATTTAGTGATTCATTTTAATAAACTGCAAACTGAATTTTTAAATTGAAAGATTTCAATAGACAGTACATGAAAGAAAACGCGATTTTTTTAAAATAATGATCTGCTTTAATTTATTAAGTTTGCACTGGTCGTAAGACAGAATAAATGAACTTCAGAGAACAATACACATGCTATAAAGCATATTAGAAAACGAACATTAAAACACGTATTTAATACCACGGTTAAAAATATATTTAACATTTCAACCTAAGAAATAGCAAAAAGTCTCAAACAACGAGTTATTGACTTAATATTATTGTACAGTTTTTAGAAATTAAGAGTACAAATTTATATAAAATTTCCAGTAGAAGACATGTTAATGTGGAGAAGGCAGCCGCTAGCACCGTACTTGCGCTGTAACAGTCTTGTCAATATAGTAGAAAATGTTCTCAAAAATATTCCTTAACTGCGTTAATCTTCCCATTGAAAAACCCCTTAAATAACTCTTCAGTCTGAAAAAAATATAAGCAAATGAAAACATCATCAACATAGTTCTCGAAAATGCTCCATCTATTTAATTCCTGTTTTATTGCAGACACCATAAAAGCTCCTGGTGAAAGTGTCCATCGTTACCACAAGCATTATTCCAGGACAGCGTTACGCATTTACACAGATGTCAGAATAATGTATTACGTACTGATATGTGTGGACGCATACAATAGTTTAATTTATCATATACATACAATTTTTCTCTCGCAAATAATAACTGCAACTTACTGCTTTGATCTAACATTGTATATGTATGTGTGTAATGTATAATCATTTCTAAGCAAGTTAATCTAAGTGCATGTCTGAAGGCAAAGAAATACTGTCAATAAAAGTATATCTGCTCTACACCGAGTACATGATAATTAAAATGTATTTGCTTTTAATAAGTGTCAAAATAACTAAACACGTATGACGTGACTGTACCAACAATCCATAATGGAGTTGCAAAAGAAATGTAAGTGCCCACATGTTTCATGAGCCACTGTAAACCTCAGACTACTTCTCACCAGCACAAAATACATACAAGCATGTGTAAACTTCTTTCTTCTCCAAGGCTACAAAATATTCATTCACATATAGATCACGTATATAATACGATGCTATCTACAACCAAACGTTGAAATGAAGATACTGAAAGACCTCGCTTTGTATTATCCTCCACATCGTGCTTTCAGAGAAGAATCTACAGTTGAGTTGGGAGATTTGCAAGGCTGTTAACATCGGAGTCTTGAGAGTCGATGAGGGTGAGGCGAGGTGAGTATGGGGTAGTGCCAGAATGCAAGTGCAGGAGAAACGGCAGATCCCCGAGTAAATCTGCTGACCAGCGGCATCGTCGGGTACGATCCTCACATGGAAAGGAATCGAGCCATGTCAACAAAAACTTTTTTCCCTTTCCCCAAAACCATATCATAAATTGCTGTGTTTACACCATAACCGACTTTATTCACCTTTTTTTTAACGGGAAATGTTCGATCAAATTAATTTTACTTTATTTATTTTGATAGTAATTTATATATTTTCAGGCTCTTCCATGTACAGTACGAGCCATAGTTCTCAAAGCAGTAAGACGGACTTAAGGCTCCGAGCCAGATCCAGAAGATCAGATGGGTCAGCGGCCATGTTTGTTTACGTAACTGTCCCCAACCAACATGCTGGATGTTGGTGACCTTGACCCTAGTAAATTAAAACCCAAAAAATCGAGAAAAAAATTGGGAATACTTGTAAAAATACATTACTGACCTGGGCCACCATGATGGATGTAGGTGACTTTGAATTTGACTGTAGTGGCTTTAAAAACAAAAAATCGCCAAAACCAAAAAAAATAATAATAAAAAAATAATTTTTGTTAATACTTGAAAAAAAAAACATTAGTCACCCTATCTGAAAAAATGTTGGATGTGGGTGATCATGGACTTGACCCCATTGACCTTAAACTAAAAAAAAATTGAGAAAACCCCATAAATTCTGAAAAAAATTTGAAAATAATCNTTTAAAAACAAAAAATCGCCAAAACCAAAAAAAATAATAATAAAAAAATAATTTTTGTTAATACTTGAAAAAAAAAAACATTAGTCACCCTATCTGAAAAAATGTTGGATGTGGGTGATCATGGACTTGACCCCATTGACCTTAAACTAAAAAAAAATTGAGAAAACCCCATAAATTCTGAAAAAAATTTGAAAAAAATTAAGAAAAATTTACATTTATAACCCCAACAACAACATTTTACTTCCGTGACATTCACCTTCACTATTAAAAAAATCNTAAGAAAAATTTACATTTATAACCCCAACAACAACATTTTACTTCCGTGACATTCACCTTCACTATTAAAAAAATCGAAAATTTTTTTTTAAGAAAAAGAAAAACTACGTTATTGATACCGAATACCATGTTAGATTTCCATGACATTTACCAGGAACCCAGTTGACTGAACCAGAAAGAAATTGAGAAAAATCGCAAAATTATAGAAAAATTGTAAAATTGGGAAATTTTTAAATATTTAAACTTAATACAATTCGATATTTAATATAAAAAATCCAAAATCTTAAAAAATTAAAAAAATTATTAAAAATATTTTTTTTAACACATACAGTTTAAGAGGTACAGAGTTCGATTCTCATAGTGGAGCACAACCACTGCTGGTCGGATGACCAGCAGACAAATGACCCGTACCACTATGCACTGTCTATATTCTCCATCAGTGTGCTGGTACTCATCTCCCGACTACCCCCTTCCACACCAAAGTGTATTATTTGTTTTACAAAACATGCACACCATCAACCCACTACCATACTCTCCACCCTACTCACCCCTTCAATATCCAGCCGTGCCTTCAATCCACCACCCGACTCTCAACCCTCCTTTCACTCTCATCGCAACCACTCACCACTTCACCATATCATCTGCCTCAACCCCTCACTCCAACTAGTTACCTCTGCTACATTCACCCATTATAGTTCGACTGATTAGTTGCTTCCCCCTAAACTCCACAAATTAGTTGCCTTTGCTCAACTGATTATTCGCTCAAGCTCGACGCCTACCTTGCTTACCCAATGCAATGACCAACCACACGAGCAAAACAAATAAACTAACAATAACAGCCAATGCTAACCATACCAGTCAACCATACTAACTAGGAATACGGAATGGGTATACCGACCGACCACACCAACAAACACTGACCAACCACTGATCAATACCAGCCAATCATTCAGAGTCACCAATATATGTGTCCATATAAAATATCCGTACCAACCAAGTAAACGAGCCAGCAGGGCTGACTATAGATACCAATGGGCAAGACAAAACATACAAACAGATCGTAATTACCAGCCATACAAACTGGTCATAAATGCCGACAATACAAACTGACAGAACAAAACGTCCGTACCGACCAGACAAACCAACACCAACTATCCATGCATCAATACTGAATACCTATACAGGCTATCATACTAGTTGGACGTACCAAACACCCATACCAACCAAGCCACCCATTCAGCCGGATTGACTGAGTATACCAGTGAGCAATGCTAAACATACAAACTGATCATACAAGCTAGTCACGCTAATCATACATAACAGACAAACACATGAACCGACCATACGAGCCAACCATACATACCTACAATACCAGACAAAGATATGAAACCTGTAACCGTACTGTACAATCCAATCATAACAGGCAAACGTACCAACTAGAGATACCATCTGTCTATATCAACTGACCATACCAGCCGACCATACAAACATTTGTTCGTGTGTGGCCAGTCAAGACGAGTCATGCTTGCTTATCACCTCCGCACCAGTGCCCTGTCTAGGTATGTCAGAAGCATGGTGATACCCTTCTATTTCATTTTCTCTCCTAATAATTTAATTTGGCGTTTCGCTTGCTCTTGTGACGAAATGTTTTCATGCTGCCTGGTTACAGCAGTCTATTTGATCATGTACATTTTATTTCGTTTTGCATTCCCATGACATTCTTGGAGAATTGTCAAACCTTCACTCCTTTATTTATTTACAAATTTATTTTATTNCGTTTTGCATTCCCATGACATTCTTGGAGAATTGTCAAACCTTCACTCCTTTATTTATTTACAAATTTATTTTATTAATTACTCTCTAATCTACTTCCAGGTAGTCTGGAGTAGACATTGGTGCCATTGATCCTGCCTTACACTTAGTTCCTCACACTTCCCAACTCTACTANGATCCTGCCTTACACTTAGTTCCTCACACTTCCCAACTCTACTATTATAATTCTATACCATGTTAAAATGGCACTTACAACTTGACTACTGTATTTTACTTCTTATTTTCGACTAATTCCCTCATTTGCCTTGTTCATTGCAACGTGGTTTTTTTTATCCTTATCTTCTCCAGATCTTGTCTTACTTTTGCAAAGTTTTTCCTTTCAACAAGGTAGCCCTCAGACTGTGTAGTGGGCCCAGTCCTATATCAAAGNCGTTTTGCATTCCCATGACATTCTTGGAGAATTGTCAAACCTTCACTCCTTTATTTATTTACAAATTTATTTTATTGATTACTCTCTAATCTACTTCCAGGTAGTCTGGAGTAGACATTGGTGCCATTGATCCTGCCTTACACTTAGTTCCTCACACTTCCCAACTCTACTGTTATAATTCTATACCATGTTAAAATGGCACTTACAACTTGACTACTGTATTTTACTTCTTATTTTCGACTAATTCCCTCATTTGCCTTGTTCATTGCAACGTGGTTTTTTTTTATCCTTATCTTTTCCAGATCTTCTCTTACTTTTGCAAAGTTTTTCCTTTCAACAAGGTAGCCCTCAGACTGTGTAGTGGGCCCAGTCCTATATCAAAGTTTTAATTGAAATTTTACAATTTGTCTCTTCCACAAATATTGGGCCCGCTCCTACTTGAAATGTTTTTATAGCAGTTTTTCAGTCATTTTATGGGTAGGTAGTCTTTATGGAGGATTATCATTTCCAAATGGATTAAACTCTACCCAGATGTCAAATTCCTTTAACCTGGTGTTAATTTTCCTTCAAAATTCTAGAATTGTAGGAGATTTTCTTTGAGACATTGTTATTCTGAAGTCTACATCTTCTACTCCTACTTGTAGTTTTCGAAATACGTAGCTTTATTCTGATATCTTCAATTTTTTTATACAAAATAGTCATATGCTGAACAGTGTCGTTCATTCCACAGATCGGACAAAGTAGATATTTCACCAGATTAAATACAGAAATCTTTGCTTTAAAATTCCCATGTACAGGTATTATCTAGCTTAGATAAATGTCCGTTGTGGTCCATTGATGGTTAATTTGTTTCTTGATATCTGGAAATACTTGATAGGTAACTCTCCCCTTCTCCGATCTGTCCCATCTCTCCTGTCTGATTCGAAGAAACTGTTCTCTTTTCTCTTTTTCCTTAATATCGAAACTGTTCTCCCATTTATTTCATCTAGTAACAAGCTTCTCTCTTCTACTAAATTAGCAATAGAGATTGCTCCCGCCTTTGCTTGTATTGCTTCGGTAGAAATAGTTCGGCATGACTTGGTGATAGCCAATAACACTGCTCTATGAGTCTTCAATAATAGTCTTTGTTTTTGTACTTGTCTGGCATTGGCGTAACTAGACCACTGCTCCTTAAAATGCAATTTCAAGGAATAAGATTTTATAAACAGTGTTCATGGTCTTAATTCTCAGGCCCCATTATGCTGCTGATATAGCTCTCATCTAAGCGAATATGCTCACTGCATTCTCCGTAAGATAGTTCATATGTACTTAAAACATAGCTTATTTTCTAATATCACTACTGAGTATTCTAACTTCTTTGTTACTTTTACAGGCCCTACTTTACATCTAACTATTGGGGATTTCTGCAAACTCCCTTTTATAAGCATTGCATTTGTTTTCTCTACTGAGAAATTCAGCTTCACTTCTTTTCCCTACTCTTCAACTTTCTTCAAAATCTCCTCTCTTTTGGACTTTAATTCTCGTTTCATCCACGCTGCTGTTACTATCAGGGCATCATATTCATGTGCGGAGATATCACAGTCATCTGGTAAATAAATTCTCAGTAATGTGTCGAGTATGATGTTCCACAGAAGAGGTCCTAGGATTGATTCCTGTGGTCAGCCTTCCATTATTATTTTGTTCACACTGTCTTAATTTACTCTGCAAATACTTCCTGTGTCTCAAAAACGAATGATTATACTAGTCCATAAAGATTACTTGGACACTCCTTTTGTTTGAGTTGCCAGAGCACCTCCAGCCACTATCTGTTACCGAATGCTTTACTGATGTATAGGAATATCCCTGGAACATAAGCTTTTCTTCTTACCTTTATTATACTTACGACATGAAGCACAGCTAGATTCCGTCCGTTTACCTTTCCTAAATCCATATTGTTAGGTATGTAATCCTTCTGTCGCCTCCAAGAAGGCAAATAGTCTCATGTTTATTAATTTCTCCAACTTATTTTCTAATACTGGGAGAAGTGTGAGAGGTCAGAATGATTTTGCAATTGTATGGCCCTTATATAATTCTCTATATAGGATCTTGTGCATTCCGTGTTTCCAAGTCGTAGCAAAACATCATTGCTGTAAACAGTCGTTCATTAGTATCAGGAGCTCTTGTCATAGTCTAGGATATACTCTCTTGAGTATTTATCAAGTGATGCCATATATTCCTGGCACTTTATTGTTCTGCATATATTTATACTTAAATTTTCCATTGTGGATTCTTTTGTAAATAGCCGACCTCTCGTGGTTCAATCGGTTATGCGCCGCTCGTTTGGAGTGCGGGAGGTTCTGAGTTCGAATCACAGGCAAGTGTCATAAGTTAGTTTGTAAGCTGTCCCCTGATAAGCCTTCAGGTATAACACCGGGGGACGTTAATAAGCCCTTTCCAATCGAATCAATATCTTTTGTAAGTTGGGTGTCCGGCAGGTCATCCATAAATAAATTTTCTTCGTGCGTTTATCTACTTGCTCCCTATCATCATCTGACGAGAGAGACATAATTAATTCTGGTGCATTTTCTAGAGCATCAATGATAAATATCCCTTCTCCAGTAAGGCTCTTCACGATCTTGTTGCGTTTATCCATGTTTGCCAATATCTTATAGACCGGCCTCCAAGGATTTTCAGCCCTCTTCTCTGTTATAAATTTTCTCCAGGACTTCTTTTTTTCCAATAATCTTAAGTAGGTCTTCTTTTCTCATCGGTAACTATCCACTTACTGTTGCTGCTGAGTTGGTGTTCTACTCTTAATTTACCGACGAGATTTCCTCACTCATTTATTCAGATGTATGACAGGCTACGATGTTTGAAAAGATGTTCTGCAAGTGTCCTGGTACAGCATTGTAACATTTTCTGAACATTGATTCAGTTCTTCTGAAAGCTCGGCTAGGCACTTATGGATATTCTTCATAAACACCTTGTCAGTTCTCTCGCAATCTCCATCACGATCAAAATATCGGGTTCTTGGCTCTTGACATTCTGCGTGGGTTGGAAAATAATACATCTAAAATATTAATAGTAGTAGAACATAAATTATGAGTCTGGGGCACCAGGACCCAGGACCGGCGGCGCCGGCACTGGCCGGCTGCCATGTTGTGATGCCACCCGTCTGTCATGTCGGATGTAGGCGACCTTGACTTTGGCCTCGTGCCTCTGACCTCTAATGACCTTGAACCAAATAAAATCACAAAACATTATCAAAAATTCCAAAAAATAAAAAAAATAAAATACTTCTAAAATAAAAAAATTGAATTTTCGAATGTTTTGGCATAACGCCACAGGCACAGTCGCCAGGTGCTACCATTCTTGCTATGTAATTCTGGTCGGTGAACATGTTGGATCTCGATGACATTAACCTTGACCCATTACCTTGACCTTTATCCATTGCCTATAACATTGAATTACTTTAAAACAACATATTTTAAAAAATCCAAAAAATTAAAAAGAAAATTCGAAATAATTGTCAAAAAGTTAAATATGATAAAAATAAAATTCTAAAATTATTTAAAAAAAATTAAAAAAAAAGGAATAAAATTTTTTTTAAAAATTATTATTAAAACATTTATATAAAAATTGATATACATTTCGGGAGGTGCCCCCAGCACCATATCCAGTAGAGGACTAATCCCCTTAAAATCGATTACATTGTCTTATCATTAGCCTCCCATACTCCCTCTACTTCATTTTATCCNGGACTAATCCCCTTAAAATCGATTACATTGTCTTATCATTAGCCTCCCATACTCCCTCTACTTCATTTTATCCGTCGAATGGAGACATTTGTTTTTGGTTAGCCATTGGTTTATACGTTACTGGAGGGTGCCATCTTGGATTTCATGTTTTCATTTTAATTACCTAGGTAGCGCTAGTATATTTATTACCGATTTACCTGCCAGGAAGTGCTAATTTCTCGAATTAGCAGTCAGGCAATAAAAAATTTATTTACTTAATTATATAATTGTACATATAGTACAATGATAATTTTTACAATAATTTTTAATTAAATTTGTTTTAGTTCTGCGCCTTTTAAACTTGAATTTTACTATGGAANATGATAATTTTTACAATAATTTTTAATTAAATTTGTTTTAGTTCTGCGCCTTTTAAACTTGAATTTTACTATGGAAAATGGGTTTAACATATAATAAAACACATATTTTTTTAATGCATTTTTTATTCAATTACCTTTAGATCCCACAAATACAGTCACTCATGCCATCGAAACATAATGTACAATATTCTTATATATATATATATGCATCTCAACATGTTCATCATGGTGGTAGGTTACAGTCTTTTAAGCATCTTGTTTTTCATACTCNTTATATATATATGCATCTCAACATGTTCATCATGGTGGTAGGTTACAGTCTTTTAAGCATCTTGTTTTTCATACTCGTGTTGTTAATTTGTGAAAATATCATGTCATAATTTATTACACCGACACAATGTGGAGGGATGCTTGTCACAATACAGCTTCTATGGCACCGCACATCGTATCTGAAAGTGACGCTGATTTCAACTTAGTGGCTCCGGCAAAGACTCGGATGGACCTCTAAGATAAGTAGGTTTTTTTTTTCAAATATTTTTTACTCCTTCCTCGTGAATGAGTATGTAAGTTTTATCCTAGTGCTCCCATATATTTTACATAAAACATAATGACAGAAGGCCTTTGGTGAGAATAAGCTGGGCTCCGTACTGTAAAAAGAATAGTTTTTATACTTGTCGCTCTGACATTGTAAGGTGAACATCGATTTGGAATTTGGAAGCCCTCTCTCATAATATAGCGAAGATTAATTTGCAAATACAAATGCCTGCTTTTGAACTCAACGAACGTGGAGCCACGACCTGCCTCCTTGCTGTCAGATTGTCGTCAGTGTCGAATCTGCGATAGAGTTTTCACCTTCAGTCTAAATGCCCAGGGACATGAGAAAACAAGATGTACAGATATGTCTTTTTGCAAAAGGGAACATTACGACAGTGGTCACATGTAGTTTATTCAAGACGATATATTGAAGAAACACATCAAGATCCGCAATGATTCATCTTTTGAGAGCCAGCAAATGTTGACACCATTACCTGTTGCTGCATCTATGGGTACTGATTTCACTGATTATGGTATGTGCCATAATCGATTTCACATCGTCAGTGGTTTGCACTGTCTACAAGAATACGTGAATTTTTACACTTTACTCCTGCTGACTGACTCCTGCAGACTGACTGACCCCAGCACACTTACCCCTGCAGACTAACCCCTGCAGACTGACCCCAAAGTGCTGACTCTGCAGTGCTGACTCCACAGTGCTGACTCCTGCAGACTAACTCCTGCTGCACGAGACAGTGATTGACTCCTGCATACTGACTCCTGCATGTTATGTCTCAGTGCCTGCATTCTATTGGCTAGCTGAAATCATGTGGCAACTCGGTGAATTGCTGGTCAATGCCCACACAATGTCTAATGGTGTAATACGATTGGTTCAATGTCAACATAGCATGATAGTGCTTGCACAAGTATTTATTATAAGCGGGAGAGGGAGGGGGGTCAGTTGAGAGGCTTAATTTGAACAGCGGCTGATGTGAAAGGTAGTACGTCTATGCTAGTTTCTAAACCAGCTAAACTATGGCCAGTTAAGTTAAAGTGGAGTGGATGCTACCTATCAATGGTTTCCCGCCATCGATTTCTTCTTCGAGCAAGATGTCTCCTGTTTTACCAGCGCCACCGACTTCTTCAGCTGAGATGCCCATATCACTAGTAGCATCTACTTCCACCAGTGCAGTACCATCGTTTAAGATTGGTATGGTGCCATCGACGTCTACAGCTCTGACACCTACATCACTACCAGCATCTACTGTCACCAGTGCAGCATGATCATCTCTACAGATGGTACAGTACCATCAACATCTTTAGCTGTGACGCCTACGAAATTTTCAACGGAGTCATCAACCTTTTCGGCTGCGGTATCTAAAACACAATTTCCAGCGTTGCCCGATTCTTTAGATCCATTACATAAATCTCTAACAGGCTCATCCGAGTCTTTGCCTGAACCACTACGTCGTCATCAGTGTCACTTTTGTGATAAGACATTTGCTTTAGACTACAGTGTACAGCGCCATGAAAGCTTTCATCGGGCCAAGAATCCCTGTCGCATGCCACATTTCTGTGACAGGTACTTTCTTTAGTTATATGTATAATTTATATTCTTTGTAAAACAAAAAAAAAGTAAACAAATTAGTGATTTTTGAATAAATATTTATTTTCCTTACTTTCAAAATAACTTAATGAATTTTTAAATAACTATGAGAGAGATAGAGAGAGAGAGAGAGAGAGAGAGAGAGAGAGAGAGAGAGAAAACGCATTACATCATTACAGATTATTGGTTAAAAAGAAAACCATGAATCTTGACCATAAATCTCTTTAAATCACATTATGATTAATTTGTATAACATTAAAACCAAATATAAAAATTATTAAAAGTGCCTTTTATGACACCAAATTGACGCTTTTTTTCTAAAATAGAAACACATTCCGATTAATGTGGCTTATAATTATTCAAATGAGGCTCCTGGGATTCATCTCTAAAAACTAATGATGGTAATTTATATTAAATTAAAAAAGCATTAACCTTAATATTAATGCAAATCGTTTATTAATATCAAACCAACTGTTCACAGAAATGATATTAGCACTTAACAACTAATAAGTACTTCATGATTATAGTTTGAAACCAAGATAGACAATACGAAACTGCCCAAGTCACATGTGCGTGATAAAAAAAAAACATTAATTTTCGAAAGCATTACATTTTTTATCTTAGTCTCGCTGTTGTTTAGCTGAATGACGGCCGTCGAATCCACGGGAATAAATAAGTTTTATCAAGGGCAAGAAGATTACATAGTCCATTGTCGAACACTAGCATGGAGAAAATTAACTTGATTACGACCTCACCCCCAAGGAAAGGGAAGGTGATATGCAGAAGGGTTATTCCATGCACGTGAACATGCAGTAAAGACTAGGTCGATGTGTGCAAAATAATTTAGGCTGGCAAGTTCAGTAAAGACTACTCTGCCACTTACACCCTCACTAAAACCAAGTATAAACAACATTTTACTGAGCGAATATAACTGGTACCCAAGAATAACAACTATAAAACTGAAGTGTTACTCACCAAAGAGGGAAGACAAACAATATCCAACCGGTGCACTACATTTTGAAACACCGAACCAAATTGATAAAAAAAAGTAACACAGCTCACAAATAATTAACTAGGTCTAAGACCGACTATATGATGGCCGCAAATAGAAATACTTCTACATTGTAATAAGCACTAGGTGCCACACAATGCCACCATGCCCGCAGAACAACAAGAACGAAACATGTTGGCAGGACGGTGGAATAAAAAGTAAGTTAACGACTCTGTATGAACAATCCAAAAGTGATAGATAAAAGATGAACGAAAAGCTTAGATTTACGACGCTAGATGTCGCATGCTGTCCACAAAAGGCAAAATATGCCGCAGTGCACAGAGGTGGGGGAACATAACACGTGGACATAGGAGCAGTGAAATCACGCGCTAAGCGGCAGGGATACGCCGAGAAAAATTTGCACAAACTGCAACTGCAGGGAAGTAGTGGAAGAGTTAGCCTCAGACGGCGAATGAAAGAATTTGCAACGCAACATTGCACATCCGGTTGGTAGAGAAACAATCTCTCCTGAAACACGGGTCTGCAGGCGATACTGGACTAGAACGTAGGTTTCATAATACAGATAAAAAATGAATTGAAATGAAACCAACGAGAAAAATATGTCAATGATAAAATATTAATAAACAATGATTAAATAAATTAAATACATAACACATTACATAATATTTAATAAATAAATAAAATATTTACTATGAACTTATATTATATAACTGGAAAATAAACATTATAAAATAAATTGTAGATGCTCAAATGGATAATAAAAGGATTATTTAAAGCTTTAACTAAATACAAAAGTTAACAAGACAAATTAATATTACTAGCTATCATTGTTTTCTGAATTACGATACTGAAATGAGGTTCCAAAATTATTAAGAAAACAGTACACTGACAGTAAAGCAACAGTGATATAGCCGTGACGTATTTTAAAACAGCACAAAAAACTGTAACCTACAACCACGATACATATATTGAGTTGCACATATATTGAAGAATATTGTAATTTTTAATTTAAGGCATTAGCGACTGTAATTGTGGGATCTTAAATTAATTGAATTAAAAATACCTATGAAAAAATAAATGTGTTATAATTCATATTTAAATTATTCGATTTGATAAAATTAAAGATTAAAAGGCACAAAATTCAAACTAATAAACTTTAAAATTATTTAATAAAGTACCATAGTGCCATATGTACAATTATAAACTGAAATAAACAAAACTATAAATTGAACAACTTTAAATGTTTGATATAAATATGTTTAATAAATTCTGCAGTTATTCAAAGTCCTGCATAATACATGTAGGCAAAACACTGATTGGAAAAATGACATTTTAAAGGAGATGAACACAATAGGTTTTTGAAATGGAGTTGGAATAAAACAAATGTGAAATCCGACAGCTTGCCTGGAAGCTAAATCGAGAAATTAGCACTTGATGGAGGGTAAATCGGTAAGTAATACACTAGCTCCATCTAGGTGGTGAAAACATATGAAATCCAAGATGGCAGCCTATAGTAATGTATAAACAAATGACAAACAAAAAAACAACATGGCTGCATTTGATGAGATGAATGAGAGTGGGTGGAGTAGGGGGATAAGACAATGTGATTGTTGTAAGGGGGGTTTAGTTGTCTGTCGGACGTGGTGCTGGGGGAACCTCCATTAATGAAAATATTATAAATAAATTTTTCAATAATGAGGTACAATGTCAAGGTCAATTTCATGGTTCAAAGTTAAGGTCACCGAGATCCAACTTGGCCGTTGACCGATCAGAATGACAGAGCATGAACGGCGGCGCATGGTGCCTTTGCCCCATGCTTTTATGCCAAAACATTCAAAATGTATTTATTAATATATATATATATATATATATTTTTTTTTTTCGAGAATTTTGTAATTTTTTGGGTTTAAGGTCATTCAAGGTAATGGGATCAGTGTCAAGGTCAAGGTCACCGAAATCCAAGATTTTTTGTATGCATTTATTAGCATTTAGGACGAGGGTTATATTATGGATCATATAAATATGGCTGATGGGTGAAATCACAACATGGCAGCCGGCGAGCGCTGGCCTCGGGTCCCATTGCCCCAGCAGACTCATCATTTATATTCTACTGTTTATCTATGATCACTTGCTGAGACTTCGTTAACCACCCAATTTGCAACCATGAAATGACGCTACGAACTGACAATACTAGCTGACCCTATATACCAGCAATATCAGCCGACCATACGAGCTGTCTATAGTGATTATCCAAACAAACGAACCATACCAATAACATATACTAAGCACCATATCAGTACAATACCAGTAAACCATACGAAACTACCATACCAATCAACCATAGAAGCAAACTAGTCTGACGACCATCGAGACCAGCCAATCATACAAACTGATCATAGCAACCAGGCCAATCACACACACCAACCTGCCTTGCAATCTAACCTAACCAGTAAACTATATATAAGGACAATTCCAAATTACCATACCAACGAGACCAGACCAACCAACTATACTAAATAAACATGCAGACCAACCAATACTGACTCAACCCAAGACTGGCTTCTGTCGAGACCGACTACTACAAAACTGACTGCTGAGCTGACTAGAACAATGCACGAGACCAACCAGCCAGATTGACCATACTAAGTGTCCAAACCAGTCTATCGGGCAAACCCAGAAGACCAACCTGCACGACCAACCGACCATAACAGCCATCACCAGCAGGCGATGTCGACCAATCTCAAAACATGTCGTCCAATAAGAATATCGTTGCTATCCTCTCCGTCCACAACTTCGTTTAACACCTCACCCATCGCGATATGGCTCGCGATGGGCTATACGGGAAATAGCACTTTTTTTTAAACAGTGTATCTAAACAGTCTTGGTAAATTTTACATGCTCTGTTTATGCTGTAAGTGGCCTCCGACAGTAAATCCTTACCTGCAAAAAAAAAATCCAATGAGAAATTAGCAGTGTCTCTTAAGAAGGAACCCTGTGGTCTTATAAACCTCAGATTCGTCCTTGACGATGCTGAAGATAGAGGCTTCGTCTCCATCTTCATCTCTAGATTATCGTTTTTTACTGTGAATGAGAATGTTTCCTCCCATCAGCCAACCAACCCTTGTCACATGAAAGCAGATTATCTGTTGCCCCTTCACGCACAAACAGGGTACTTGAGAATTTCTTGGAGTGCTACAAAATACAGTATAAAAATTCCCTACATCCCATTGCGAGTCATGTCGCGATGGTGAGGTGATTAGAGAAGTTCTGCATGGAGATGTTATCAATGAGGTTCTTATTTGGCGATATGTTTTGAGACTGGTCGACATCGCTTATTGGTATATACAGCTGGTATGGTCAGTTGGTCTTGTTGGTTGGTCTTATGGATTTTCTTTGACAATAATTTGGTTCATCAGGAACACTTCCATCACTAGAATGAAGTGTTTCCTGACTTATTCTGATAACTTGACCTAACCTCACTTTTTAGTTTATTTTGGAAGTGTGCCTTAACCATATTGACTAATTATTATGTGTAAGAAAGAAGAGTTGGCAAAGTGGAATTATGGGAGGTCCTGCTTTAGCGAGTAATCAGTTGAGCGAATAGAAGTAATGGGTGGGTTGGAGAGGAACCGACTAATTAGTCGAATGATAATGTGTAAGTGGAGTGGTGGCAAGTTATTGGATTGAGGGGGAAGCTGTGGTCGGAGGGTGAGGGAGAAGTATTGGAATGTGAGGGCGTGGGGCGAGGGTAATGAGAAAGGTGGAGATTCATGCGGTGGCATGCTTATTAGTGTGGGTTAATGATAAGGGGGTGGAGTATTTGGAGAGTTGTGTGATGGGTTGGTGGTGTGGGTGGACAGTAAAGGAGAGGGGTTAGAGAGGTTGTCTGTTATATAAAGCCAATATTTCGTTGGATGAAGGAGGTAGGTGCAAGAGAGGGGAGGCAGATTGATCGACCGTGTATATAGTCAATGTTTAATTGGCATGGGTCAATCATCTGCTGGTCGTTGTACCCGGGTGGCTGCGCTCCGCCATGTTTACAACATTCTCGATGAGAATCGAACTTCGTACCTCTTACTTTTTAGTCTCTAATATATACTTTTTAATATTTTAAGAAGTGTTTTTAAACTTTAGAATGTTTACAAGTTTATAATTTTACGAAATATTGCATTTTATAAAAATTTTATAATACTCAAAATGTCTCCGATTTTCACGATTTTTCTCGACTTTTTGTGTCTAAAGTAAGTTGGGGTGAAAGCCAAGGGCACGGTAATCCAACATGCCATTCGGTGGCGTCAACTTGTTTTTTCGGGTTTTTGACTAGTTTTTCGATATTTTTAGCATTTTTCTCTATTTTTTCGGCTCAAAGTCATTGGGGTCAAGGTCACCCACACGCAACATAACGTTGGGGGTCATTAATGTAATTTAACCCCTCCCCTCGATTTTTATGACTTTTTATAGATTTTTAAATTTGAAATTCGTTGGCTCGCAAGTGGGAATCGTGCTGGATAATGGCGCTGGTCGGCGGGTTTTCTAGGGGATCTCCCGTTACTTCCGCCCCTTCATTCCGGCGCTACTCCATACTCACCTCAATCACCCTCATAGGCTCTCAAGACCTCGCTGTTTATAACCTCCCAAATCTCTTCACTCACTCCACCCACTAACCGAGAAGTCAATCTCCAATCGCGAGTGAACCGTGTATCATTTCAAATAATTTATTTCGTTTCATTCTTATAAAAAAAAACCCTTATTGTGATAAAACGTTTCTGCAAAATTTAATTTTGGAAATTAATTTGGCACAATTTTTGTAATTCAAAGGATTATTATTACTTTAGAAAAGAATACTGGAATATATATTTATTTACTATTGTGTAATTTTAGTTAAAACTCTTTTGATATTAAATCGTTTAGTATTAAAACAAATTTCCACGAAACCTAGAAAAATGTAGGTTCTTGAAAGTCAGCAACGCGCTTGTATACCTAATGCGCCGGCTGCAGTAGAATGTTTCAAATGCACGTTTTCCAAGACACTGCAGCACGTTTGCCTGATCTGTTCTCATACCAGATAATATTGCACTTCACAGTAAACACGAATACAACTTCCAAAAAGTTTAAAGACTTTATTTCGAACAAATAAAAAAATAAATATTTTGAGACTGCTGCAACTAAAAATATTGTAACTAACGATCTGCAAAAAATTCTATATTCTGTAGGGATCGGCACAATAAGTGGTATAGTTACTGCTGAAAGCGTGTCAGTTACAGTAACGTGACAGTAAGCTTACATACCTGGTCAATGTTGAGCAGGTAGATGCGATAGGAAACATGACAGGCGTGCGTGTGTTGTCTTTATCGCTCTTCAAGGGAAAGTATCACAATGGAAGTGGACGCCTTATCTTGAACCTTTCTGTTTCCACACCCCTTAAATTAGAAGATTGGTTAGCATCCGTGCATGGAAGAAATAAAGATTATTATCATCGTTATTGATTACTTTCCGGCAACGCTCTTCTGGTGAAGAAGTTAAGATTAAAAAGGCTCGAGCTTTCCTGGCTGTGTGTATGTATATGTTTAGGCATGTGTGTGTGGCCCGTATTAAATTAATAAACACGTCAACCGAATTTCACCTGACTCGGCACATATATAGTCTTAGTACGGACACCTGACATTTACAGTTTTCAACTACACAGGGTATTTACTTTTAAAATGGCGCCCATTTAAATATTTCGGTTGATATGTAATATCTCGGGAACCATTCAACCGAATGAAACAAAATTTTGTTTGCAATCAGAGCATCGTGTAAATATGAAATACGAAAAGGCTATTGTTGTTGTTCCATCATTTTGGAAGATAGCATTATATAAAAAAAATAGAGATTTTACATTATACCTCGAAAACTATCATAGCAATTCTCACCCAATTTGGCATGTACGTATCGATATGGCAGGATTAGTATATGTAAGTAATTGCAATTGATAAGGTACTTATTTTCAAAATGGCGGGCATAAAAATTAATTTGTTTTATATGGTATATCTACTATACAATCTAACAGATGTCGTCCAATGTTTGTTTTATGAAAGTATATATTCCAAGCATTATACGTGCCAACACATAGCTACATTTGTCTGCAATTTTGTAAGATAGCGCCACATTAATTAATTAAGTGTTTGTCATATCTCGGTAAGCAATTAACAGATTCCTACCTAATTTGGCAAAGAAATAATACTAAAGCAGATAAAATAAATTGTATTTTTTAGTTATTTCAGACACTCATTTAAAAAATGGCGGCTATATAGTTATTAAGTTTAGCATGCTATATCGTCGGAGCCATATAACCAATGCCAACTTATCTTTGTACTCTGGCAGTAGAAATTACAACTATCAACATTACATACGAATAATATTTTGTGCGTCATTTTGTTAGGTAGAGTAGTACGAATAAATAATGTTTTAATATAATATCTCATGAAACAATTGACAGATTCCTGCCAAATTTTGCAATCAAATAGTACTGTAGCAGTTGGTGTAATCTCGTACGTTTTTAATAGTTTAGGTACTTATTTTCAAATGTTGGCTGTATAAATAATTTTGCTCTTTATATTTTTTTAACTAAACAAATTCCAAATTAAATTTGTATGCTTACATTACCTTTTACAACCATAAAATTAGTCTACACAGAGCCTCATTTCTGTGACATTTTGTAAGATAGCCCCACATAAAAAAAAAGTTTTTGTGTCATATCTCGGGAAACTATGTATCTATATTGACTAAACTAGGCGAAGAATTTGTATTGTGTTAGGCCATATTAACATTTGTATTTTTTTTTTTAAAGAATGACAGACTTTTATTTAAAGAATGTTGTCTGTAAAAATATGTTATGTTTTCTGTACTATACTTACAAAACTATGTAATCTATTTTATCTTTAATTTGTGTACTGGTAATATACAGTCATCGAATTTTCTAATACGTAACATTTTTGTCCTTCATTTATGAAGATCATAAAAAGTAAAATATGGTGGTTTTATGCAATATCTCGAGGACCAACAAACTGATCCCCACACAATGTTACACAAAAATAGTGATACATTATGTTATGTAAACTCACATGTTTCAGGTGTGGTGGTTTTTTAATGGCGTTAATATAAATAATTTAATCTAGTATGTTGTATCTACGTGACAATTTAACAAAAACCACATTCAACGAAAATTTGTACATAAACAGTATTCATAAGAATCATCAATTAAGCTTACATAAATACAATTTTTACCATTTATTTGCAAAATAATGGCAGTAGAAGAAAATCGAATATTTTGCCTTTTTTTTTGGAACAGTTCAACTGACTTCCACCACATTTTGCTCACCATAAATGCTACGGATGGACATGCAACATTTCATGATTCAAGTGGTTTAGACAACGATGTTCAAAATGGCGGCTTCATAAATAATTTAGATAAGTTTGGCACATACATTAAACAATTTAAAAAAATTCAACCAAACTTTGTTTGATGACAATACATATTAGAAGCATCATATACAGAGTATCTTTTTGTAGTGGCTCAGTCATTCATTTTCAAAATTACGGCCATGCTAATACTTTGGGTAAGTAAAACCTTGGACTGGTTAAATCTGAAGTTGATGCCCCAAATTCGACCTCCGTAATGCAGTTGATTGCACACTAACTTATGGTACAAGGATTTCTTGGTTAGAGTCCCGGGTAATGCACGTGTATATTTGTAATTATTTCACTACTGTTGCATATGTTTTTGGTTTCATCTCTAATGAGATTACTTTCGAGACGTCTTGTTCTACCTACCAATTCAGCTTTTAAGAACTCATTAAAAAATAAATTGCAAGGATGTAGAGAAAAACTAGGCTCATTAGTTATCATTAACTTCTTGTTAAAAATTTAATTTTTTCTGTATATAGGCAATAAATTTTTAAGAAATTCGGATTGGAAAAATGTAAACTTAACATTAATGCAAGGAACAAGAACTCAATTATAAAATATGATAATTTAAATTTGATAAAAATAACCACGGGCTGTTCTATGATATCAATAAAATGACTCAAAAATAGTGTATTTATAAGCTTTTATAAATTTATACTTCAAATCTGGGTTCTCTCTGAACTTTTAAAGAATACATTTCTTCAACAAATCCTGAAATAAATTAATACCACTTCACTGTTTAAATTAAAAAATGGTTCGAATTATATTTTTTGTGAGTTCCAGTAACAGTAAAACGAATATGTAATGTAATTATGTAATAATAATAATTGTAAGCTTTGTTTTGGATCAATATTTTTCTCATTGGTTAGGGAACAACATTTATTTAGGAATTATGAAGTAATCCGCTACGGCTTGTATTATAGAACCACCCAAGGATTTGCCTAAAGCGAAATCTCGATGGGCAAAAAAAAACCCGAGTCCTCCCAAACGCGAGGCGAGTTGTTTGCCACTGTGCTACTTCACTCAGTTTGTTTTCATAAAAGCAGAAACTAAATTAAATAAACTCCGTGTCTACTAATTAAATAACTACACTTTAATAACATCAGTACGTCACAAAACTACTGTCACGTAATCGCCGCCAAATTAACTGGGAGAATCACATTCACCTGGCCGTTGAAGAATATGCAGTGTGGGCTAAGAAATTCATAAAACGGCCGATTTCAAAAGTTATTACTGCAATTTTACTTTGACAAATTTTGTATTTTACGTGATTAAACCTTAAATTTTATGTCCTGTGAATTAAATTAATATTTTGCTCAATGTAAACATAAGTGCTGTATTCCGAGAAAGTTTTAGTTGAATCAAACAAAGCTTCTCTGGATTAAAAACTTGTTTTTTGTATAGGGGTAATAAAATATTTTGTTTTTGAAAACAAATTAATGGTTGTTCTTATTTGGTTGCCTAAAACAAAGATTTTGTTGGTGTTGGTGAAACTAAAGATTTGTTTGGCTCTACATATCTTAACCATTTTCAGTTAATACACACTAAAATTAAGCGTGATTGAGATTTGAACTGACTTCAGCTGCGTCCTAGCAACCGCAGCTTAAGTGAATACTGATCTGATTAGAATGTTGTTATTATAAACATACATTTAAAATACCGGGCAATGTGCGTAAATAAATATTTACATTTTAACAGCTTTACTTTTTAGATTACTGTTAAATTTTTTTATTAGGATGTTTATACCATTAATAAGCATCAATAAAAGGAGTCACAAACACTGTTATTGTCATAATTATCACAAAAATACAAACAAACTCTCAAGCTGGGTTTTCGAAAGAAGACAATCAAAAGAAAGGCCATACAGGTGCTGGTTTAGTATAAAAGAATACCCCAAATTTGGAGGTCTATAATATAAAAACCAAACAACATACAACCTTGTTTGACCAATCAAATTAACCGTGGAACCGTGAAGTTTGTTTACCATTCAACACGTCAAGGGAGAGGGGACGGTCTGATTTTGATTTTATTTAACTGTATGTTTATTGAAAACAAGGAGACTGTAGATAAGAAAGAAATAATTGAACAATAAAGGGAACTATGCATGCCAGCGTATACAGGACGCTCTTGTACATAAATTGGACAGAAGCAGAAGATGAAATACTGAAAAAAAAACCAACAAGGAGTAGTAAAATAAATAAGGGGGAAATAACCAAAACCCCTAAACTAGACAATATGGAAAAACAATATTAATAAAGGAAATACAGAAACAAAATGAAGAAATTCAAGCGCCGAAAGGCTGAGAGAACAGGGAGTAAAAACCCCACTAAAAGGAAAGTAAGCGGAAAATAATTCCACAGAAAACAGGGAATTCGACCAAATTAAGTCAGAAATACACTTAAAAGGAAAGTATGTAAAAAGAAAGTGTACATGTTATTTACTGCGGGGCTTAGGCACCCACATAATCAAAGATGTTTAGACACTGAAATTTAGTATTAACTAAAGGAAAAAAAGGAAAAGAAACAAGTGATTATTAATGTGTAAATGTTATTTTCAGCGGGGATGAGACGCCCGCACAACCAGAGGTGTTAGGACAATGAAATAAATTATTAAAACATTTAAAATTAAAAAGTAACCAAAAAATTAATAAAGTATAATTGTTGCGTACTGTGGGGCTTAGGTGCCCGCTCAACCATAGGTGTTAATGTAATACATATAGTACGATATAGAAAAGGAAAAAAATAATAAAGGAAAGGTGTGAGATTAACAAAAAGACATACGGCTGTGTCCGTTTAGTGACGAAATGACAAACCAATGGTATGAGCGTTAATTAAAACTAATGAAAGAAATAATATTCCACAAAGGAAAAGTGATATAAACGTAAAAACAATTGACACAGTGGCATTCAAACGTGAATTCCAAAAGGAGCAACGAGAAAGCGAAGGGGAATGTAACAGAGTCCAAGTCAAGACAAATTCATGATGAAATTTACCATTAAACCTGGTAAGATTTCATACCAGTTGCAAACAAAACAAATACCGGCGACTCTGAAAAATGACCAGTTATATAAAAGAAACACAATCAGAAAAAAACACTGCGCGCGGAAGGCGACCAGCAGACTGTAATACGCGTGTAAACGCACACAAATGCCAAATATGTTACGACATACGACGGAAAAGGCGGCAAAAAAACCACCATACCTAGACATACGTGGAGGCGGCAATGAACCTGCTGCATGCACTTAACAAATACCTGAAATTGAAATCAAATCTCGACAAAGACGGGAAAAGAGCTAGTGTTGCGTGTTAGTCCGCATCACGATGGCGACGGAACAACAGAAGGCGTTCTGTGTTATTCATTTTGCTAAATGTGTTACGACTGTTCAACGTGAATTCCGTCGCAAATACGGACGTCGTCTTCCCGATAGGTGGAGTATCGTACGTTGGTTTCGTCAGTTCCGAGACACAGGGTTCCAAAGAGAATGTGCAACGGATTCAACAAGCGTTCCTTCGCAGTCCGAGAAAATCAACGTGACAAGCTAGCCGAGAAATGCAAATCCCTCAATCGACGGTATGGACAGTGTTGCGAAAGCGATTGCTGTACAAACCATACAGGTTACAACTTGTACAGGCTCTTACCGAAAGGGATAGAGAACTGAGACGGGATTTCTGCGCGTTCGTTCTTGCCCAGAACGAGGCAAACGATGCCTTCATGTCTAAGCTGGTTTTTAGCGATGAAGTGACGTTCCACACAAATGGTAAGGTGAACCGGCACAACGTGCAGATATGGGGTCAGGAGCCTCCACATGAAACCACCGAACACGAGCGCGCTTCCCCCAAAGTGAACGTGTTTTGCGCTCTGTCCAATGACTTTGTTTTCGATACTTTATTTTTAAAAACATTTTATCATTATTTTTTGTATTAATTCAAGCTTGTTTTGCTTTAATTTTATCTGGTTATTCTATGTATGATGAACTATTAATATGACAACATTTATTTAGAAAAATTTAAAGATTACTTATTGAGTGTAATGTTCATCCAGAGCCTCAGTCCTCGAATTACGCCATTTTAATTAAAATTGCTCTCAATAAGTTATTTAAGATTTACTCTAATATTGTCGATCTGAAAATATTGAATTTATTGTAATAACCATTGATTATTAAATTTATTTTCTGAGAATTTAGATTAATTCGTTTTGATTTTACGTTCAAAAGACCTCATTCATAAACATTCATTCAATAACATATATATATATATATATTAGTTTTATTCTAGAACAACTTAAAGATTTAATATTTAATTCATTATTTCCACATAAATTTGTAGTCTTCATTTGAAGGCAGCTGATTTCCTTTCGATTATATTTTCCTCATTTATTTGATAGAACTTTTTGTTATTCATTTTAGAAGATCGAACATAAAACGATTCAACATTATTTGTTATAATATTTTCATGGAAATTTGCAAAAGGCTTTGGTACCTTATTTGTAATATTAAATTTTTGTTTAATATTTTGTGGTGTCATTCCAAATTAATTTATGTTACACTTCTTTCCTAAAGATCCCAATTCAGCATATGAACAGTCTTTCAAATCATAAAGAAGTGGATAATTTTAAAATATATATTTTCTTTCAAAGAAATCATCTAAAAAATTAATTTAATTATATAAAATTTTATGTCCTACACAAATATTTTTTTTACAACAATATTTTATATCCTTCACTGAATGCTTCTACATTATATTGCATAACTTTTGCCTCATGTTCTTCTCCTGGCTCACGTCTCCCATAACCAGTTTTTTCTGTATCACTTATAAACTAAAATTTCTCTAAAATAATTTTTTTATGTTATAAATTTGTTAATTGTTATTGTCGATTGTTACCACTTTTATTTCATAATTTTTCATTTTTTAAATAAAATAATTTAATTAACATTTTTTAATAATATAAATTTATTGCAAATTATTTATAATTGTTATTAATAACTTGTAAGTAATAATATTTTTATATTATTTGAAGTGATATACATTACGCTATGGTTTTTTATTCTGATATCAGATATAGTGTTCTACATACTTTTTTTTATTGTGGAACTATGGGGAGAAAATAAATTAATATCGTTAATTTCTTTAAACAATTTGCATTTTTAACTACTTGCGTATTTAGAAATTTCACTATGCAATTTTGTTTCTATGTGCTTGTCAAAGTAATTTTACATACATATTCCCCACAATCACAAAAAAAAATCCACCTAATTTTTATGTTTTTCACAATACATTTTCGAGTTACCTTTTTCATCATTATATAGTTGTTATTAATTCTATAGTAAATTCTTTGTTATTACAATTATTATCATTATTTTTTTAAACCCATTCTTTATAGTGTTCATTTGAATCCTTTTTTACATTGCTAATCCCAATAGTCTTTTAAACGTATTTCTGGTAAATTTCATTTAGACGTTTCCCTTTATTGCATTATGACAGTTCTTTTCTATTTTGTTATACATTTCCTTTTGCTATTAATATAAAAAAAAATATTTGCAATGTTCATTAACTTTCACTTTTATATTTTGGATTATAATGGTATGATTTTAAATTTTTTATAGAGTAAACTTAAAGGTTAATTCATAATAATTGTTTTATGATTATTTTTACTTAAAGTTAAATAGATTAATAATACTATTTTCATATTTTCTATTATTTTTTATATTTTTCTTTAAAAACTGGGTTTAAATCCTTCAAATATATGTGAAAAGTGAGGTTCGAAAATATGTGGGTCTGTGTGCTCGCTCTCTCAAATATTATCTACTGGTAATTCAAAAACCGAATTTAAATTCTCGTGCGTTAAGCCACGCATTAGGCAGTAAATATTTTGTGGGAAATATATAAGCAGTTTCTTGGAAAAAATACACATATTATAATTTATATTAACCGTTTTAACTAGCTAATCAAAATTCATATAACTGAATAATTGTTTAAATTAGGAACTGTATTGGAAAAAAACCTCTGTCATAACTAATACGGTAAAAAAGGGAGGAATATTAAATATATGTTCGTAAATATATTTTGCGGAGATCCATTGCAAGCTTTACTACTCTAAACACTTTTATACACTGCTTTGCAAAAAATTTGATTACTATGAAAGAATCGCACTAGTACAACGAATGTTGTTACACAGTATAGACATAGTCTGGCATGTGTCCCATTTGCGTTTAATGTTGTTTGCTTGTGCTGATGTGCCAATAGGGGGCATATCCTACATCTCTCTCCATTATTCATAGCTGCAAGACACTTAGTAGCAGTGCGAGCCACAGAGGCATGTTCAGTGAACACGCCGCATGCACCGATGGCGTCTCGACAAGCCTTTGCTCAGCTGGATGAATTTGAGAGACGCCGCATTTTCCGCCTCCGAGAGGCAAGTTTCACGTTTCTGCTCATTGCTGACGATTGGCTACACTGTGCCTCACTGGCTACACTGTGAGTCTGTGTCGGACGCAGTGGGGACAGAAGTGAACACACAAACGTCGAGAAGGCCCGGGTTGACCACGGCAAACCTCCAGCAGGGAGGATAGTTTCATCGTGCGACATGCNCACACAAACGTCGAGAAGGCCCGGGTTGACCACGGCAAACCTCCAGCAGGGAGGATAGTTTCATCGTGCGACATGCTGTAAGCACTCTATGGGCGTCGCTGCGCACCATCCAGGGAGATGTGACGGCAGCTGGGGCTACGCCTGTGTCCACCAGTATCACATCCAGGCGGCTAGTAGAGCGGGGACTGTCATCGCGACGTCCCTTACTACGTCTGTCATTACGACCTGAGCATCGCCGAGCACGTGTGACCTTCTGATGGGAACGGGGAGCATGGCAACTTGCGGATTGGCGACGACTGGTGTTCAGCGACGAATCACGGTTCTGTCTGGATACAGATGACCGCTTAGTTCGAGTCTGCACTGGAAGAAAAATATTGTCTTAGGAACCATAATTCTGTAGCCGTTACCCTCCAAGACTGTTTAAATAGAGACATCAGTTTGTTTGGTGGTGGCTACCTTACGAATATTGTTAAAGTTATTTAGTCACGCCAACAGATCATATTGTAAAATGTCAGTGCGTCACAAATCAATGATGTCAATATTTTCTATAGAATGAAATGTTGCTAATACAAATGAGTAGGGTTCTGACTACAATTCAGTATGGTGTTCCCTACTACGCTGCTCTGATGCCTCTACAGAGCTGATTGTGCCCCCAGCAGTAACATATGGCAGTGATAACATTCTGTTCTGTTGTCTTAACTGATCTGCGTGGTGGCCCTAACAATCTTATGTGGTCTATTGTAATTCCCTCGTTGGCGCACAGAATTCTCTGCTATCTGTCAATATTTTTCGGAACTTGAAATTCATTTAGGAAGCAAGCAGCCTCGAACTGCAGGACCTTGTGATGAAAGACGTACGCCTTAGACAGCTCGAATATTATATCGCTTTTTTTAAATGTATTTCTTTTCATTGTTTAATTTTTTTTAAAGCATGTCATGTAACGTGTCTGCAGACGAATCTCAACGCACAGAATTCTCATATAAGTGAGCTTTTTCTTTATTTTATATATAAATTAATATTATACAACATTAGATGCCATCTGATATAGAAATGTTTTTACGTGTAACGTTTGTGTAAACAGGGTTTCATTTCACATCAGATAATTTGTAGCACCAATAAAAATATGGCCTTAGTAATTTCATTTTTATGTTCTGTTTGTGTACGTGATATACGAATTTCATAAATAAACAGGATATTTCAGCACCCGTGTTGCTATTGTGGCATTTAACCCCTAACATGGCAGTGTCTGTTAACATTTTGAAGGGTACACATTACCCTCACAGATTGTCAAGAGCCTCCACTAAATAAATATTACTTCACATTATTAAAATTTTCCTTTTTATCTTCTGTGTTGTCAATCCTGCTAGTTCTATAATATTCAAAAGGATTAGAGGGTGCCTTTAACAGCACCCGACACTAATGTAATTACCATACTTGTTCGTTAACTCTAAAATACAAGTTCTGTAATCTTAACAGATTCAGATGGTTCCTCTAACAATCCACGACACTAAGTGCCATACTTGTTTGTTAACTTTACAATAATAGCTNAACAGATTCAGATGGTTCCTCTAACAATCCACGACACTAAGTGCCATACTTGTTTGTTAACTTTACAATAATAGCTATGTTATCTTAACAGAAACGGAGGGTGACTCCAACAGTCCAAGATAAAAAAGAGGTGATTTCTTCTAAACATTCTGTTGCAAATACCAAACAGCATTGTTGGGTTTACAATTTGTTGTTATGTTATCGTAAGAATACTGTTAAGATTGTGTTCACAACTATCTGTATAGTTCCTACTACAGAAATAATTTTTCCTTCTACTAAAAAGATGGTTCCCACAACAGAATAACTTGTAATAATATTTGGATTGTAAAGTATTACANCATTTTTCCTTCTACTAAAAAGATGGTTCCCACAACAGAATAACTTGTAATAATATTTGGATTGTAAAGTATTACAGAACATTCTGTTGTTGGTAGCAAAGTTTAGTTGTCGCTACTACAAAATGCCATTACAGAACTGTTCTGTTGAGTTCTCTCTGCTGATTTCTTTCAGTATGGCCAGCGCCTTAATTCACTCTTCATTGCAGAGCGGCACACCGCCCCAACGAGGGGATGTCAACTTGTGGGGTGCAATTTCCTACTATTCTCGCACCTCAACTGGAGGTGGTTGAAGGAACAATGACTGTGCGGTGATACGTCCGGGGAATTCTGCGACAATGTGAGCTTCCCTTCCTGGTGCAGTTTGACAGCGCCATGTGCCAGCAGGATAATACCTGGCCTCACGCAGCCTAGGCATCTCTGGCCTGCCTTCGTGATGTCAACATACTTCCTTGACCAGCAAGGTTACAGACGTCTCGCCCATCGAGAACGTTTGGATCTTGTTTGAAGGGCAACTTTGGCCGGTAGTAACTACGACTGATTAGACTATGTCAGTGCCCCGGGTGGTACAACACCATACTTAGGACTGGTTTTACATGTATGTTTCAAGTTTCGGCTATGTGACCAGACGATTGATTTCAACATAAGTGTTAATCATATGATAGTCTAGTACAGTTTTTCAAAAGACATTTTCCGGTAAAGAAAGTGTTGTTCATCTAAGTAGTAATTAAGATAAATCTGACAACCTTGCAGTGACGCTTTCGTTCGTTATTAGCTGCTGTTAAGTCGTCATATGCCACTTATGTTGTTCTGGATAAACAAAATTTATTTTAAAAACCTGAAAGGAAGCACCAATAATAAACTGTTTTGATGAGTAATCTTTACTACTTCAGATAATTTTTTATTTATTTCTTATGTTCGATTTATGTGTTACTGAAAACAAGATAGTTAGACTAATGCGAATTCTTGTAGACTTTTGAGGGGTTTATGTGACACGTGATTTAAATTTAAAGAAGTTTCTAGAAACGGCTTCATAGTGATTACATATTTGAAGTACTTAAAATGTAGAGGTGTTACGATACATCTTTCACGACTTAAAAATACGAGCGGCATATTAACACATTCTTGGAGCCAGGGCTTTACATCTAACTACACGTTACTAAATACAGTGATGACTATCGCTTCCATATGTGTATATTTTAATTAATACAATATGATGCACATACTTCCAGGAATATCATTAAGCAGTATATGCATAACATTTTTAAAACTTGACCATTGTACAAATTTTTAAAATATCGTAATTCGATTTAAGAATGATTTAAAGAGACGATAACTTTTAATATAACTATAGTTGATGGCAATTTCTGTAGATNCGTAATTCGATTTAAGAATGATTTAAAGAGACGATAACTTTTAATATAACTATAGTTGATGGCAATTTCTGTAGATGTACGGAAAATTTTACGGAGATGTAGAGTTAAAAATGCCTTTCCGTGAGGCATTACTGCTTATTGCCTTTACTCGACCGTAAATATAAAATACGGAAACTCTTCGTAATATTATGGCTACGATTTTTAGACACCAATAATTCAGATGATACCTGAAGCGTAGTAGGGAAGTACAATAATGCAAAAGTACAATAACGTCACTTTTATTTTTCTAAATGTAGCAAGAACCGTTTTTGTGATACATATATAAAAATATCTACTGACAAGTAATAAATTAAAGTCGCGAAGTTAAAGTGACAAACTGTTACATCCTGGGATAAATATTTCACTTAAAAATAGCGAGTATGCTTACAAATTCCGTACTATTGAAAAATAATAATATAATTTACGAAATACGTTTCCTTGTTACTTTTTCTGAGTGGAGAATACTTCACTACCAATTATCTTACTTTCCCAGGAAAATTGACTCATGCCATCATGCGGCTTGAGTCCCCTTCGTAAATTTTGTTGTTGTTGTGAGAAACAAAACCGTGTATGTTAATCNTCATGCCATCATGCGGCTTGAGTCCCCTTCGTAAATTTTGTTGTTGTTGTGAGAAACAAAACCGTGTATGTTAATCACTGTTAATAACTGTCGTCCCGATGCGAGAATACAACATGTACTACAATTTCAACAGAGCAGACGTGCAATGCGCTTGCGGACATTTTATTGTCATTCTGAAGTGTCAGTAAAACGATAAATACAACTCATCCCAAGTGGTGACATTATTATTTCCTTGCCGAGGTTAATACGTGTCTTTATCCCNTCATGCCATCATGCGGCTTGAGTCCCCTTCGTAAATTTTGTTGTTGTTGTGAGAAACAAAACCGTGTATGTTAATCGCTGTTAATAACTGTCGTCCCGATGCGAGAATACAACATGTACTACAATTTCAACAGAGCAGACGTGCAATGCGCTTGCGGACATTTTATTGTCATTCTGAAGTGTCAGCAAAACGATAAATACAACTCATCCCAAGTGGTGACATTATTATTTCCTTGCCGAGGTTAATACGTGTCTTTATCCCNTAAAACGATAAATACAACTCATCCCAAGTGGTGACATTATTATTTCCTTGCCGAGGTTAATACGTGTCTTTATCCCCCAAGAAAAGGTGCGCTACTATAGATAGACAAAGTCCTCGTGTAATGGAATGCTTGCGGTTATTACACACAGAATACAGATTCCAGACTCGACACTTTTTATAAGTTTTTTGCATGGGTGAAAAAAAAAGGGGGGTTTGGGGGGGAGACTATGATTCTATTTTTCATTTTCACTCATAATTGTTTATAACAGTTATTTCCGAGACTGCAACAAACGGTAATTTTAATTTCATTTCTAAAAAAGAAGTAAGCGGAAATACAAACCAATAATTTTTAATATCGGAATCACATGTGCAGCATTTTATATGCAAAATTTTTCTAATACTACGTAAGATTACTTTGGCAACAAGATTTACAAATAATTTTCTTGTGTGAAATATAAAAAAACCTGTATATTTTGGTAAACGTACTATCCTTTGAAGTACAAACTGTATAATTCCCTTTGTGGACTTGGACTGAAGATTCGTAAACGAGATCTTCTTAACGTTTAGATCATAAACGTTTCGAAGAAATATGAGAAGAACACAGAATAAGTTAATAAGGCCTACTGCAAATAAATCGTGCAGAAACACACCAGAACTTATATTAATTAATAGGCACAAGGTGCTCACCTAACAGAGCATTTTCAGAATTATAAGTGGCATGGTAATTAGAAAAATCTACCAAACTAAAACTTTATATGGGTCCACATTAGTAGAGCGCTAGAAAAAAGGAAACAAAAACTTATTAATTTAATAGATTTTGCCAATTGGTCACTCACGAGAACCTAACGATCTTTGCGATAGTAATAGTGTACGCTGTAGCAGTCACCGCAAACCCAACATGACATTTGGAAATGTAACCATCTGTAATGGTTGTAAATACAAAGTATATAAAAAAAATTAGCAGACCTGTTTTTATTTTTAAAGGGAACAAATTACTTACTCTCTAACCAAACACTTAAACATATTTATTCGAACACCATGTAAAATATTTGAAAAAAAAAAAAAAAAAAAAAAAAAAANATATATATATATTTCAAAAGATTATACAATATAATGTGTGGCTTCAACTACTGTTACTCTATTCGAAATTAATAATTTTTTGGCGGAGAATTATTTGAAACAAACCATAAAAGTTTTTATTTCCCATGAAACAATCACAGCCCAACCACTTTGACTTGGAGAAACCAAACATACCTTAACAAAAGCGCTTAATATAACTGTCGCAGTGGTTCACAATCATGTATTCCTAGCAAACAATCACATCATAGAAGCGGCCATCAAGGTCTTGAAATGCGAATATACCAAAACCGGGGTTACAAACAGCCGCACCATGTCTTACAACCAGAGGTCTTGCACACACTGCAGGCTCGTACTAGAGAGATCAACTTGTACAACTGCTGTTTATTATGTCAATAATCTCTCTGAAATCAACACCCGTACAGTACAGTTACAACCAGTGGTCTTGCCGCACTGAAGGCTCCCACTAGAAGGATCCACGGGTACAATTGCTGTTTCTAATGTCAAATACCGCTCTGAATTCAACACCCGTACAATAGAGTTACAACCAGTGGTCTTGCCCACACTCAAGGCTCGCACTAGAGGGATCCACGGGTACAACTGATGTTTCTTATGTCAATCAAAGCTCTGAATTCAACAACCGTACCATACAGTTACAACCGGTGGTCTTGCCCACACTGAAGGCTCGCACTAGAGGGATCTACGGGTACAACTGATGTTTCTAATGTCAATGACTGCTCCGAATCCAACAACCACACCATACAGTTACAACCGGTGGTCTTGCACACACTGCAGGCTCGTACTAGAGAGATCCACTTGTACAACTGCTGTTTATTATGGCAATGACCTCTCTGAATTCAACACCCGTACAGTACAGTCACAACCAGTGGTCTTGCCCACACTGAAGGCTCGCACTAGAGGGATCTACGGTTACAACTGATGTTTCCAATGTCAATGACTGCTCCGAATCCAACAACCGCACCATACATTTACAACCGGTGATCTTGCCCACACTGAAGGCTCGCACTAGAGGGATCTACGGGTACAACTGATGTTTCTAATGTCAATGACTGCTCCAGCCCCAACAACCGCACCATACAGTTACAACTGGTGGTCTTGCACACACTGCAGGCTCGTACTAGAGAGATCCACGGGCACAACTGCTGTTTATTTTGTCAATGACTGCACTGAATCCAACACCAGCATCTTGATGTTACCACAAGTGGTCTTGCTTACACAGGAGTCTCACACTAGAGGAATCCACAAGTACAGCCACTGTATCTTATGTCAATGACCACTCTGATTTCAACACCTGCGCCATCAGTTACAACCAGGGGTCTTCCCCAAACTGGAGGTTCGCACTAGAGGGATCCATAGGTGAAACTGCTGCTTCGTATCTCATTGCTCGCTCTGTATTAAACACCCGCACCATGCAGTTTCAACCAGTGGTCTTGCCCACACTGAAGGCTCGCACTAGAAGGATCCATGGTTACAACTGCTGTTTCTTATGTAAATGACCGCTCTGAATTCAACACCGACACCATGCGGTTACAAACAGTGGTCTTGCCCGCACTGAAGGCTTCCACTAGAAGTATCCATGGTTACAATTGCTGTTTCTAATATTAAAAACCGCTCTGAAATCAACACCTGTAACATAAACTTACAACCAGTTTTCTTGCCCACACTGAAGGCACGCACAAGAGGGATCCACGGGTACGACTGATGTTTCTAATCTCAATGAATGCTCCGAATCCAACAACCACACCATACAGTTACAACCGGTTGTCTTGCACACACAGCAGGCTCGTATTAGAGACATCCACGGGCACAACTGCTGTTTATTATGTCAATGACTTCACTGAATCCAACACCAGCATCTTGATGTTACAACAAGTGGTCTTGCCCACACAGGAGTCTCACACTAGAGGGATCCACAAGTACAGCCACTGTATCTTATGTCAATGAACACTCTGATTTCAACACCTGCGCCATCAGTTACAACCAGGGGTCTTGCCCGCACTAAAGGCTCGCACTAGAGGTATCCACGCGTACAATTGCTGTTTCTAATGTCAAATACCGCTCTGAATTCCACACCCGTACTATACAGTTACAACCAGTGGTCTTGCCCACACTGAAGGCTCGCACTAGAAGGATCCATGGTTACAACTGCTGTTTCTTATGTCAATAACCACTCTGAATTCAACACCGGCACCATGCAGTTTCAACCATTGGTCTTGCCCGCACTGAAGGCTCGCACTAGAAGGAGCCATGGGTACAATTGCTGTTTATAATGTCAAATACCGCTCTGAACTCAACACCCGTACTATACAGTTACAACCAGTGGTCTTGCCCACACTGAATGCTTGCACTAGAAGGATCCATGGGTACAATTGCTGTTTCTTATGTCAAATACCGCTCTGATTTCAACACCTGCACNTGTTTCTTATGTCAAATACCGCTCTGATTTCAACACCTGCACCATGCAGTTACAAACAGTGGTCTTGCCTGCACTGAAGGCTCGCACTAGAAGGATCCATGGGTACAATTGCTCTTTCTAATGTCAAATACCGCTTTGAACTCAACACCCGCACCATANCGCACTAGAAGGATCCATGGGTACAATTGCTCTTTCTAATGTCAAATACCGCTTTGAACTCAACACCCGCACCATACAGTTACAACCAGTGGTCTTGCCCACATTGATGGCTCGCACTAGAGGGACCCACAGGTACAACTGCTTTTTCTTATGTCAATGTCATCTCTGAATCCAACACCCACACTTTGCAGTTTCAACCAGTTGTCTTGCCCACAGTAGAGGCTCGCACTATATGGTCCAACAGTAGCCACTGTTGTTTCGTATGTAAATGATAGCTCTGAATTCAACACCTGCACCATGCAGTTACAACCAGTGGTCTTGCCCGCACTAAAGGCTCGCACTAGAGGGACCAACAGGTACAACTGCTGTTTCTTATGTCAACGACTGCTTTAAATCCACTTATTCTGTCATTCAACTACATTGATGTACCAGGACAAATAAGTCAGACATTTTACTGGCATGGTGCTGTCTTTCAATGAGGGGACATACTCAAAATAGGTATCCGTTAGTCAAGAATTGCCCGTTTGATTTGATTGGACCTATTTAATGTTAATCTTTTTAGAATAATGACGGAAAGAAAATGAGCATGGTAGCTCTTAAACATAAGCATCTATTAACATAAGTAGCTTTTTTGTAAGTCGAGTAAATAAATATTTAAATATGAAAGGTAAGGATGATAGAAGTATTACATTAGTGGAGCGCACTTCATTTGCCTGGACCTGTACTTTCAGAAAATTTATTTGATATAAAGGAAAAATACGGGTGAAAATTATCGAAAAGTCTTTGTAAAATTACACATATTTAGCTTTACTTCTGTAAGCCATNAAGGAAAAATACGGGTGAAAATTATCGAAAAGTCTTTGTAAAATTACACATATTTAGCTTTACTTCTGTAAGCCATTTATTTTCCGTAAATTTCACAACATTGATACCTCCCTATTACTATGGCGTATAGTAGGTATGGAATCTGCTCTCGGCGTAAGGCGTCAGCACTTGATGCTAGTCCTCCATGTTNATTACTATGGCGTATAGTAGGTATGGAATCTGCTCTCGGCGTAAGGCGTCAGCACTTGATGCTAGTCCTCCATGTTAGGGCGTAGGAATATGTCGACACTATTGTCTCTAGGTCCTATTTACCAAATAAATTCGCCTTGTTTTCAAGTTACCCTAAGTCAGTTTTATTTATGCTTAACAGGGTCACTTCTACAGGAACACACNTAAATTCGCCTTGTTTTCAAGTTACCCTAAGTCAGTTTTATTTATGCTTAACAGGGTCACTTCTACAGGAACACACAAGACAACTCTCCCCTTCCCCTTTTGCTATGTAGGCTACGTAAGGCTTGACGCGGAGATTTGCGCCGTGGGGGAGCAAGGTTCGTCGCACTTCCGGTATGTTACTACTTAGCTTATCTCGAGGCGATGGTTCATCTCCCAGCTGGCGACCTGGGACCGCTCCGGCACTTGGTGGGCGTCTCGACGCCTGGTCTCGAACTCCTCCTCTCGGCTCCACTCCGCACTGCTCGATTGACGACGGCCGACTGCCGTTGGCGTTTCGTCCCGGATTCACTCTGCACTCCTCGATTCCCGTCGGCCGACTGCCGTTTTCTCGGACTCTTCCCGCCGCACGTCTCGCTTGACGTCCTCCGACTGACGTTGACGTCTTGATGCATTCTCGCGAACTCGTTTCTCCCGGCTCTGGTCCACACTCCTCGCTGGACGACGTCTGACTGCCCCATTCCTCCCTTTTCCTCGCGGTTTTGTATGCTCGTCCGCCATATTGAACTCGCCTCCTCTCTGCACGTGGCTGCGCTGACCGCCGCGTCCCCCTGGGTCGTAAAACACGTGGCCGCTGCTCCTGTGATCCGCACGTGGCCCGGCGTGCCCGGCGTCACCCCTTGATTCTGGCATGGAAGTTTGTTGTTCCGTTCTGCACGTGCGGGAACACTTGGGTGGCCTCTTGGTTCGACGCACGTGTTCCTTCCGCTGTCCCCGGATATTGTGTGGCTATTATTCCCGCCCGCTCACCAAAAGCTCTCATCGTTTATTGCGATAGCCAGCCTGGGACAGACGCAGCCGATGGTGTGAGCTCGGCATCCCTTGGCAGCTGCGAACGCAGCTGTGCCCGCGCACGTGTGTCTTCCGCTGTCTCTGGATATCGTCTGCACGTGCAGGAACATTTGCACATGCAGGAACCTTTGGTAGCACGCCTTGCAGCTGCGAGGTGCGGCAGCATCTTCCTGGTGTCATTCTTCCAGTACGTCCGCAAAACCCTTAGTATTTATTGCGGTCGTCCGCCTGTGAGTTTCGCCAGAGCGTGTCTTCTGACGAATAAACTGTCTTTCGGGACGCGGGACGCGTCAACATTTTCCGCGAATTTACAAATCCTCTCCCCACAGTCCCTAGTATATATATTTTTTTAAATTACCGATCATATAAAAACATTATATTTTTAGGATCTAACAGCATTTACGAGAAAAAAAGTCTAATGAGATATGTAAGGACAATAAAGAAAGTTTGTAAATTGCGACTCTTACCAAAACCCGATACATGAGAAGGATATTATGTAACTTTTTCAGCTTCTAGTAATGTTAGAGTTTTCACAGTCTTGCTAAATGTTAACAAGAGGCATGTGATACTTTTTGACGTTTAAAAGTGGTTACTTGTATGTTCTGATTGCCGCAGAAGCGACAATTGTCTAGTTATAGATGGAATGAAGACGTCGTGTATCCTGGTCATTATTCGTACCCGAAACCTGAAGCTGCTGAAAACACGAAGTGGTTATGTATTTTATGTGTACAGATCTCAGTTTTGTTTAACGTCATAATGGAGAGAGTTTTTGTAGATACTAATTATCTCTGTAGAAATTTCAATCAATTTGCGGACATTTTTAAAACCATGGACTGGAATAGCTGTTGATACTCGATCTCCCGAGAGATGCTGCAGGCTGCCAGCCAGAGTTCCCATCGCTATACAATACCAACTTATCTACGTAATTTTGTAAAATTTATAAAAGTTTACATAAAAGCGTACGGAGTTTATTGCCAAAATGCGAAAATCAAATAAAATGTATTCTTTCACCTAACGGCCTCCAACAAGAACAATTCCAAAGGTTATGGAAGTAGAACACACGAGAGATGAAAGTGGTTATCTGACAACGTAATAAAGACAAACAAAAGTTTTAATCATTAGTTACTCTCAAACTCTTTCTCAGCAGACATTTCCGGTTAAAGAAGTGCTTGTTAGCCTTGCGCCGGTACAAGTAAATATGACAACCATAATGTGAAGATTCAGTTCGCGATTGTTTGTTATTAGGATCTCATATGCCGTTTATGTACAGCTGGTTAGACAAAGTTTGTTGTAAAAACACGGAAGGAAGCTTAAATTATTAATGGTTTCTATCAGAAAATCTTACTGCTTCAGGTAAATTTTGGTTAGTTAACTTGATTTATAGGTATTTATATGTTCCAGAAAACACGACAAATGCACTCTTACGAATTCATGTAGACTTTTGAGTTGTTTATGTGGAATGCAATCCTGACTCTTGACAGTTTTCAGAGTAACTATCTTAGTGATTATGCATTAGATGTATTGAATTGTCGAGGTACTTGATACACATTTCCTATTGTGTTCTCGGCATCACACATAGACTTCAAAACACCACTTGTTTCGGATCTGTCGCCATACACTCGTTATAGCCGCCCTAACATTTATAATTCCACGCCTTCGTAGCAGTTACATACTCTTTGAAATAACAATGGCTGCCCTGTTTCTCAGTTGCGACATTTGCCTAGGAGAATTCATGTAAACTTTCTGTAGGTTATATCCTCCTTTTCCTAATAAATGTAAATACAAAAGTCACTTTGCCTATAGGATGCTTACTGAAAACACATGCCAAGAAGAGCATTTTGATAATTATTATTTATAAACTAAAAATAGTCACCTATCTTTACGAACCTCTGTTTTATATTTTTAAGCAGAATTAAATAATTAAATTGGTCAAAAATATCACCATCATTCTCAAATAAACAACTGAAATCTTCTACTGACATTGAAACTTGTTCAATACACTAACATTACATTATGTCAGCTAATTAGCTTATAATGACCGCCATATTGCTTGTAAATGTTTTGGTGAACCCAGTTATCGGAACATATTCTTGTGTTTAAGATAGCTATTGGTTACTGGCAAATTTAATGTTGGTTATTCTTAATACATGAAAACAAAAAAATTCGTTAACAGACATTTAATTATTAAATTTTCATTGCTCAGAGTAAAACCAAGTCTTCTGAAACCGGTCCTATGTATGTCATCAACAATGTTGAGTAGGTAATTATTTTCATATGAGGAATATTTAGATTATTTGGTGCCTTATACATGCAATTGGATTTTACATAAGACTACTATATCAGAAATTCTAAACCGTGATTAATTCTCCTTTTGGTAAATACACCCAATAGCACACATACATGTTGTGGTGATTGCAGCCTGCTATCCTGGTAGTTAAAAACGACCGATTACACGCACGTTGCAAACATTCAAGTCACTATGTTAGCGTGTGTCAAGATGCTGAGTATTACTGGATAAGTATTCCGATAGTGAAGTGAGCTGAGCTTGCCCCAAAACTGAAATATCTTTTGGATAGGTATTTCAGTTTTATTATCATAAAATCAATTTATGTTACAGAATGAACGACAGATGAAAGAAGGAGATGGTCATTCACATCTCGAAAATGTCAAAACATTTTAACAGACAGAGTTTCATATCTGGAAATAAATGCAATTTTTAAAAGTAGGATATGCTTGCCCGCACGTAAAATATATGTGCAGTGACAAGCAACGTGCAACTAAGAGCTCCGGAGAACTCGAACCAGCATGTTTCCTTAATTTTTGTCATTTCCAGTTCAACTATTTTTGTTTGAACAGCATCGACTGTAGAAACGAAATCATAATTTTCGGTTACATTTTTGCAAACCTGTACACTTGCTGTCCGATGCTTCACGACTGGCTCGCTATGCACAGTTTCCGAGAATGCATATGCCAAGATCGTTGTGTAAAGATGTGCGACCGCACATCAAAATCGCCTTAGTAGTATTCGGACAGGATTAATGTTAACATGTAACGCAATCAGCAACATTAATAGACAGAGCATTTTTTGGTTATTAACTAAATTCCTATGATGCGAGACTGTTTCTGCGCCTTATGACCACATACGTAATGCTCGAAAAACTTAAGATTACAAATGCAATAAAACTAACTAATGTTACTTTTGATTATCTCATTATTTGGAGTGATAAGCAGTGTTCTTTAATTTAACGAGGTTTAAGGTATTTTTCAGTGTTTTATCTAATAGTAGAGCCTTGAGTTGTGTGCACAGCGTGAACTGAGCAGAAAAACTGACTCAGTTATTAGGTGGAGCAGCAGATATAAGTGGAAGCAAATGAAATCACCATCACAGTAGACTTTACCACCAAGAAATTATCAAGTGTATACGTGTAAAAGAATAACTACAAACCAGTTTACCCGCAAGAACAGCCGAGATTCTATAAATAACGCTGGAAAAAAAAAACTATGTAATTCACATTGCAGGATAAAATGCCTTTAAAGACACTGGGTACAGATTTCTCCCCAATGGCGTGGATAAAGCTTGCACCATACCTTTCACTGCGCAGACCAACCATTGATAAAAATACACAAAGTAAAAAAAAGAAAAAATCATTCTTAAATTTTTTTACAAATATAATATAAAACCGAATAATGTTCGAAAAGTATGCGTGCTGATCTGTATATCACGGAGACATATGAATGCACGCAACAGTGTTGGTATTCTCACTTGACCCTGAGTTAAACAGATAATTATAAAAGAATACCCCAACTTTGGAGGTCTATAATATCAGAACCAAACCACCTACATCCTTGATTGACCAATAAAATGAACCGTGGAACCGTGAAGTTTGTTTACCATACATTCATAAAAGTTCAATGTTACCACCTTGAGAGGCCCGAACGACATCTACGCGATAATCAAAATCGTTCCACACTCTTGTCAGCATGTCCGGTGTTACGGTTTGGATGGCGTCCGTAATTCTCGTTTTGAGGTCATCAATGTTAGCCGGCAATGGTGGACGAAACACTTGATCCTTTACGTACCCCCATAGAAAAAAAAAGTCACGGGGTAAGATCCGGGCTTCTTGGGGGCCAGTGATGAAGAGCCTGGTCACCAGCGGCTCCTCGACCAATCCAGCTTTGCGGGAACGCATCGTTCAGGTATCCACGATCAGCTAGGTGCCAATGGGGTAACGCACCATAAAGGAAACATCAGACCGTCCCCTTCCCATTGACGTCTCGAATGCGAGCTCGCTACTCCCTCACCACCTCAAACCGAGAGTTACGAACACCATCCAAACCATAAAACCGGACATGCTGACAAGAGCGTGGAACGAGTTTGATTATCGTGTAGATGTCGTTCGGTCCGCTCATGGTAGTCACATTGAACTTTTATGAATGTATGGTAAACAAACTTCACGGTTCCACGGTTCATCTGATTGATCAATCAAAGTTGTATGTTGTTTGGTTTTGATATAACATATCTTCAAATTTGAGGTATTCTTTTATACTCATCCTGTATACTTATTTCTGAGTTAAATTGTCCTTCAATAACAGACGAAAATTATGTATAAAGAGTTTTATAAAGTTAATTATATATATGTGTGTGTGTGTTTCCTTAAGTTGCTCTTCTGCAAAATTTTACAAAATTTTAATGAATATGGTTATTTATGGGATTTGTTATTTCCTTTTCCATAACAAGTATATTCCTTAAATTTAAATCGTCTTATTTATTATTACATTTAAATAAAATTTGTATGTCATTTTAAACATTACTTGATTTTTCGTGTACAAAATGTGGTTTACAAAACACTCCTCCCCACCTCCCCTACTAACATTTTAGGGTGAGAGTGTTACGGTTGTAGAGTGGTAATTAAGGTTACAATTCGTCAAATAAACTGTAATACAATTGGTACTGTGGACTGGCTCAAGGTCAGATACAGGTCGACCACAGAATACCACAAGTCCATGTATAATACATAATTAGTTAGGACAACTTAAATTATTTTTAATAATTCCTTGGTAAACGTGACAAAAAACATTACCATTTATAATATAGAAACAACATTTTCTGGTATTGTGTGTATCAAAAAAACTTAAAATATACATTCAGAAAAAAATGGTTTAAGGGCAGAGGTTAATGAAAGAAGAGTTCAACAAAAAATATTCATAAGCAGTTTTACAGAAAATGAAGGAATTTATTATTTGACTTTCGTTGAGATGTAGGAAAACCGAGCCTATTATACAACAAGAAATACGTAGCTGCATAAAAAGTAATCCAAATTACATTTTTCAGTGTGGAGAAGAAAGTTGGGAGGTTTGAACGAACAGAGAATGGTTGAATTATTAGAATCGCGAGAGAGATAGATGTCTATGGATGAAAAGTTGCAATGTCTATTCCTGTCAAACATCGTTATGCATCGACGCGACGAGACGCTGCATTGAAAACGTGCTTTACAACTCAGACTAGAATGTTGTAATATATATCATTTTATTTGATATCTATTGAATGTGACAAGATGTGTTTTATGCCCACATGTCCGTATATAAACCTCTTATTGCGTAGTATGTACTTCCATTTGAGTTAAAAAAATTTTAACTCAAGAAATATTTGAGCTTATGGCAAAGTATATTATATATATACACAATTGGCAGATTGTACCTGCCATAAATTAGATATTACGTAACTGCAATAGACATTCAAGTTTAGAAGCAACCAGGATATCCACGCTTTTAACTATTAATATAGGTTTTTATTGATTTAAGTTATTCAATACAGCCCGAAAGTACCTTTCATAATATTGACTAACAGTAAACCCTCATATCTGATGTATGTAATGATATGTTGACTAATTTAACCCTACCATTCCACCCTGATAAAGTCCAGGTTCTTAAGTTTGGTTACCATGCGGCGATTCTGATTAAATAGTTGCAACGATTGATTGTAAATTTATCGTATTATATCATAATGCAGTGAAATTTCTGGTTGCTTGTCAGACTGAAAACTCATAAAATTAAAGTTTAACCGGCGTATCTGTATAATAACTGTGGTGTATCCATGAAAATATTGTGAAAGTTAGGCGTTCGGGGATTATTCCAAACAGATGACGATAATCTCCAAAATGAAAAGTTTTAATGTGCCACCAGTTGCTCTATGAGCCAAAGAAATGAGACAATGCAAGCTCATGAGCTACACACTATTCTCACTGCGACGTCAACACTCTTAGATGTTACACAGGTGATTAGAACAATGCACTTGCTGACATTTATACATTTCCTCTAGTTTCAATGCTCTCCATCTGTCTGTGCTAGTTCAGATTTGAAACGTGGAATGACAATTTTTATGATGTAGATTTATTAACGCACATTTCTGCTCCTCTCATACTTAAGAGTGTACAAAAGCAAACAATGTTTTATAGATTTTGAGGATATTTTATGGTTTTGTGAAACACTATAGATAATAACTTAATAAAAATACCTAACTGTTTGATAGATAATATTTATCTTGATTTAAATCGTAAATATGATAAAAGGTATCGGAGGAGTCTTTTAGGGTCATTTGGGGGTAATTTAGAGATCATTTAAGGGTCGTTTGCAGAGCATGATGGGATATTTGCGGAGTACGAGTTCAAGCTGAGCAAAGAACACGAGTGGAATAAACGGTTCAAGATCTAACTGCATGGTAATGGATCAAGGAACTAGATAAATTGTCTGGTTGAGTGAATGCATAGAAATGGTTAAATCTCACTGATTAAATATGTCAGTAAATTAATATATAGAGTAGTTGCTAGGCAAATAGGATACACACGTTGCTACTGTAGAAAGAACTTCAGTTTTTTAATGAATATGATTCAACCTAATGATTGTACGAAGTCTACTATAGAGCTTACCTCTATGGATGTACCTTCTCTAAATGCTGGAAAATGACATGGAAAATGGTGTTGCTATTGTAGAAAGATCTTCTGCAAAAGTTTCCATGCACAGCCACATGAGTGAACCGCCTGTACGAAGAGTCATTTTCGGGCGATGAAGCATTACAACGTTGGTACAATACAGTTTATGCAAGGCGATACATCGAAGGAACACATCGAGATGTGCAAGGGTTCGTCTACTGGAAGCCAGCAAGTGATGTCGCCGCTACCCCATGCTGCATCGGTGGGTATTGATTTGTCAGGCGATAATTATGAGAAAGTTAATGCTAAAGATGGAATGAGTGCAGCAGTCAGTTTGTGTGGAATGTACACTTGCAAGACTTTCGCATGAAGTCGACGAACTTCAAAATAATCGGTCGTCGGCTCTAAATACTGATGATGGCAATGCGACTCCTACAAAGAAAAGTAAACTTCATATTGAGGATGAAACAGGAGGTGAAGACGGTCATGAAAGCAGCATTAATGATGATGACTATGAAGACAGTGCTGATGAAGTATCTGATAAGAAGAATGATGATACACTCGATGTTCCCACACATTTCACGAACGAGTTTCCTTTGACAAGTGGTGTGAAGAAAGCAGAAGGTGCCAAGAACGCTCGTTAATTTTCTGCAACGAGCGAAATGGAGAATGCAGAAGACGCTGAGAATACTACTTACATGTTTACCAAAGACCTGAAAGAACTTGTTGAAAGACTCAGACATTTGATCGCTTTGCAACAAGATGTAGATTTCTCGCACATTAACGTGATATCTTTTATCATTAGTGAACTGAAGGATCGGTGTAGTGGGGTGGGATAGCTGAAAATTATACCAAAACATTTCACATCTGGCAACCAATGCGCCACTTTGGATTCAGACAGTCTATGGATAGATGAGTTTAAAAAGCCCTCGACACAAATTTTCCTGGCCCTCTAGCGGCGTTGATGACGTCATCAATACGGCCGCCAAAGTTTTGCGACCCGCTTCTACATTTCTGTATATAACTCGGGTTTATATTTTGATATTAACCTATATTGTTAGTGAATATTAATCCGGAGAAAACGCGCTTTCCAACAGTATATTTGACATCATTGTTTAGGTTCATAATACCTCAAATATTTACAACTTTATTAAAAAAATTTTAATTCCTTTTTTAAAACATTTTGCTAAATAACTTGGAATCTGTTGCATGTAGCTGAAAACTTGTAGTATACTTACTCATTGTGTTTCTTTCTCTAGCAGACGTCGCGTGAGGAACTTGACCATGTAAAGAAGATATTGCTTTCGTCTACCTCATAGAAAGACAGAAATTACCCAATCATGTCAATGAAGAGGAAGCATGAATTTGTTGATGCTAATGCTACGACTGACCCAGTGGTGGATCCGTTTGTATGGGACCTGTGTTTGTTATGTCAGAAGGATTCAAAAGAACGCTTAATGATTCGGTAGTATGAAGGTTATTTAACAATGGCAAAGAATCTTGCAATTTTTGCTGAACATGGTGAGTTCCCAAGTGCTATAAGAAATTTGGATCAGTTGGACGATGAAAGTGGTCTTTCACAAACACTAGTAGTCCATGTAGCAAAATATCACAAATCTTGCAAGAACAAATATGACAGTCAAAAGGCAGAAAGACTATCTGGTGAAAAGAAACAGAAAGGACGTTCCCATTGCGCAGAACAAACTCCATCTAAATCACAATTCACAAGTTCTTCAGTATTATGTTCAGATGTGAAAAAGGTGTGTCTGTTTTGTGATGAAAGAGAAGGTAGAGCCAAACANGTGATGAAGGAGAAGGTAGAGCCAAACATGTGACTGCATCCACGTTGGGTATTGGTCCTACAATTCATGATCATGCTGTACAATTACAAGATGAAAAACTGTTGAATAAGTAATCTTCAACAGATTTAGTAGCATTATAAGCCAAATATCACAAACTATGCTATACTCGCTTTCTAACACGTACAAGAGCTGCTAAACGTTCTCGAAGAGAAGATTACCAAAATCCCGAAGAAGTGGTTTATGGTGCAGTTATAACGGAATTGGTGAAATACGTGCAGGATATTAACTTATCTAGCAGTACTTCTCCAGTGTTTAAACTTTCTTATCAAACAAAATTAGTATCTCAGCGTATGATGGACATGGGAATACAAATTTAAGAAAAGAATATCAATAGAATACGTCTTAAGGAACAACTATTAGCATTTATACCTGATCTGAGAGCGGATAAGTCGGGACGTGAAATTATTTTCAGTTTCGAAGGGGATTTTGGCGATGCTGTTTGCGATGCCTGTGCATTTGATGACTTTAGTGATGGTATGTGTCTGGGACGGGCAGTAGGTATGTTACGAAGACAAATCTTTCAAGATTTTCCTAAATTTGAAGGATCCTTTAATAATGCATTTACTGCTTCAAAATCTGCACCTGCTGTTCTTTTACATTTTGTACGTATGTTATTAGAGGGTCCCAATATTGACTCGGGCGTCTCATCAGAAATACTTGAACATAATGCAGGATTGTCAATTGCTCAACTTATTAGATATAACAGCATTAAGCATAAGATAAATAAAATGTCCAGAGTGTACGTACATCTCTGGAGAGAGAAACACCACTCCCAGTATATGTAGGTCTCATAATTCACGCTGTCAGTAAGAAGAAAAAAATTATAGATAAAATGTGTTGTCTGGGTCTGAGTGTTCCATATAATCGTGTGCAAGAAGTATATGCTACAGTTACAAATGTGTTGTATAAACAATATTAGGAGGATGGTGTTTACCCGCCAAAGTTGTGTCCCACTGTGCTTGTAACATCAGCAACATACAACATTGATCACAATCAATCTTCTTCTACTGCCATTACTTCTTTCCATGGTTCAAGTGTTACGATTATTCAGCATCCTCACACTGAAGCAATTATGGAGATTGACGGTGACAGCATTCGTATCCGGCAGTGGAACAAACAAATTGTCAACGGCCTCCCTGAATATTACACTACTCTTCCTGCAACTGGCAAAGTCACAAGTGACCCACCTTTGCCAACTGTCAATCCACAGTACACTCACCATGATCCTGCCTTCACCCCTACGAAAATTTTAAATCCTTGGCTTAACTCTGTCCTGGAGAGACTGCATATTGCAGACATACAAGGAATAAAACATGTGCCTAGAGTATCGTTTGCTGCTTTTCATGCCCAAAATGAACCTGGTGTTAGAAAAATAAAGTGTAATGCGTTATTGCTTCCACTTCTACATGATGAAATAGCGACGCCAGCAATGGTACGTCATATGATGGATATCATAGTAATAGCTAAAGCAAAATTACATGGAAATCAAACACGCGTGATTACATGTGACCAACCAGTACATGCTATTGGGAAGCAACTGCATTGGAAATTTCCTAACAAGTATGGCAAGGATCGCATCATACTAATGATGGGTTGCCTTCACATATAAATGATGGTTATTAACTTACTTGGCAAGTGGTTAACTGGCAGTGGATGGACTGAATTAGTAACAACAGCTGGTATTGCAAGTTCAGGTGTTGCAGAATCCCTCCTAATATCGTCGCATGTAAACATATTTCGGTATTCACATGAATTTACTTTAACTGCTTTGCTTTGTCTACAGGTAAACGCATTATACAATGCATGTGAAACAAATTCCAGAACCAGTGGGGAAGGCATTGAGCTGTGGATTTTATCGAAAACATCTGAATGTCCTCAGTTTCAATATTGGAACATAGTCATCAAACTACGTTGATACTTTGGCTCAGTTATGTCCGTGGACATTTGCGTTGGACGCAGTCCATTATACTAGTTGGTTACCAGTATTCGTGCGCACTCTACAGGACCTTCCAGAAAAAAAATTCAGATATACATCCTGAATTTTTTCGTGGCAACTTTACGAGTAGCAAAACTGCTACACCGTTTTTTGCAATATCTGACGATCAGCTTCATGAACACAATAACAAAGTTATAAATGGCGAAGGTGGTGCTATTGGAATCCTTGATAGTGAAAATTCTCTGCTTAAGTGGATGGTAGGATCAGTTCTTTAATTGAGAAATTTGAAGAGAAATCAAATTCAAAAGATGGCAAAAACGTGGGCGCAAAGCATCATGAAGATAACAATGCACATGAGAAAAAGTTCTTTGCCCATGCCAAAAAATGATTAACGTCTTAACCGAACAAGGAAATTAATTTAAAGAAACAGATTTAATGTCAATAGGGAGCTCCAAAATAATTCCATGTTTCGAATCTGTCAAGTGTGTTACGGAAGCATTTACTGTAGGACTAAAACCGTCTGATGATTATGTCGTGTCCCGTCTCGAACAAGTTCAAAATTGAATTCATGAAATTATTCCTCGAACCAATATCCACATCTTCAAGACTATAACAAGAAAAACAGATAAGGCAAAGTCCAAGATTGCTTACTTGCGTAAAGACTCCAACTTATTCTGCAGATTGTATGTTGCATCCGAAGCACGGGATGGCAACATTGATGATTTCTTTTCGCATGAAAACCAAATGTACCCACCTTCTATTTTAGATGATGGAAAACTCCGAAAACCAACCAAGAAGGTGGATATTATTAACTGCATTGTAACAAAATATGGCATTTGCTTTAATCGCAGCCAACTGAATGTAACCGCTAAAATATTTGATGGAGCAGCCGTAAATCACATGCTTAATCCTGGTATTGCGTCAACATTTTCCGGATACTATGAACATGTTTTCAAACCATATTTCATTAAATAATTAAAGAACATTTCACGACTAGATATTGTATTTGACAGATATAATAGTAACAGTTTGAAGGCATATATATACCCGAGAAACAAGAGGAAGTGGCATAAGTATTAAAGTCTCAGACTCAACTGCAATTCCAAAAACATTTCAGAAATTCCTATGTGTCAACGAAAACAAGACCCAATTGTTCCAGTTGCTAGCTTAGAAAATGGTGAGAGATGGGTATCCAGGAAAACATGTTGTCTGTACTTATGATGACTGAGTCCTCGTGTCAACATCTATGGATGTATCAAGCATTTCCTCCGTCTCACACGAAGAAGCAGATGGCCGCCTACTTCTCCATGTTAAGCATGCAGTAGAAAGTGGACCTACTCGCATCTTAATACGAACTGTGGACTCAGATGTAGTGGTTATTTCAATATGACTGTTTCCACACAAGATATTGATGAATTATGGATTGAGTACGGTTGTGGGAAATACAGGAAATTCACTCCAATTCACGATATCTGTGCCAAACTTTCCCAGGAAATTTGCAGAAATTTGTTAGCTTTTTATTCTGTAACTGGTTGCGACACAATTTCCACATTTTGTGGCATTGGCAAGAAGACTGCTTGGAAGGTCTGGATGTCATTTCGTCAAATTGATTGTGTATGGCATCAGCTCTGTATGTCATGATCTGTTACAGCGATTTGTTATACGACTTTATGATCAAGCATCAGATCTTCAGAGCATCAATGACTGCAGGCGAGTGTTATTTACAAGAAAGAATCGAGCCATCGAAAACATACCTCCTACAGCAGATGCTTGGACACAACACATCAAACGAGTTACTCTCCAAGCAAGAATTTGTAACAAAAGCCTCGTTGCACATTACACAATACCTTCGCCAACCAAGTGGGGATGGATAGTAACTTCAGGAGGATCATACCGATCTGTGTGGACAACACTTTCAGAAATGTCAAAACATTGTGAACAACTTACTTCTTGTATTTTAATGACATTCTAATAAAAGAATATTTATTTTGAGCTGTTTCTAAATGCATTTATATGGTTAAATTTTGAGATAAGCACAAATTTATATACATTTTAAATCCCTACTTATTGTTANACATTCTAATAAAAGAATATTTATTTTGAGCTGTTTCTAAATGCATTTATATGGTTAAATTTTGAGATAAGCACAAAATTATATACATTTTAAATCCCTACTTATTGTTTATTTTTTTTTGAAAAGTAATTTTTTTCACTTTCATTTTGTCGGACTTTATTTATATATGAAAGCGGAAAAAATGTTATATGCTAAAAATGTAGAAAAAAAATGCTATGCTCTTGAAATCCCTTAAACTGCAATTAAAATTTTACGATATCTTTAATAATATTCTGCAATTAAATTTGAAAATATTTATATTTGAACAGGTCTTGTTTTCTACGACGACTTAAATTAAGTTTTAGTGGAACTTATTGTAATGTGGAATGACAAGCAATACAATCATTTCAAATTTAACACTGCAATCTTTACTTAATACAGTTAGTGTAGTCTGGGGAAGGATGCCAAATATTTAGAGGTTATTTGACATATTGCGATTCTCAAAGGTTCAGCCTGTATTTACTTGCACCCGGGTCGGTAGCTGCGTTTCCCCTACACAGCGCTCCCGCAGCTTGGATTGCAAACTACAGGCTGTTTACGGCTGTCTCCAACTTCTCTGAAGTCCTGCTAATGTTCTTCTTTAAGGTTTTTCCCCCATCGCGTTCAAACATAGCTTAACTGAGGCAAGAGTGTTGCACAAACGGGACAATGCACCGCTTTGTGCGCACGAACGTTTTGCATTAGAACTATATCATCCCAGGCGTTACTAGCACACTTATTTTCTGTCTGATTTTATTCATATTAATTATAAATGAAATATTATAACTTAAAGATAAAATAAAAGTAAAAGTTTAATTTAACAAATAATATGATACTTTTACGTAAACATACGTATAAAACGCCTCTGATAAAATTAACATGTGGTAAACAATTAAATACGTAATATGTAAATTGTTTTTAGAGGTTTTTTTTTTTCAAAAAGTGTGAAGATACTGCGGATTGGCTTTAAACTGTACGAGATACTGAAAGGTAGAGAATTTATTTACCGTCACAAACTCTACATATAACGGCAAAAAAATATATATACACACGTCAAATAATGCCCACACGAAACCATTCAAAATCAAAAATGTATTTTTCGACACAAAACTGTTTAAAGTATAGTATATTCACAGTATCTTCACAATTTCTGAATCAAACCTTTGGAAATCACCCCCATGTGTGATGAGTTAAGCTGTTGACTCACTTTGTCATTTCTCGAAAGCGTCAAATACTTATGTGAAAATAAAATACTCTTATTTTCAGTTTATCTGAACATTTTCTTACAATAATGTATTATTCGTAGCTTTTTATTATTAAAATGAATAAAACCAGACGGAATATAGTTGTGTTGATAACGCCTAGTAGGAAATAGTTATGCAAGTTATTTTTAAACTGAATGCGCATGATCGCGGTGCGTTGGCGCTTTGGTATAATTTTCTAGACTTGGTTAAGCTTTGTTTGCATGAAGCGGAGGAATGGCCTGAAAATAGAACTTCCACAAGGCCCCAGAAAAGTTTGAAGTAATCCTGAATGGACTATATTTTGTATAACACTGTAAAATTCTACGAGAAATACCTTACGCAACCAAAATGGGAATGAACAGCGAAGACTTACCCACGCGTCGAGCATAAAAGCTTCCGCACCGCAATCCAATGAGTTTCTAACCTCATGAGCGATATACGTCCCCCGTTTGCTTTCTTCTTGTGTTTGTTGACGAATTGTGGCTTACGCCACGCGCGAAGGCTTGAACTATTACCAACTACGGTGGAGCTCAGTCGCCTCACTGTTACCAACACTACTGCTACACGTGTCAGGGTGTGGCGACACTGGTGCCACACGAGAGTGTCCTAGGGCAATGCTTGCAGAATAGTTCAGTAGAGCGCCGCGCGCTGTGTTTGCCGCGGCAGGTGGCATATCTGGCTTGGTGTTGCCATCGCGGCACGAGGGGAGTGCATATCGAGGGGAGTGGACATCAATG